>ML784812.1:242858-322988 GCA_009831015.1 Picea engelmannii
TTGACCTAGGGCAAGAAAATCCCAAAAACGTTTTTGGGCATACATGGCAAAAAGAAAATCACATAAGAATGAAAAAAAATGGTTTTTGATCCATCAAAAATCTATTTGGAAGATGTAAAACTCATTGCCACTGAAAACCTATGGAAATCTATGGTGAAAAAATAAGAAATAATAGGCAAATTTTTTTACTTACCTCCAAATGCAAAAATTGTGAAATGGACTAAAAATTCCAATGCCAAATCCAAAAATTTGACTCTTGAATCCATAAAATCCCAATGGCAAACTCCTCCTTGGCTGGTTGAATGGCTTGGCTCTCCTCCTTGGCTCTCCTCCTTGGCTAAATGCACAAATAGAACCCCTAAAACCGCTCATGGACCCTTTAAACCCGCGGACTGATAAAAAAATTAAGATGGGCGAGTTTTTCCCAAAAACTCGCCAAAAACTCGTGAAAATCTCGGCCGAGTTTTTCGGCGAGTTTTTCTATAAAACTCGTCTTCTTGAAAAACTCGCGAGTTTTCCGAGAACTCACAATTTTTTGCTGAGTTTTACAACAGAGGTCTGTAGCTCACACTTTTGTTAATGAATTAGAATCTTGATATTTGAAAACCCATACTTGTTGTCATTCAAATTTTAAATTTTAACGTTCAATACAAATGGCTCATAACTCCTGTAGGTGTCGATTAGAAATGCCCATGAGTTATCTTGATTATCAACAATGGTAATGCCTTTTTCAATGTTTCTTTGACAAAATTGCAATGGCCCTTTTTACATTTTGCAGTTCCTTCATACAAACTGGCAACATAACTTTGAAAATTCATGGCTTGTAGGCAGTCCTGTAGCTATACAACTTTTGCAAGTAGATCCCATTCGAAGCTTGAAGAAGAGTTTGAGTCTTTTTAAAATTTCAAAGCCTGAGACCATAATATTGGTGAGCGTACTTCTTCAAAGTATCTCACAAAAACTGAAGGTTACCACATAAATATAATACGTCTTCAAAACTAGAAATTGAATCAAAACCAATTTGACCTATTCATGTATATGCATACTTTTGTTTACAAAAAGATTTCCTTGATATCTGATGTAGTCAAAATGAGATTGCTTGGGTCATATATGGATGCAAAGTATGAGTCATAAGTTGACAATTCATGTATTGGATTTGTAATGATTCTTTTAACAAGAAAAATATGTTTGACTTGCTTGGAGAAGAAGGTAATATGTGATTATGGAAACAACAAGTATTTGACTATGGTATTTAACAAGAAACTTTGATATTGGCTTTGGAAATATGACACTTATGAAACTCCAAGAGTTATATAATGCAAAATATACAAGAATTTTAGAGGGGAAGAGTGTTGAAATAGAGAGTATAGGAATAGGGTACACGGAGAGTGGTTTTGCAATCATATAGAAGACTTCATCAAGAGTAGTTTTTTGCATATTTTGTAATTTTCGTCAACCACTTTCCATCCATATAACCATGCTTTTATGAGGCACAATATGGGCAACGTTACATAGTGTTAGGTCAAAGAAGTTGAGTAGGTCTATATTCAATGGAAACTTGTAAGAGCAAGGCGGAGGCCAAGATTTGAAATCCAGCTATTGTCATGATGAATATTGGCTCATAAGAAGTTACAAACTAGATCAGTTATCAGTTCCATGAAAATATTAAGAAATGTTCGATTGATATCTCCATTTTTGTTTGAGTTCCTTTTTGGCAGAGCTGGTCTTCAAATATTTTAGAGTCTTGACCTCTTGTGCTTCAATTTATTAGGTGTCAACATGCTCAATTGATCCTTCAACCTAGAAAATTATGAAAAAGGAGAAGGGAATTAAAAAGAAAAAAATCAATGTAGAACTACCCTTATGAAAATAGATCCATTGCAACAATCCTAGTGGTTGAAGTTTCCTCCTTGTGATATGTAAGGTCCTTAAAACAAAATTCTCAGAAGAGTCAAGAATATTGTGTTGATATTATGGTAGCTGTGGGAGTTATTTATCTCCACGTGTAAACCTGACGAGAATAGAAGACTCCAGAAAGCAAGAAGAAACCCTAATGAGTTGGCTAATAACCCTAGAAGACATGTCGGCTCTAGAGGATAATTTATATTAGGTTATTAGCCTCCAAGAGAAGAATTCGGCTAGAAGAACCAATATATACTGAACAGACAGATACCCAGAATGAGAAGTGGGCCCAGGCAGTTAGCCAGATTTAGTATAAATATAGGAGGGCAGTCTTCATTCTGGCAGGCAGTCTCAGAATTGCAGAGCAGCACTTGTGCGCACTGCAGTACCCAGTTTTGTGTGCAGGTTTTGAGGAGAGCTGCCATTGCAGCTGCAACAGCTAGCATGTCATGTTTGTCTTGGACTATCTCTTGGTTAGGGTTTGGAATATCTGATCAGCTCTTGTTGGTGCGTTATCATTGGGGAAAGGTGTGCTACCCTTTGTTTGGATATCTAGCCTAGGGTTTGTCTCCAGAGTGATTCTGTGTCAAGGTTAAGGTGCTCGGAGGGTGGCTTCGACCTATGGTTGCGTGACAATAGTGATATTGTCAATGGTAAAACGAGCACATCCATTATATTCTAACAGGTTATGGGCCCACCCCTCCTTCATTTAGTTTAACCGTTGGAAGGAAACATAGCTGTAAGGATATTAAGCTCGTTGAAGAATTGCTGCTAGGGTTTCTAGCAGGAGCAGTCACCATAGCACTGCTGCTAGGGTTATTATCAGGTGTAGTTGTAGAAACCCTAATCCTCTTGTTGAGACACCTTAAATGAAGGGATTGACCTAATCTCCAGAAAGATCAGTGCACCCTAGCCTAGCACATCTCTTGGTACTCTCAGAAATCCAAGACGTGAAGTTTGAGCTTTTGGTCAAATCTAGGGTTGACCAAGTCAAAGCATCCATGACTTACTCTATGAAGTCAGAGAACAAGTTAGATGGAGCTTCTAACTTTAGAGCGTGGAAGACAAGGATTGATCTCATCCTTGCCAAGAATAAAGTGCTGAATATCGTGAAAGGAAAGATCGTGAAACCAGAGTTTGAATAAGGGAAAGAGAAGGAACCGCAGAACGTTGCAGTTATGGAGAAGTTCAAAGACGGTGACATCAATTCCATGAGTATCATAGTGGATTCTATAAAATACCACTTGATACCCTACATTTCCCATATCGACTCATCGAAGAAGATGTACGATGACCTAACGAACCTCTTCTCAGTCAGAAACATTGGACAAGTAATGAGTTTGAAGAATGAGCTCCGTGACATGAAGATGAATGATGATGACAACATAACACCATACTTTGTGCGAATATATCAGTTAAGAGATCAACTACAAGCTATTGAAGAGATCATTTCAGAGAAGGAATTGGTAAACATAGTACTCAATGGTCTTCCCAAGACATGGGATGTATTTGCCGAAAGCATGAACACAAGGAAGGAGTATCCTACATTTGAAGAATTTTGGACTTGCTATGCTCAAGAAGAATCCAGGATCAGTACAAAAGAGAAACCCCAAAAGAAGTACAACGATCAAGCCTTCACAACAAGATTTAAGAATTTTAGGAACAAAAGGAAGTTTGGTTCAAGGAGGAAGCCAAATAAAGAGAAAGACATTTCAGAAGTACAATTCTTCAACTGTCGAAAGTATGGTCACCACAAGAATCATTGTCCCAAGCTAAAGAAAAGGAAGGAGAAACACGAAGCATCAGTTTCCGAAGAAAAGGAACCCACAAAGAAGACTAAGCAGGATGAAAGAGACTTCTTCTTCTGAAGGTAACAACACTCTTCTTAGTTCTTGTACATATCTTGTTTGCATAAGTCTCTGTACATATCTTGTATATCTATCTCTTAAAAGATAATATGTTCCAAGATGAACTATATCTATGGAAGAACAACAAGATAAGGATTGCTATCACTATACAAGAAAGGATGAAATATATCAAATAAATCTTGTGGAAGCTATTACAAGATAAGCCGAAATCAGAATCAATCTTGAAGAAACCTAGAAGAAAGAAGTTAGAAATCAAGAGAAAATTGGAGAAAGAATTATGGCGCTTTGCAAAAGGGAATAAGGATGCATACGAAAGTGTGGACTCTCCTATATGGAGGGAACCGATTATATATCACCATAAAGAAGAGCATGCATTCATACATGAAGCAAGGATTAGGAGGGAGCTAATCCTATGATCCATTGAAGATGATGAAGTATATATCCATGGTAGAAAACATGAAAAGCAGTACGTGTTCAGTTCGACCTTAGAATAAGTCTTCTTCGAAGAGAAGCCTTAAAGTATCCCTGGTTTTCCATTCACATACGTGATCCTATGATGAAAGGAAGAAGTGGAATCTTTAGGGCATGGAATCTATAAGAAACTCCATGGACCCAAGAGATAAAGAAAAACATGAGGAAGAACATGAAGATTCCAAGAAAGAAAGAGAAGCCAGAACAACCAGTCATTGTATCGAGAATCAAAATATTACCACCCTGATATGAACTCACTAAAATCAATCAAGAAGAGGAGTTGAAAGTCGTGATGAAGAACAGTGTATGGAAGACTTATGAATGAAAGCATTGAGAGATCTAGAACTAGAGGTTCTCCCAGATGAAGGGAGAAGACTATGATGATTACTTGTTCCAATAAACTAGACATATCTCTACATGAGTCATTATATCATCCGCAACATCCATGAGTTGGAATTCTACATCAGATAAATGCAAAAATTGTTCTCCAGAGCAATTGAACAGAGAGCGTATGAAAAGAAACCTCAAGAATTTGAAGCATACCAGAAAGAGACCCTTGTATGCAGATGGAAGAAGATAACTTGGTGGAGAACCTCCAGTGCAGAATGAAAGCATGGTGAAGATTTTCTATAACAGAGATATTGTATCAAGATGATTACTCAGTAGATCAGATCTCATGATGACAGAAGAAGTGCCACATGGATATGTTCCAGTGTTCCAACATTGATATACTTTATTGATCAGAGCTACATGAAGCCTTCAGAGAAAACTAGTGTTCCAGACCGAAGTACATTTGAAATCAAGCATTACATTATCTGTGATGAAGTCCATAAAGGAGAAAGAGGTTCTCCAATACATATCCCCACAGATGAGCAGATAAGCAGACATTTTGGTAAAGATTTTGTCCAAGATGAAAGAATTTGTGTACTCAAGCTCGAGCTCGTGGAAACGACTTCCTTATTGAAAAAGGAAGAGATGACTCCCAGGTTGGGAGGGAGCACTGATATGTATTGACCTATGGACAATAATTTTTTAGTTCGGAAAATGGTCCAGGATGAGCAGTTTCCTTTCCAGTTCAGAAAGTGGATTGAGATTTCTGACGGAAAGACATTTTCTAGTTCGGAAAATGGTCCATATTGCCGATGTACTATAGACAACGAATTCCCATTGTGGTTAACATGGGGAGTGGTCTAGGGAAGTCTCTCTTCTTGAGGGTTACTCAAGAAGACTGGCTTGCCTCGCCGGACAATGATTTCTCATTGTGGTTAACTTGAGGAATGGTCCATTTTGGAGGTTGGTACAGGACAATCTTTTCCTTAGGGTGTATTCATTCTCTCCAGGTTGCACTTTTTTTAGTGCCAGAGGAATGGCCTAGGGTGGGGAATGGTCCAGGCTCAACAATCGGGGATAGACATTCCTTAGGGAAGATTCATTCTCTCCAGGTTACACTTTGTTTAGAGTTGGAGGAATGGCCCAGGGTGAGGAATGGTCCAGGCTCAGAAATCAGAAAAATCATTCTTCCTTGCTTGAGAAGAATAGTCTAGATAGATCATCATTGATGTCTTACTTTTGAGGGCAGACGCTCTTGTGATATCTCACAGATGTGAGTGGAAGAATGGCCCAAATGATTCAGTTTATATCATAACATTGTTTCTGTGCAGGTTGATATCAGATGATTGTTATGAAGATTATATGACAGTAGATGTATATTACTGTGGTGGATGTGTTCCACTGTTTGATCAAGTACTTGTGTGTTACTTGGTGTGGTAGTGTACCACTAGATTGTAGTTATATACTACTATGGATAGACACAATTGTGTTCTATTTTGTTTCGATTTCCTTGAAGACTATCAACAGTATTGGAAATGATTATCAGCTAGATGGATGATGAAAGAACAAAGATTTCCCAGACGAAAAATGGTTCAAAACATTTACACTTCTAGGACATATGTCTATATTAGAATAATGGCTCTTGTATCACTCTGTGGTGTGAGTGAATTATCCAACATCATGTCTAATTACTCAGATGGAGTATGGTTTCGAGAGATGATACGGTTGATGATATTGATGGTGATGATGGTGCTCATGATCTAGTCACGAGATAGTATATGTTGATGCTACTGAGTGAATGGTATGTTCATGCTCAAGACCATTACCTGTAATACCTCCCTAGCTAGGAGGGAGTGTTGATATTATGGTAGTTGTGGGAGGTATTTACCTCCATGTGTAAACCTGACGAGAATAGAAGACTCCAGAAAGTAAGAAGAAACCTTAATGAGTTGGCTAATAACCCTAGAAGACATGTCGGATCTAGAGGATAATTTATATTAGGTTATTAGCCTCCAAGAGAAGAAGTTGGCCAGAAGAACCAATATATACTGAAAAGACAAATACCTAGAATGAGAAGTCAGCCCAGGTAGTTAGACAGATTTAGTATAAATATAGGAGGCCAGTCTTCATTCTGGTAGGTAGTCTCAGAATTGTAGAGCAACACTTGTGCACACTGCAGTGCCCAGTTTTGTGCGCAGGTTTGGAGGAGAACTGCCATTGCAGCTACAAAAGCTAGCAGGTCACATTTGGCTTGGACTATCTCTTGGTTAGGGTTTGGACTATCTGATCAGCTCTTGTTGGTGCGCTATCCTTAGGGAAATGTGTGCTACCCTTTGTTTGGCTATCTAGCCTAGGGTTTTCCTCTGGAGTGATTCTTTGTCAAGGTTAAGGTGCTCGGAGGGTGGCTTCAGCCTATGGTTGAGTGACAATAGTGATATTGTCAATGGTAAAATGAGCACATCCATTATATTCTAACATATTGTATATTTGGAAAGAACAAAACATTTTTCTCTTCTAGCAAATCTCCAAGTAACATATCCAAATTTCTTGTGTATCCCAAAGTTGTCAGAGCTATCTATAACACATTTATTCCTTCCATATTGATGCATATATTGAGAATCCCTCCTCATGAAGAAGTGTTTGAATAACCAATGCAAGTTGTTATATGAGTCTTAAGACATGCTGTAATTGATTGCAATCATACCTTTGTCTTGCTGCTAAGATGAGAATATCAAGATGAAAGTATCGTAAAAACTTCAACTTCAAGAAAACTTGCTTGAAGAAATTAATAAGAAAGGGTTTGAATGAAAATATTCTCGTCAAAATAGATACTGTGGTTTCCATTGAACAGTAAGTATCCTCATAATGGTTAAAATAATCTATTAAAATGACAATTGCAACTCATACATCAATTGATGGTAGTTAACTAATGCCAATCTTCCTTTATTTCCTTGAGATAGAGCCAACTGCTAATGAACAACCATGGTACTGTAGAAATGCTTCCCAATCTTCTGAACAAGTTTACTTGGCTCATCCATATATAACAACTACTTCTTTTTTTGTTGTTGGTTTCCTTCTACTGTTGCTGATGGTTATTTTGTGACAACAACAAGACCTCCCATTGTTAGTTCTTGTGGAGCAACAATATGGCTTCTTGATGTAGCAACACTAGCAACTTATAGGGGGTCTTAGGATGGATTTGAAATGTGGAGTGGAATAAGATGGTAAAGGATAGAGTAATGTAATTTCATGATTCAGATGGATTAATGATAAGGGATGAAGGTGATAGTGTCCCCACTGAACAAAAGAATTTTCTTGTCCTCAAAGAAATAGAAAATGGTAATGAAGGAGGACAACAAAACATGAAGAAGGGGTGAAGGATTCCATGAATTTGTCAGCAGGTTCTTTGCGATATTTCATATAAAAAACAAATGTTGTTGTACAAAAATGTTAGCAAGATTTTCACCTGGTTCTCATATATTTTTGATGAATCTTTGAGGGAAGACTACTTCTGTAAAAATTGTTTTGCTACAGGTTCTTGTGTGGAAAAAATCATTCCTCTAACTGATGTCTCTAATTGATTCCCTTTCTGTTGGTTCTTTTGGGGAAACAATGAGGTCTTCTGAGGCTAATTAGTGTTGGTTCTTGTGTAACAACACCCTTTCTTTTTTTTATGAGCTTCTCCTGGTAGTTGGTTCTTGTGTGACAACCATAGGGAGTATTGGCACTGGTTCTTGTGTAACAACACCAATGTTTCTCAAATGCATCTATCCTTAGAACTTTGTTATTTTCGTTGATTTTTTAGCAATGGTGGATTAGTGAAGTATTACTAAGAATGGGAACAATCTACAAGATTGTAGCATACTATAAGTAAATGTTGATCATGGAGAAAGATGGGATCAGTGTTAGGAAGGGAGTGAAGAAACTTTGATGGATTGGTAGCAACATAATCCATTTATTCAACAACTATTAAAAATATAAGGGTAGCTTAGCCTTGTAAGTAGGCCAAGTTACCTTATTGGGTGGGTTATGAGTGGGTGGAGAAGAAAGTCGTGAAGATATTACAGAGGGAAGGAGTAGGCTAAAGTTATGGTGTAGTAATAGTGATTCAAGAAATGGATATGATGAGATCAGAAAGCTTCATAAACTTCAGCAGGCCACAGATTTTGAGAAGAGGAGAAGAAATTGTATCAGTACACAGTAGTGTTGGTGGATGAGGATGATGAACTTTAGGTCTTCTGTATCATTGGAATTATTGATACAACAATGGGATTCCATTGTGCTGTAAGGTCAACAACTTGAACAATTATGTAGAAAGTTCCTAGGAAATTGGTCTTTGGAAAAGGTTTATTCAAGGACTTAGTTTCACATGATATCACACTTGTTTTCACATCTTGGTGATATGTCAATTTCATGAAAGTTTTCCTTCAAAAATCACTTATTCATGGATTGGCCTCCATGATCCTTCTTTGACCTGTAACAAAACTAGGATTTTGCTAGAAACACAAGGTGCGATTATGGAGGAAAAAATATATGAGGACTTTATTCCTTCAATAAAACATCAGAATGAGTGCAAATAATGCGTATAAAACAAATCTCTTCAAAAATTTCATTGTTACATGCTGAGGAGTGGTGGCCAGCCTAGACTAGTCGTCAATGTTTCAATGATAACTTATTCATCCGATGTCCAATTAGAGTGATTACAAAGGAATATTAAAGTGGATTCATAGAGATATACCTAATATAAATATATTTGAATATGGATTTGAAATAATATGTCAAACATGTAGAGAAATATGTTGTAGGGTATTATTGTCTTTAATTTTCAGCCTAGAACAATTCTCATATTTTTTTGGTATAAATTTTGCATCTGATGATGAATTGACCTGATTCCACTTGAATATGAAAGTAGATTCATGTAGGTGTCTCTAGTAGAAACAGGTTTTGCAAAAATGAAAAATTGGCGGGTCAATTATACCAAGGAACAATCGAGGAAACAAAATTTTATCAATGCAGATTTAGGATACAGAGTTAGTAATTAGGGCATAAATTTCTCGTACGATATCGAAATGATATGATTCAAGTTGGGTATTATATTATATTCATAGGATAATACACCGTAGAAAAATATTTTAAATATATCTCCATTTAGTCTACTTAAAATTTTCTCAACAATAGTTTGCCACAAGAGTTTGCTCAACAAGTTATTTCTTCAAGGTGATGATTTGGGTTTGTGTGAATTTTTATAGGTGTATAATTTTCAATGATATGTATCCACATACCAAAAATTACAAATACCCATCTCCTAAGTTGTGTGATATGACCCTCACAAGATCCTATGGCTAATGAAAACATACCTAAAGCAAGAATAAAGTCAAATATCTAATTCAAAACATGGTATAATGATAATGGGATATTGACATAAACATCATGAGAAAATTAAGTGCCCCATTATATATGAGGCAGATATAGTGAGAGCCTGGCATAACCACCGTGAAATCCACAAAGTGTCTCACTAAAAATAACATCCACATTTTGTTCATGGAATTGTGATTCTTGTATGATGATAGATTAAATAGTTGATCGAAGAGTTAAAACATTGGGTAGTATACATTTGGAATTATTCCTAGGATCAAAGGGCTAGGTGTAGGAATGAAGTAATCGGTTTTGAAGAATCAAGGGTTGGTGTTGTCAACCAAAGTTTGGGGTTCAGTGTTGCATGCACCTAAGGAAATGTGTGAGGAATTCCATAGAGTGCACATCGGACTGGGTTTTGTTAGTGGACTATTGCACATAGGACTATGGTGGCCCACCCTCCATAAGAATGCTAAGGAAAATTTGTCAAATTTGTGACGTTTTTAAGAGATTAGGAAGGTCTTCGTGAAGGGATGAGATGCCTTTGAATCCACAAGTCACCTTGCAGGAATTTGACAAATGGGCAGTGGATTTTTTTGGGCCAATTAATCCACCAACAAGGAGAACATGATTCAGGTATATAATTACCATGATAGACTATTTGACAAGATGGGCAGAGGCATAACTAGTTACATATTGTTGCACAGTTCTTATTTTAGAACGTAGTTACAAGGTTTGGTTGTCTTGAAGTTATTATGAGCGATCAGGGGACTCACTTTTTTAACAAGACAATTGCAACATTGAAAGAAGAGTTCCAGATTCAGCATCGAAAGAGCACTCTATATCACCTTCAAGAAAATGGAACCATGGAGGCCTTCAATAAGATACTGGAGAATGCACTGACAAAGGTATGTAATGTAGGATGGGATGATTGGGACTTAAGAATCCTTGTAGTGCTATGGGATTATAGAACTACCTACAAGAAGTTGATAGGTCATACACCCTTTAAATTAGCATACGACTAGGAAGCAGTCATGCCCATGGAATTTCTTGTACCGAGTCTGCAAATTACTACGATGACAAACCTTACGGATTCTAGCACAATAGAAGAAAGACTATCATAGTTACTAATATTAGAGGAAGACTTTTTTGTTGCAGGGTTCTATCAGCAAGTACGCAAGGCATGTGAAAAAGCATGACATGATAGACACATAAAGTAGAGGAAGTTCCAGACAGGAGATCCAATATTGCTCTATGAAAATAAGTTCTTACATTACTCTGGGAATTTTACGATGCATTGGCTAGGGACAAAAATGACCAGGTATGCGAAAAAATAAGATGTTGTGCAATTAGAACAGTATGATGGACAAGTCGTGTAAGGACTAGTGAATGGAAGTCAACTAAAACTGTACATGAATGGTCGTCCTTCTACGCACTAGGTGAATTGTGTAGGATATGTATCAAAGAACTTGTATCATAGTGTGATATAGAAAGAAAATGCAGAAAAAGAAAGAAAAAATAAGAAAATGGTTCAGGGAAGAAGTTGAAAGTTGAATACTCCCAACAGGTAAAAAGGAAAAGTGGGAAAATGTCACAAGGAATCAGGAAGAAGAGCACACAGATGAAGGACGCAAGTTTACATAGAGAGAAGAGATCACACAGATAACTATTAAGAGCATTTAAGACAATCCATGATGGGACTTGAAATAAAGCACTGCCATGACAATGAAGTAGTGGCACTGCATAACCATAAATGCAAATTGGAAAAACGATTTTGAGAGGTTGCATAATCTCGCAGATAATTCGTCGAAGATATGGAGTTAATGAAGCATTACGACATGTAATGAATGCAAAGAACTAGTGGATTAGATGGTAAGTTTAGGTGCGAAGGGAAGCTAACAACTGATGACGAGGTATAAAATCAAGTGAAGGGTCGACGGGCAAGGTTATTTTCAGTTACAATTTTCATAGAGATACGAGTTGCAGAGAACAATTGTACGTAGAGAACAGTTGCATCTAGAAGAATATGGAACCACCCAAGGAATCAACGACTTCAACATTAGTACCCAAGAAACATCGTAGTCAACCAACAATGACACATGTAGTTGAAGAGACAATGGGGGAATCCTCCTCAGCGTCAATATTCCGTAGGGACTATATCCCACCGAGAAAGTCATTTGCAAAAACAATCAACTTGTAGAAAGAATCAAAGTAACCACTCGTGGAGCCAGATATTCTAGAGGGAGTGACTGTGGAAGGGGAAATGTTAGGCCTAATACCCACTTTAAAGTATGTCTACCACAACATTGCAGATGAGAATAAGTTTCCCAAGTTAGTTCCAAGCAAGTACTTGAAGAACTATATTAGCTCTGAAACCCAAATGATAGTCATAGAGCCACAAATTTGGGCTACGAGGTTGCAGAAAGAAAGAGTTATAAACCTCTTCAACATACCTCACTTTGGGAGGAGCCCAGAAATTAATGCCTGCATCAAAATGTTGTTGAGTTGTGTGCACATGGGCTACTTATGGATCGACATGCAAGTTTCCATTGATACAAAGCAGATCGTGTGCATCATCGGTCTACCATCGCAAGGGGATGACCCCTCATTGTTTGTTTTGACAAGAAGAATGAAAATAATTTATCTGAGAGCATGGAGGAGAAGTTCCATATGTTCATAAGGAAGCTCATATTAGATGTCGAAGGCATATGCGACCCGACAATAAGGTTTGTGATGCAAGCCTTAGATTGAAAACTATTAAGGAAGTGTAGAAAAGACCAAGTCCCAACACTAGTCATAGCGACAGCTGAAATGTGCATCGAGGATGTCCATATGAACTGGGTGACTTTATTACTCAACAAGTTCCTATTGATTGTGAAGAGGCATAGGATAAAGGTACTGAATTACACTATGCCTATCTACTCATTCTCATTACACTATCAACATGGAGGGAGCCAGATGATACGTTTTTTTTGGGAGTCAACGATAAGCCTTATCTAGCTATGCGATATCATAATTTATGGAACACTAACCACAAGGTATGAAAGATGGAAAGCAATGTTTCCTTTTACATTTACAAGGAAACTGTTAGGGACAACATCAATAGGACATCACGCATACCCCCACAAGTGGTCGATGCATATAAGGAAATGACACGCTTTAAGGCAGGGAGCCATCATATGCATGTACAAGCCAAAAAGGACCTAGATCAGAAATGTTTTCTCACATAGTATAGATTAACGAAGGATGAGATGGGCCATATTATGGTCGATTGGGATGACGAGTGGAAGATTCCACCAACGTAACAAATCCCTCAGAGAAGCGAAACCCAGAATTCCAAGAGATAGATTATGATGACGAAGAAGGAGTGTTACACATTATTTTCGTCACCCCTAATGACCGTTAATGATGTACACGTATCCTTTGTCTTTAGAGGGATCAATGGCCTTAATCCCTAAAGAAAATGAAGACACATTTTCCCAGAAAGATGAAAATTATCTTTTCCTTTGTGCAAAATCTTATAAAAAGGGATCGTCACACTTTGCTCAGTTGTAAGGGTGTGATGATTTAGAATCTTTGTAGGTTTCACTACAGTGGATTGCGACGTTTTCTTAGTTTGATCAATATTAAGGGTGTGACGATCTTTTTTATGAAGAAAAAAGAGCATCTTCTCGATGTTTCTAGAATAGAAGCTTCGAGGGTGAGGTGGGCTTCGATCGGTTTGGATCTGAGTCGCATCCTTGTTCTATTGGGGCCATCCTAACCTCCTCACCCTATCCTTTTCAGCTTATAAAAGGTGAAGAGTTCTCATGGGAAATCTAGTTTTGGAATGGATAGTTCTTGAGTTTTGTAGCTTGGAGTTTTTGGATCTTGTATGTTGGCTTTGATTTTCACTTTGCCATGTTGAAATTGTGAGTGACTTTCAAATCTAAAGTCTCAAAATCCATGGAGCAGAAGTGTGTGGGAAGAAAGGAACTATTGGAAGGGACCCTACAACATCAAGGAATTGGTTGTATTCTCCTTTTCATATCTTTAATACAATAATATATTTCTTTCCCATAAAATTGGTCTTATTTTATTGCATGACTCCTTGATCACATACATAGGTTTTTTTGAGTATACATCATTGCTTTAACTTCGTTGGATTATGTCTTTTTACAGGTTCAATATCCCGTAAGATTTGGAATGGAGAAAGGATGACACTAGTAAGGAAAAACACCATTTAAAAGGTATGTCATTATCCCTTGTAAGCTAGTATGCTTGATAGTTAAAACTTAGGGAAAGTTTTATATTCTGTCTTGTTTTGCTCTAATTTCTTGTTGAAGTTAGGGAGATCAGTTTGTGTCTGCACTTATTGATTTGTCCAATAAAAAAATTGGTGACCATACTAGGGAACCGATTGTTTTCCTAGTAGTCATGTTTCCTTTCTTGTCTACTTGAGTTTCTGATTTTCCGAGTCACTAGGAGATCCAGTTTGACTCAATGATTGTCGAATTCACTGAAAAACTTTCATTGCTTTTTAATTTTTCCATATTTTAAGTGTTCGATGCACCCTGCCTTTAGACACAGTGAGACATTGTCACACTGTACTGTTCTATGGCCTGCGATGATCAAGGATCGTCACACTATGATATTCTAATAGTCTGCAACAGTTTTGTGAAAACATAATTTTTGGATGGTTTTTCTTGCCCAGATCTTATGTATGGTTTTGGGGTGAATTTTTGGGTTTTGATTATGGTCTGTTTACACTCTGCTTGACAATGTTTGAATCTTCTTTTAACCTTCTTTTCTTTGTTTTAGCTTGTGTTCTTTTGAAAGATTTGATCTCTTGCTTTGAGTGTCTTTCAGTTACAAAGCATTGTTTTTTCTTTAGAATTGTTTAGTGAAAGAACATTTCTTTTTCTGAATAGTTCATTTCAAAACAATTTTTTTAGTTTGGGTTGTTTTTGTTTTGAAGAAGCTCGCTATTTATTTTAGTGTATCTTTGAAATAAAATCTTTAATTTCTTTCTTTGCATCAAATTGGGGGTATCCTTGTATTTAAAGTAGTGAAATTGCATGGTTTTTGACATTTTTGGTCTTGAATTCAAGACCAAAACTCGTGTATTGGTGTACAGTCTTTTTGGCTCATTTCTTGAAGATCTTGATATTGATAAGTTTAATAAATATTGGGACATTGTGCATCTAGGAATGATAAACATTTTCTCCTTCTCATAATATAGCTTTCATCGAAGTGAAATATTTTCATTCTCATTTCTTTGCATTGTTTAGAGTCGGTCAAAATATCATTTAGTCCGCGCCATTTTCCTCTTGAGTAAACAACAAACTTAAAATAAAGCGCTTATAAAATTGATTAGATATTTTCATATTTTTTGGTAGAAAACCTACATTAGCTTAAGGTGTAGGGATTTGGAATAGGTTGAAAGGATAACTTACCAAATCTATCAAAAAAATATAGAATCTTGTGCTAGGGAGCGGTAAATCCACTTATTACATTTTGTCCTGGGAAGCCCTTCTCACACAAGGGTCAATCATGAAGTCGCATTGACACTAGTAGAGTGACTAACCCTGCTTTGTTGGTCTTGGTGTAGTGGTTGCACATATTATTGGGGGTCACTTGAGAAAACAACCCTGTGCGGGTCTTCTCAAGTCAATTCCGGGGTCAGTTACCACCCTTGCACGTGTATTAGACTGTCGACTGTTTCCCCAGGAATCATTGTTGTATTTGGTAACCTTAGTGGTTGTTGTAACCTAGGTCTACACCCTTGCCTCTTCTCTCTCATTCCCATATGCCTTTATGAAATATTTCCTCTTAAATTTGGTCAAGTCAGTTCCCCATTTGTTCAATGACTTGGTTTTCCTTATTGTCTTGCTTGACTGATTCTTTGCACATAGTTTTTCTGTTTTTCTCGAAGGATAAACACATATCGTGATTTGGTTCGAATTACTTGTCATTTTGTTTTCCATCAATTGATATTACAACAGGTCGATAATGTATGTTGTATGCACATGGAACAACCATGAGAAAAAATGAATCATTCAGAGCAGTCCATTTCGGGCTTGAAATACAAGCAAACAGACAGATTCAATTTTCAACGGTGGAGATCCAATGTACAATTCATATTAATGGCTCTCGTGCATTTGGAGTTTCAAAGTCATGCAAGGCTTAAAAACTAGACAGAAGCCTTGTAGTGCCGAAGCATGCGACACTTATCCATCGAGGATGCATGGCATTCATTTCAGGCCACCACATCACTTCGTGCTCGTACTACTTCGGGAGTTATAAAAAATATGCATTCAAAAACTCCTGCACCCCAAAGTGCCGAAGCACATGACACTCATCCATGAGGAATTGTGGTTCTCATCCATGGAGACACGCGGCTTCCATTTGGCCCTGATGTATGGCACTCATTTCTAGTCATTTGGGTCCCATCATCCGCTCATTTTTTAGTGACAAATGTCACTTGCCTTATGTGACACATCAGTAACCATGACATCATATGACATCAGGACACCACGTCACTTCGCAACATTGTCACTCCAAGAGTTTTCCATTCAGAGAAAGCATAGTTCTCCGAAACCCGGAGCCCCGAAGTTCCAAAATATTTAGATGTTAAAAATGACTTAATCCAAGTTTAATTAGTGATAAGCACACACTAAACACTTCGCAAGTTCAACACTCCGGGAGTTATATACACTTTGCACTCAAAATCTCCCGAACTCCGAAGTGCTAAAGAACACGACACTCATCTGTCAGAGACATGTGTCACCCTTCTTTCCATGACATGTCAGCGATATGACATCAGACCGACATGTCAGATTCGGGAGATCGTCCTTTGGGGGATTTCCAAGAACAACATTGAAAGGCTCCCGAACTCTGAAGTGTCGAAGTGATGAGAGACTGCTATGTCACTCCGGGAGAAAGTCACTTCGGAATATTTTCATGCTCCGCGTTCAAAATCTCTCGAGCTCTAAGAAATTTTCACCATCTCTAAATATGGCTAGGGGAGTTCTAATATGGAAGACATATCAAAATTTAGCAGGGGTGCTAGAATAGCAGGGTTACCCAGATCGCATATTGGAACATGATCAATGACCACACTTCATTGAGGGGACAAAAAATGCTCGAACATTAACATCCTAGAGCGGTTCTGCAAGAAATCATGGTATAGCTAGAGAGGTACATGGAAGTTGGTGGTGAATTGCGAGATTCAAAGCAGTGTGGATCCAAACCACCCTCGACAACTTCCGCAATCACGTTCTTATATCATGTCTAGGGTCCAATCCAAGAACAGTGCATGAAAACAAACTGAGCATTAAGCCAAATCATCAAAGGAAAGTCACGAGGAGAGGCAGAATGCTAGCAGACTGTGACCAATCCATCACAGTGAAAAAGAATGTTGAAGACTCCAGGAAAAAGACCAGAAGACCTACCTCTTCCTCAAAAAAATAATGTGAAGAAGCTTCCAAATACATCCAGTTATCCTCCAGTGGCCTCAAACAAAACGCATGCATACTAGTGCTCATTGCAGAACTCAGTTATGTCGCTCCTAGTCTTTTTTTGCCAATCCTAGTTCATTCCAGCACATGCATCATTTCAGTTTCATCGCTAGTGGCAATTTTTTATTATTCAGTTCAAGACTCTTTTTAGTTTAAAACACAATAAGTGGTCTTTTATGTGTGATAAGAACCACTCTTTTTTATTAAGTCAAGTGTGAAGTATACATTTTTGTACTACAATGGTGTTTTATTCAAGTTAATAAATTGTTCTACAATTGTTAATGTAGAGTTAAGTCTCAGTCTCGAATGGATGAGAGCCTCTGCAACTATGATAAATATGCAGTTTTTGTATGTTTTAATAGGTTGAGTGTTTGGGGAAAGAGATCAATACAACAACTGGTTGGACCCATTTTGCACATGGACTAAATATCTCTACCTGGTGAAGATACTATTGATGACAATGTGTTTGTGTCCAAATTCGTATGTGTTTCTTAGCTTGAATAGAGTTTTGATTTGTGCGAAGTACATTTCTTTTCCTTCAGCTACTGTATAACTTGTCTTTATTAATATGCAACCTGTGATAACAACTATGCTTTGATGAAGATTTGTTTTTATTGCAACCCATGGGAGTAATTGTGTTTTTGATACATGTTTAATATCTTGAAATGATATTTTGAGTATTGAACTTCTTGCAACAGATTATTCATTGAGTGGTTTGTTGTTTCCTTTGTGTTTACCTATGTTATTTCACTTGTCTGTCATTAGTTTACTGCCACCAGCCAAGGAGGACCCTCATCCTTATCATTTTTCGAACCCAACATGATCTTGTCTTGGTAAAACAAACCCTCTAACTGAACAAAAAAATTAAAAAACCAACCATTCTAAACTTGAGCTGGCCTAACTCTTCCCTTTAGCAGTCAGGTGTAGAATTTAGGACCAACATCTTCTGGTGCCACTACCAAGGAACATAGTAACAAGATATATTTCCCTGGGGTAATGACATTTAATAACTATGACCTTTGATGGTGAAAAAAGATCAGACACAGACATACTTCCATCTTTTACCTGGAGACTCCAGTGAGTAGAATTTATGAAAGATATATTGGCGCTAAAAAAAGGAATCAAAAAAATCCAAATCTGAACACATCAAAGACACCAAGGATCATCCTAACCCTGAGAAGGAAACAGTTGTCTCTAAGACAAAAAGGAAATGAATAAAATCCACAGTAGATCAAAGATATACCTCCCCCCTCAAGGGTAAAGTTGTGCCCAAAGAGTCTAATTCTATTCATCCTCACAAGGAGCTTGAATTTTCTATCCATGAGAATCACAATTCCAAGGAACCTCAGATATATTCAACTCTTGACTCCACTTAATCATCCATTCCAACATCCACCCCTATATCTCCCATAAAGTTTTAGATTCCTATTTCCCAAGCCATGGTTGCTAACAGGATGAATTCCATAATTGCTTCCAGATATGCACCCCTAGTTCTGGTTGTAGGATTACATGCACTCCCAACCACATATTACATGAAATATTTACCAAGATATAATGGGGAAGGTGATGTCACTGTTGAGGAACATTTGGTATCCTTTTACAGCTTTGCAGACAACTTTAACATTGACTATGCAGATGTGTGGATGAGGTTTTTTGTGCAGAGTCTAGATGGGGGAGTAAGGAAATGGTTTTGGGGTCTTCCTCCATCGTAGGTATTGAGACATTAGATGGAGCTTTCATAAAGTAGTGGGGAGATACAAGAGATTATATATATACCACATCATTGAGTTGGGGGCTCTAAAGAGAAAGAATGGTGAATCTATTTAAGACTTCACCAAGAGATTCAATAAGATGTATGGTAGAAACCCAGATGAGATGAAACAAACTGAAGCCTCTGCTAAGATCACTTATTCCAATGCATTTGATGTATATTTCTCCCTGCTGCTGAGGGAGAGAAGATACACTACCCTTTTTTCCATGCAGGAATAAGCCATTGAGGTTGAATCCAACATCTTGGCATCAGACATGTTAAATACTAGGTATGATAAAGGCAAGAAGAAACAGATAGAAGATTCCCCTGCCTCCTCTAACTCATCCACATCTGATCCCAAAATTGATGAAATGACTGAAACTTTGAAGGATTTGAAATCTGAAATAGCTAAGCTAAAATGGGAATCTAAACAACCAAAGAGGGCTTTTCAAGGGGCTGGAAATAGAAATCCAAATTAGTTCAGAAGGCCTAATGATGCACCTCAGATAATGCAGAGAGAAAGGAGGAATGTTGATGATCAAAGGGTAGCGCCTCCTTTCCAAGACAATCAGATTGAGGAGATAGATGTAGACAACGATGGTGTAGATGATACTGCTGTACTTTTCATTGAAACAAATTATTATACCAATCACTTAATGCATCAAGAATATGAGGTAGCACAACTGTCAAATCAGTTCGATAATGAGATAAGGGAAGAGGGATTTAGTCAAGGAAAACCCCAGAAAAAATATGATTTGAGGACAAGAGCGGGGGCTCCCAAAGCCACTACCTCTGATAAAAAAAAAAATCTGAAATCCTTCCCAAGCCAAATCCAAGGAAATATATGACATCCAAAGCTCATTAACTTCCCCCATCCAAACTCCAGTCCCTGAAATAAAATAAGTTGATAGGTCACTAGCCTCTTTCATCCTAGAACATGAATTGAGCAAGATCAATATCCCTATGCCTTTGATAGAATTGATGAAAAATGAACCTTTCAAAAAATCTATCATGAAAGTTCTACAGCCAACTACTTCTATTGTATATTCTGACGTAATTAGTCTGCAGGATGAGAACCCAACCATTATTGTGGGTCCACACATTGAGGATGGATATGATGCTTCTCTACCATTCTATATATCTTTAAATGTCCATGATAAGATCCTGCATAACTGTCTTATGGACTCAGGAGCCTTGCACAATGTTATGCCCAAACTTGTTAGGGAAGAACTAGGTCTAGAGATCACCAAAGCCTACCAGGACCTGTACTCCTTTGATTCTAAGAAAGTAAAATGTCTAGGAATGACAAAATATATGGTGGTTTCTTTGGAGAAATTACCAATGAAGAGTGTAGTGATGGACATTGTTGTGGCTAACATTCTCCCGAAGTTTGGTATGCTCTTATCCAAAATTTGGGCTAAGAAGGTTGGAGGATAATTACAAATGTACCTCACTTACGCCACAATCCTTGTGTTCAAAGAAGAATATAGGAGGCTATACAAAGAGGTAATATTAGCCTACATCGTCAGTGACCATCAAAACCCAAGAAATCACCTAGTTTATGTTGTTGAGGGTGAGACCAACTCATCTGTTTTTCATTTAAATGATGATGAACCCAAAATGTCAATTAGCCAACGCAACGATCAGCCACTGACAGATCAACAAAACAAAGTATGGAAGATGTATTTCGATGGCTCTTCATCAAAGGAAGGATCTGGGGCAGGTATACTCCTCATTTCCCCTTCACAAGAGGTAATACCACTCTCCTATCAGTTGGAGTTTGAAACTACTAATAATATAGCTGAATATGAAGCTCTGGTGCTGGGATTGAGGGCTACCAAAGACATGGCCATTGATTGTTTAACAGTTTTGGGAAATTCTGAGTTAATCATCAATCAAGTTAAGAACATCTATAAAGATAAACAATAGAGGCTCAAGAAATACATAAATGAGGTATGGGACCTGATCGACCATTTATTTCTAGCATTTAATATATCCTTCATCCCTAGAGAGGAGAATCAAAAGGAATATTCTCTGGCCTTGGATGCCAACACTTTTAGACCTCCCATTGGTCCAAATATTAAATATCAGGTGGAAATCAAACATAGGACAACCATACCAGACAACATAAATCACTGGCAAGTATTTAGTCAAGATCTAGAGATGCATATATTTCGACAGACAATTGATGAATTCTCCAATATCTCAATCGACCAAGAAATCCAAGAAGGTGAAAATAATGAATTAGAAAATCACCAAACATCTCATCTGCTAAATATATTAGCTAGCCACAATATTGTGGAGCTGAAAACCAATCACATCCCAAGAGGATTAGTGCCATTAGAGAGGTTGTTCAACAATACTGATCTTTCCATAGTAGCTGACATGAAGAATCAAGAAGAAGAGATAACAGATTGCAATATTGGGACCACTGAGAATCCCAATATCATTAAGTTGTCCAAAGCTTTAGCTATGGAACAAAGGGATAGTTATGTCAATCTCATCAAAACGTTTGTTGATAATTTTGCTTGGTTGTATGAGGATTTAAATACATTTGACACTAACATCATCTAGCACAAGATACCTTTGAAGGCGGGCTCCAAGCCATTTAGACAAAAGATTCGGCAATTTAATCCCATGCTGATGTCCATAATTGAGAAAGAGATGAAACAAATGTTGGATGCAAGGATTATTGTATCATTGAGGTACTCAAACTGGGTGGCCAACTTGGTACCTCTGAGAAAGAAAAATGGGGAGATACGCTTGTGTGTTGATTTTCGAAATCTCAACAAGTGTTCTCTAAAATATAATTACCCCCTCCCCAAGATGGATCATATTTTACAGAGGGTGGTAGGTGCCCACAAGATTTCCTTGTTAGATGGATACTCTTGTTATAACCAGATAGCGGTGTGTTAAGAGGACAAAGAAAAAACATCATTCACCACCCCATGGGGAACATTCATGTACGACAAGATGCCTTTTGGGATGATGAACACAGGGGCCACTTTTCAGAGGGCCATGGACATAAATTTCGTGGGAGAAAAAGATAAATTTATGGTTATATATTTGGATGACATCACCATTTTCTCCAAGTCTGATGATGAGAATTTGCAACATCTGGAGCAGGTTTTTCGAAAATGCAGTAGATACATAATATCTCTGAATCTTAGGAAGTCTCACTTTGCCATGCCAGAAGGGAAGCTTATGGGCCACATAATATCAACAAAAGGTATAAAAATTGATCCGAAGTGAGTCGATGCCATTCAAGAGATCGGAATCCAAAGAAATAAAAACTCCATCCAGTCCTTCATTGGCAAGATAAACTTCTTAAGGCGCTTTGTGCCAAATTTCGCCGAAATCCTGAAGCCTATAACTAACATGTTAAAGAAATATGTTGTGATAAAATGGTCACTAGAGGAAAAATCAACATTCCAAAGGATCAAGTAGGTTTTAGTTGAAGCACCTGTATTAGCCAGTGCTGACTATACCAAATATTTCTTCATCTTTTCTTTCGCTTCCAAAGAGACCATTGTTGTTGTACTACTGCAAAAAAATGGAGAAGGGCATGACCATGCCATAGCCTTATTTATCAAGTCTCTCCGAGATATTGAGATGAAGTATGATATTTTATAAAATTTGACTTATGCATTGGTCAAAGAACTCAAGGCCTTTAGGGTATATGTGTTACAGTCTAGCATAACAACCTTTGTTCCTAGCAGTAGTGTCAAAGAGATTCTAGTCCAGCCAGACAGTGAGGGGAAAAGAGGGGAGTGGATTGTCAAACTATTGGAGTATGACCTACACATAAGACCCACCAAGCTGATCAAGGGAAAAGGACTTGCCGATTTGTTATCAGAATCAAACTCTAAAGTGACAGAATTACATCAAATCTTCACCCAATCAGATGGACCCATCATACGGCCTGGACAAGACAACACACAAGTATTTGAAAATTACTCCTCTTCACCTTAGTATAGAAACATCATTTATTTTCTACATCATATTGAATGTCCACCATATCTGAATAAGACAAAGGCCATGTCCCTCAAATTGAAGGCTATCAAATTCTGCATCTCAAACCAGAACTTGTATTGGAGGGATCCTGCTGGCATCCTGTTAAAATTCCTTGATGAAAATGAAACCAAACAAGTCATAATAGAAATTCATAGAGGAGTATGTGGAGGACACCAACATTAGAATTCCATAGCTCTCAAGATCCTAAGGGAAGGGTACTACTAACCCACCCTTTTCTCCGATATATTTACTACTTTTAGGGCTGTTACACATTATTTTGGTCACCTTGATGACGACTGTACAAGCATGTGTTCAGGCTCTCAAAACAATATTTTACACGAGGAAAATGACTGAGTTATTCCCCTATAAGGAATGTCTTTAGAATGACACCATAGGCTGACAGTGGTGAACAGTGCGGAAATACTTGATTTCCGCAGGCTGCTCTATGCCTGGATCACGGGGTTTTCGCAGGTTGCTATATAGGTAGGGTGCGGTGGCGTTTGAAGCTAAGAAAAGGAAGAAGTTCACGAAGTTTCTAGAAGGAGAATCTTATAGAATGTAAGGTGGAATCTGTATGGTTGTGATCCTACTGGCTTCTCTGATTTGGTGGGATCATCCTCATCCTTTCAACCACTTCACCTTCTCCTATATAATGATGGGTTTCTCATGGAAATGGTTAAACAAGATTGAGCAAAGAATTGCTAAAAGAATAGGCTAAAGACTGTGTGAAGGATCCTGATACAATTGATGTTTGGGGCCTCCATTTGTCCATCAAGACCATAAAAGTGTATGTGTGTGTTGGAACAAAGGACCACTAAAAGGGAACTTGTGACATCAAGGCATTTTGGTTGTATCTTCCACTTTTACTTAATATGATACAGTGACATGTTTCTTTCCCATAAAATCATTAGTGTTTTATTACATGATTCCTTGATCACATGTTTAGGTTTTCATTGAATCTACAGTTGTTGCTTTCACTTTGGTTGGTTTGTGTCATTGCAGATCCGATCTCACAAGAGCACCAGAGCGAAGAAAGGACAACATATATATAAGGAAGTGATATCTAAAGGTATGTCATCCATTCCTTCTTTGGTAGTAAATTCAATGGTAGCAACATAGGGAAAGCATCATGTCTTGTCTTGTTTTGTTCTAGATCCAGGTGGATCTAGGGAGATTAGTTTATGTCCACATTCACCACTTTATCCAATAAAAAAATTGGCGACTCTACTGGGGATACGAATTGATTGTGGTTTTTTATTGGCCATTTGCTTCTAGCTTATTATTTTTACTTGAATTCAGTCTCTGAGTCTATGGGAGATCCATTCAGACTCTCTAGATTTGAGGGTTCACTTAGATCCTTTACCTTCTTCTCAAAATTTCTTGGTTTACAGACACTTTCGCACTGTACCCTATACATAGACTTTTGAAACCTTAAATTTACGCACCCTAGCTATTTGTTTCAGTGTGAACTTTCTGCACCCTATCTATTTCTGGCCTGCAAAAACGCTTGAGTTCCGCACTATAATATGCTATTAGGCTGCGACAACACCTGTGAAATTTTTTGATTTGGGTCTTAGCCTATGTTGATGCCTGGTTTTTTTTTAATCAACTGGGAGGAACTTTCATGCCAGCATTTGACTATTTTCTGAATGTTTAAACTTGTTGTTGATTGGCTTTCAGAGATCGAACACCTCTCTTGGTCATTTTTTCAGTTTTTGTTTTTTATTTTTATCGACAAGGGTGTAATCTCTGATTTCGTATCTGAGTGGTTGTTTGATTAAAAGTCTTTTGATTGGATTTGAAGTTTTGGATTGATTACATGTTCTGGATTGCTTGATGATTGGGAAGTCATTTTTTATTTTCACTTGGAGAAACACTTTCTTGTCATTTTTACTTTTATCTTCATTGAAACTTTGATTTGGGTGCTTGTTGAGTGTATAGATTTTCTTGGATTACTTGTCCTTTCTTTGTCATACCCCTGATCTAGTTTTAGAAAGGAAGAATTTAAAGTCACTTATTCTTTTAAGTAATCATACATAAGAAATTTTATTTCATTCAAAAGAAGAAAAAATTGAGAATCATTGTTTATGGTTGTTTGCGATTATGTTCCTTCAAAAAAAAGAAAGTATATTTCGTAGCTTACATCATTCGAGAAATACCTTCTCTCTGATGTAGATAGAGTTCATTGAACGAAAGTGTGCATCA
Source organism: Picea engelmannii (assembly GCA_009831015.1). NCBI lineage: Eukaryota > Viridiplantae > Streptophyta > Pinopsida > Pinales > Pinaceae > Picea > Picea engelmannii. The sequence goes on from ML784812.1 coordinate 268,253, forward strand.
TTCATTTCTATTTGCATATTATTGGGTCAAGGTCTTACACAACATTGGTTTCATTCCCGTCTCCCTCATGAGTAACAACAACCTCTAAAACATTGTGAAATCTAAAACTCAATTAGTAACTTTTATTTTTTAGGGATCTTTTACACCAACATTAGATAGGCTATAGATTTGGAATAGGCTACGAGACACACTCTCCAAAGCACAAAGCACACAATAGAATTTTGTGACAGGGAGTGTTCAAGTCCATTTGCAACATTTTGTCATGGGAAGCCCTTCTCATACAAGGGTCAAACCTGAGGTCACATTGACATTAGCAGAGTTACTCACCCTGCTTTGTTGGTCTCGGTGTAGAGATTACACGTATTATGGGGGTCGCATGAAGGTATACCCACAATGATGAGTGGAAGTCTCTCAAGTTGATTTCAGGCTAGATACCATGCCCTTGCACTTGGATCAGACTGTCTACTGTTTCCCCATAAATCACTGTTGTTCTTGGCAGCCTTAGTTGCCTATCTTCTTAGGGTCTCACATGAGGTGGCTATGGAGGGGAAAGTCTTCACGGTACCTGGAATTGACGTTGGCTAGACTCACTCGTGCTCCTTGGAGGGTATACCCATGATTATGTGTGGGAGCTTGCACCAATGTGTAATTCCGTTAAGAAGGTCGTCAATGTAACTTTTCCACCCGCTCTATCCTAGCCCTTTCTTGTCTTGACTTCGCGACGTTGGATTTCATCACCAACTAGTGACTTCAAAATAAGAGGGTTTTGTTTGCTTGGTTTGATTCCTATATTTTATTATCAAGTGTTGTTTGTTTTCATAGTTGGCCATAGATTTTTTCCATAAATATTTGGTTCAACCAACATTGAACCTCCACGTCGTTCATGTAGGATGAAAGGACTACATCCGGAAGATCCAGAAGTTTCTGAACCCTTGTGTTCTAACCCACTGGAGGGCTCTCCTCAACAGAGTCAGGTCTAGGACAACATACCATCCCAAGCATAAATAATTGACTCTCTAGACAATTTTTGAATTGTTTCTGATTCTCTAGACGTTTTTTGAATACCTCCTGGATACGAGATATGTATTCTCTGACTGAATTCCTCCAAAGAACTTGTTGTTGACACTTATGGAATACCAATCGGACCTCTTACCGGCCCAAAAAACGAGGATCCTTTTTGGACCATTGACATATTTCAAACTTCGGCTACAGTGTGAGACCTTTACAGCTCAGGGGCAGGTGCTGATATACCTGTCGTCTCTGAACTTCCCGAGACGTCTGCTACCTATACAATACCTCTAGATCACTTTCATAGTACAACTTGTTATCTTTTCAGGGGTTCTGACACATAGTCCGTTGGTCCTAGCTTGACCATTCTTCTTCAGATGGCCCATTCCACAATGGTACCACACGCTACGACTATTCCCACTGGGAATACGGTGGTTACCCAAGCTCCCATTGGTACACCACTTTCGTCTAGACCTGTCCCGTATCTTCCTCATGGGTACAATGCTTTAAATACTTCTATCCTCATTCCTACCCAAGTTCCATCCGGAGCTTCTGGAATTTTTACTCCTCCTAGGTACAATGTTGCTTTCGGTTTCATTACGACACCTTACCAGGTCCCCTCCGGAGGGTCTTATCCACCTTTTATGGGAGGATTTGGCCCAAGTGGCTCCAATCCAATTGGAGGCTCTACTCCATCATTCAATTTTGGTTTTAGATTCCTGTTGGAGGACAATATAACACTGAGGGGAAAACACAATATGGAGGTCACACCCAAATTGGAACACCACCCCCGCTTGGAGGAAAACCCTCGCTTGGAGGTTATACCCCACCTTATGGGCAGAACATTCCAGAATCATTAGCCCAGTATTGGAACCTTATCATCCAGGGAAATCCACAATCATATGGGGGGAAACAACCTCAAGTTATCTCTTTCATACCCCCTAGTTCGGGCTAGTTATATCTCGGTTCTTCCAATTCCATTTGGGGTTCGAACGTTCAATCTAGTATCCCTTTCCAAGGGAAAATCCATAGTCAGTACAACCCTATGGGCTACATGCCTCCACACTCACGTCCGAATCTGTTAGGACCTTCACCTCACATGCAGACTGCTTACGGTCCTACTGGTATACCGACAAGACTTCCTCCCCAAAGTCACTAGTACCCTCATGTGAATAGACAGTTACCCTTTTTAGCCACTTTGGATCTTCTTGACTTGTCTAGAATATTGAATGACCCCATCCTGCATTCTCTCCATTGGCCTGTTATACCAACCAAGCTTCCATCCGACAGTCCAAAATTTGATGGTAAACCAAGAGTAGATCCAAACAACCATGTCATGACTTTTCACCTTTTGTGTTCGTCCAACTCTTTGATGGACGATTCCATTTGGTTACAACTCTTCCAATGAACTCTTATGGGTTTGGATGAAAAGTGGTATATACAATTACCACGAGGGTTCTTCACTGAATTTAAAACCCTAGCCATGGATTTCCTCACACGTTACCATTTTCCCATTCGTTATGAAACAGGAACCGAGATTTTGAGTTCCTTCAAGCATGATTCAACCACTCATATATTCGATCATATCCATGAGTGGAGAAGAAGACGACATTTGATCAAACTCGATCTTCCTGATCAGTTATAGGCAGAATGGTTCACAAAATCCTTTGTGAATAAAATCTCTCGTGACATTGCCATGGGTGGAGTTGTCACAAAAGAAAAGGCGATCAGTCGCACTCAGTACCTCGATCTTGTTTATTCACAAATGGGTACTATTTACGACTTTCTCCCTGATGCACATCTCCCTTCTACCACCACTACCGTAACTACCCCGGTTGCTTCTCATGCGGCTGATGGTGTGATTGGCACTTTCCATGCTCAACCTCAATCTACACAAGCCTCTACCACCAATCCCATATCCACTGCTTCTAATGTTCAAAATTATCTGACTCCTACTCCTTCCATCGACAAAACCTCTGAGGTTAACTCCGTTCAATCTACCCCTGCCAGAAAAAATAAATCTAAAATAGGGAAGGGTAAGAATAAGGAGGATAAAAATAACCCACAATCTAAGAAATACAAAATGCAACCTGTTGATGATAAGGATAAGCACAAACCCCAATACCCTTGCCTTATCTGTGGTGATGATCACTACACGAAATATTGTCCAAGATGGGATGAGGTTACTAAGTTCCTTCAAGGGACCATGAAACCTCCCACACCTGCTATTTTGTCCCAACCTTTCCCTTCTCAACAATAGGCCCAATTGGTCATTCATGACCAATCCTCTCCCTCCACTACTTCCTATGTACTTATGTGTACTGGTGATTCAAAAATAATGACGTTACACTAACCACTCATGCCAAATATTACTCTTCCTTAAAGGAGAAAGTTGACGATATACCACCTTCGTTGGTTCAACAACCTCCCTCAACTTCACCTCCCAATGGTCCTCTTCATATTGAACGACCGAGTCTTGATACAGTTCTCTACCCTCCCCCAAAGGGAGTTGCTCGAAAGTCTTCCTTCAATCCTCATGCACGTGCTTCTCAGAACTACAATATTGTAGAAGATTTGACGCAAGCACCCTCCGTAATGTCAGCTCTTGAATTCCTTCAAAGTTGTCTCGCTCAACGGAAGGAACTGTTAAAGGATATTGGTGGAATTGATCCTACAGATACAATTTTGATAATTTTTGACCTGGAAGATCACATTCCAAGGCTATCCCCTCAACTAGCATTTCAGATACAAGTTGTCGTCGAGAACAAGAATATTTGTAGAACCGTTATTGACGAGGGCGCCTCAACGTGCATAATGTTTGTTCCTGTTGGAAAGCCATTGGCTCTCCTCCTTTAACTGAATCACACAACATGCTTAAGGCATTCAAAGGCTCTGGATTTAAACCTACGATGTACTTCACTCGTTGCCTATTACGTTGGAAGGCAAATCGGTCAATGTTGAAGTTGAAGTCTTTGATTCACTTCTCGATTACAACCTCTTACTTGGCCATAGCTGGATTGATTCCATGCGTGCATTTTTATCTACTCTTTTCCGTGTAGTACATTTTCCACACGAGGGAAAAGTTGTTACAGTAGATCAACTAGCCTTTTTTAACTCCGATGTTCATACTAGCAACATACCCTTCATTTCAAAGACACTCCCTGGGTATGAGAATGTCCGTGTTGGTCTATTAAAAGACTCAACTTTGATGGGTACTTTTCCAATCCCACCACCCAATTTTCCACCTCCTTTGATCACCTCGATCAACATGATTTCCACCTCCGTTCGTGAAACCCCCGCGTCTTCTGACCCATGGAATATAATACCCAAACCTGGTGATTATCTTTTCTATGGCGACCATATGCCTTTAAGTCCGGTTGAATCCTCTTATCAAGACATTCAATCGACAAACCCTTCTAATACCTCTTTTGGTGATTCATCTCTTGATTTGTTCTACGTTATTTTTCCTACGAACGAGATGATAATGTCGGTTATGTCCATGGAAGACACCCCATGGGACGATGGGCATCATCGTTCCATCCTCTTCCTGGAACAACACACCTTAGAGAGTTACCAACGGATCTCGACTCCATCGACCGTTGTTGTCATTTATTTTGTTCCCGAGTCCACACATGATGTGTTATATGAATGGAAACTGAGTAATATTTCACCCACCACCCCCCTCAACATATACATTAAAACCGGAGTTGTCAAAAATGTTCACATCGGAGCTTCGTGTTCCATCGATGAAGTTTTCATTTATAAGTCCCTTTTTCAATATTTTCGTGACATCTTTGCATGGAGCTACGGAGAGATGTCGGGGATTGACCCCGATATTGTTGTACACAAAATTAAGACTTCCACGGGTGCCAAACCCGTCTGGCAGAGACATCGCCCAGTCCACCCTCATAAAGAAACTGCTATCAAGATTGAGGTCAAGAAATTTCTTAAAGTTGGCTTTATTTACCCTGTGGATTTAACTGATTGGGTATCCAATCTAGTTATGGTTAACAAGAAACAAGGTACGATCTGTGTCTGTGTCGATTATAGGGATATTAACAAAGCTTGTCCTAAGGACAAATTTCCCACCCCCTTCGTTGACCAAATCATCGACAATTGTGCAAGGAGTGAAATCTTCTCTTTAATGGGCGGTTTCTTTGGATATAATCAAATCAACATCTTGCCTGAGGATCAACACAAAACTGCTTTCATTTGTCCTTGGGGCACCTTTGCTTACCAGAAACTACCCTTTGGTTTAAAGAACGCTGGTGCAACTTTTCAACGTGCCATGTATTATGCCTTTCACAATATTAAGCACATTGTACAACCATATCTAGATGACTTGTCGGCGCATTCCATGCATCGTAGTGACCATCCAACACACCTCCACGCCATTTTCCTTCGGTGTCGGTTCTATTGTATACGCTTAAACCCACACAAATTTGTTTTCTGTGTGGAGTCTGACCAACTTCTGGGATTTGTTGTATCACGTCAGGGGATCAGGGTAGATCCTTTGAAGGTGAAGGCGATCCTCAACCTCCCTCCTCCTTTCTCACTCTGCCAGCTTCAAATTTTGCAAGGGAAGGAAAACTTTTTACGTCGTTTCATCGCAAACTATGTTGAATTAATGCTTGGATTTACTCAACTTCTAAAGAAAGGTTCTGAGTTCGTATGGGACACCACTGCCAACAAAGTATTAGAATATTTGAAACTGATTTTAACCCGTACCCCACTACTTTTCCCACCCAATTATAGTCAATATTATTTCCTTTATCTCGTTGCTTTGGTCTCTACCATTGCCATGGTTCTAGTCCAAGAAGATGATTCACATGATTCACATGTCATTTATTATTTGAGTCAGAGTTTCACGACTACCGAAGCCAAATACTTACATGTTGAAAAATTGGTCTTGGAACCTGTTCACACTTTCCAATGTTTCCATCACTATATCCTATTACGCAAGACCACTGTAATTTCCAATTGCAACCCTATGCAGCACATTCTTACATGCCAATTGCTAGGGGGAAAATACTCCAAATGGATAGTGATTCTCCAGGAGTTTGACTTAGATTTAGAACGTGCTAAGTCTAAGAAATCCTTGGTGTTTTCTGAACTGATATGTGACCTTCCCGACACTGAGACAAAAAATGTAGAAGAGGATTATTTACCTGATGAATCCATTTTTCTTATCAGTTCCGATGACCTTTGGTATGGATATATCATTATTTATCTCTAGACTTAGACTTTCCGGACCGATCTGTCTAACATTGACCATCGTCGTATACGTTACTAGACCCGTCAGTATATTATCCTCGGTGACACTCTTTATCACCATGGGTTTGACTCCGTTTTTCAATGATGTCTCACCTATGATGATGCTAAGAAAGCTTTGAATGACTTCCATTCTTGAGCATGTGGTGGTCACATGTCTAGGTATGCTACTGCCCAAAAGATATTACAAGAAGGGTATTTTTGGCCTTCTTTATTCAAAGACTGTATTATTGCCGTCCAAAAATACCATGCTTGTCAAACATAAAACAACAAGACACGATCTCATCCTGCTCCTTTACACCCTGTAGTTTTCGTTAGACCTTTCACAAAATGAGGCATTGATTTCATGACATGTAACCCTCACTCGGTCAGGGGGCATGGATACATCGTTGTAGCCGTGGATTATTTCACGAAATGGGTCAAGGTGATGCCTACATTCGATAATACTGGAAAAAATACAACCCTATTCATATTCAATCATATCATCACACGATTCGGAATCCCGCAAGCTATCGTCACCAATCACGGTAGCCATTTTCAAAATTTCATGATGTCCAAGCTTACCAAAAAGTTGGGTCTTCAACATGACAACTCAAACCCCTACTATCCACAGGCCAATGGACAAGTTGAAGCAATAAACAAGGTTCTTATCACTATGCTTCGATGGATAATAGGAATTCACAAAACAAGTTGGCACATGATGTTGTTTTCAGCATTATGGGCCTATCAAACATCAATGAAGTTAGCCACGAGATTTACTCCTTTTCAATTGGTGTATTTTATTGAAGCTATTATGTCGATTGAATGTGAGATACCATCATTGAATCTAGCCATTGAAATTCTCCCCAACACTTCTACTGAGGAAGAACGTCTATTGTATCTGATGCGGTTAGACAAAACCCGTCGTGATGCCACCCTAGTTATTGAAACCTAGAAGAAACCCATAAAATCCCAATATGACAAGCATGTCAATCCATGTGTTTTCTACGAAGGTGATCTAGTTCTCCTCTATGAACAAGATCGTGATTTACTATGGGCCGGAAAATTCGAGACTTTGTGGCATGACCCTTATATTGTCAAACGAGTGTTGGAGAAGGGAGCTTACAAGTTAGTGGATTATGATGGCATTCCTTTGAGTAAACCCATAAATGGGATTTACTTGAAGAAGAACTATTCTTAGACCATATTTGCATGAGTGCTTGTATTTTTACTGTATCATACTCTTGTGTGCTTTTCGTTATTTGGTTTCGACCCCCAACTGTTTACCTTGCGTTGTGATGGGTTTCGAGATGTCGTCGTCTTTGCTACCCTATATTGGCTTTGCCGATGGTTCTAGTCGTAGTACTCAGAACCTATCTTATGCTGCTTGGGAAATCTATGCACCCACGAATGAACTTATCAGTTTGCAAGGTGTTTACCTCGGTCGTGCAACCAATAATATCACAGAATATAGCGCAGCCATCGAATTGTTGATTGATGCTATTTCACTTGGGATTTGGCAACTCGTTGTATGACTTGATTCACAATTAGTAGTGATATAGTTAAGTAACATCTATACTATCCTAAGCCCTGCTTTGTTACAGGTATATTTACGAATTTGCCTCTTGGAACGTTATTTTGATTATATTGAGTATCAAAACATTCCTAGATGTCTAAATACGTTAACCAATGCATTATCTAATTATGGGTTAGATAGAAATTTGAGACATTTATAAATCCAATCACACATCACATGTTGTATATAAAGCAAAGTAAGCCAGTAGAAACCTCATGTATATATATAACGATAAAAATGTTTTACAAAAAGGTGTTTTCCATCTAAAGACCAAAATATCAAAATATGAAGCCCATGGATTCTACAAAATAGCATCATGGATACTGCTCATGGTAGCATACTACTGCCTGTGCTACCCTAAGAATAATTTGGCTAAGTGAACCAGACAAGCCCACAGTATGGCGCTGATAATGCCTCGAGATCCCGTCGATCGGGATGTTTGGGATGTCTGATGTCAAACCCTCTAGATTCTTCTCGACTGCCTCATAGTCGCCAGCGTCCCATCCTTCTATTATAGCTGCTTCCCCTCATCTATGAATGGGGGATGTACCCGAAGGCTGGTGTGGCCCTACATTTGCATGGTCAAATTTTTTTGATTAGTCATTGGATAGAGAGCATAAAAAACATCTTATATTCTAAAAATTTAGAAAAACACCATAAAAACAAAATGTTTTTCTTACCTAGGTCCCCCCACTGGAAACCCTCAGGTAGAACCAAATCAGGGTCACCTCAAAAGTCCAAAACGACATATGCGTAATCATCTATCATCAATATTTGAGGCCTCAACAAGTCAAATAATGCATCGTTGTATTTGATAATGGGGCCCGCTACATGCCGAGCCATGAGATTGCACCACCTTTTCATCCTCAGATATCGTGGTGCTGGTATACCCCACTCTACCTATAGGCGTAAATGAGGGACTCTTTCTAGAGAGAAAGAAATTAAAATAGATCCATACCCGAATTGCTTCAAGTCCCCTTTTTTGCTTTTGGTTAGCTATGTCTTCATACTGTGAAGAAGACCATCGCACCAATTGAACAAACGAGGTTCCGTGCATTCCACGACATACTGAAAATAGCTTTGTAGGGCCATATGTGGAGATGCACTTCTTTCCATACATGAAATGGTAAAAAGAATGGTCTAGAGAGTTAAATCCTGAAAACCTCTGATGGATACCTTACCTTTGCATCTCTCGGGCTCGGGTTTATAGTATCGACGAATGTATTCGCTCATCGATAGACCACCACCTCGACCTCCTGTTAAGGTCACATGTTATCCATGATAGGATAATCCCATCAAGAAGTAAATGTATTCAATATCCAAGGAAAGAATGTGGACACCCAGATGAAACACCTACTGGTCTACATCCCACATGTGGACCAGGTATTCTAGTAACCTCAATTGGGATCTCATGCCCTGGATTTTAATTTTTTTTTTAAATCCGCATGGTCAAAGGGCATGGACGGTGCTTGGATCATTCAAGGCCATGAAGTCATCATCCTCGTGTTCCTGTTCTCTCCACTCCAACATTTTGGCAATCAAATACCTACATGGAGATGAAAAAAGGAAGTTAGCATCTTCAATCGTTTCTTTTGAAATTCTTTTTTGGTCAAATGCATGCATAAATTTTTGGGTTTTCGGCCGCCACGGATGAAGTTTTAGTATAGTGTGGGGTTTCCACAGGTGATCCATGGGGCACCTGCGGAAATCATTGATTTCCGTAGGTCCTGATACTAGTCACCTGCGACGGCCCCAACGTGTGCCTACTGGCCCAAAAAGTAATCCAAAAACTATCATTTAACCAAAATAAATGAATTTCAATCCATTGAAAAAGGAGAGGATGATGATTTTACCGTGTTGACGGAGGCCATTTGTTGAATGGTCATATGTGATTCTCGCAATCGACATCTAAAATATGAGGTAAAACCAGGGTTCCTAGACAAGTTTTGAACAAAATGCAAATGGAATAGCAATGAGAGGTTTTATCCCTATTTATTTCACTTTTTTCTTTTTTCTAATAATATTTTATGTTATTTTAATGCATTTTATCATAACTTAAAGGTCTAATGGTCTTGTGAATCTTTTATTTTTCATAGATGGAAAGATTAAGGTCCTGAACAATGCGGTGTTGATGTTTTTTCTTGCTTCGCTTTTCTGTTCGTTACATATACCAGTACTTTTTAGGGTTTTTCAGAAAAACCTCGAGCTCACTCTTTGTTCGTTCTCATGCTCAAAATTCAATGAGAATACAACCAAGTATACTTTTGTCATTTTTTTGTACTCGTCATGGAAACACGAAAAGAGAAACCCATGGAGTATCCTTAAAGCTCTTTTTACACTCCATAAAAACGAAAATATTGTCGAGCGACCTTGTTCTTTTCACGCTCGTAAAAGTATTTGAAGAAAACATTTGATGGGTGATAGTTTATCACTTTTTCGGTCCCATCAAACTAATTTACAAAAAAAGAACTGAGATATTTCTCTTTTAAGTGTTTTTCAGACTCTATGAACATGAAAAACCCCCGAGTTTTCTATCTTTGGACTCGTTAAACAAACATCAGAAGACCCACATGGGACCAAACCACTCCTTCTTAGGGTTATTTAAACATACTCTGAGGGACTCGTTCGAAGGATGAGCTTACGTCCGATATGTTATCCTCCTCAAGTTTGCATAAAAATAAAGAGGTACTCGCCAGAAATGGTGGGGGGAAATTTGGGAAAGAAATGTGTCTTTGTATCTGTGTTAGTGGCAGTACTAGTCACTCTTGAACATGACACCCCCTTCATCATTTGAATCCGGGTTGGAAAATCCATTTGTCTCTCGTCTGACCTTCTGCAAGTCCATATCTTGGGTCGTCTTTGAGTCAATACTGCCAATACCATCATCGTGTCATTCATATGTTCAAGAGAAGTCCAAACAAGCCCCTCTTTCGAGTCGACCATCTTCAATTACCAATTCCTACTATGTCGGCCTTCCCAGTGTCAGTTTCAAATCGTTTTCATACTTTGATCTACCCTAAATTTGCTACTTATTTCATGTCATTGATGGGGAATACATCAAGGCACCCCTGTGACGAGTCTTTTCCTGTCAACTTCAACTCATCATCCATGAATGAGACTTAGAAATCATTTTAGTACCTTAAAGCATGCATGCCTCAATGGTAGGTTTCTTTGCTTTCGACAGTGGATTCACATCATTCGTCCCTGATCGAAAGATTCCCTCAAGTGTTCAACTTCAGCTCATTTATTCACATTCATTGGATTGTACTAAGGTACCTTGGGAGTCATTGACATCAATGGTGATTTCCCTCGCACTTGTTAACGGTTTTCATCAAAGACCAGTAATCAAGTGGTTTCTACCATGTTCGACTTCAGCACATGTAATCGCATGGTTAGATTCGTACTTACGAATGACAGGATTGAAGACCCTGGATCTCATCACCTTGGTTCAGGTTGCAATGGAGTATTTATGATTTGTATTGACACATAGATCCAATTTGTATGTCTCATGGCTATGTCCTGATTTCAAGTTTGTTAACACATAGATCCACATTGTATTCTTGGTGGCTATGTATCATCTTGCTGACATGGATCCATAGTGTATAATTGGTGACCATGATTGAAATTTATGAGTCAAATCATTTGTATTCTAAGCATGGGAATGTCTACCTCAGAGATAGTATAATATTGTGTAGATGCTTGATTGTTTGCAGGTTCTCGATTGGTGTTCTCCTTGTTCCCGACACACACATGCATTTTACAAAGTATTTTGGCTGTCATGAGTTGCAGCCTCATACTTTGAAGGGCATTCTGTTACACATTATTTTGGTCACCCTAATGATGATTGTACAAGCATGTGTTCAGGCTCTCAAAACAATCTTTTACATGAGGAAAATGACTGAGTTCTTCCCCTACAAGGCATGTTTTTAGAATGACGCCACAGGCTGACAGTGGTACACAGTGCGAAAATCCTTGATTTTCGCAGGCTTCTCTATGCCTAGCACGCAGGGTTTCTGCAGGATGCTATATAGGCAGGGTGCGGTGGCATTTGAAGCTAAGAAAAGGAAGAAGTTCATGAAGTTTCTAGAAGGAGAATCTTCTAGAATGTAAGGTGGCATTCGTATGGTTGTGATCCTATTGGATTCTCTTATTTGGTGGGATCATGCTCATCCTTTCAACCACTTCACCTTCTCCTATATAATGATGTGTTTATCATGGAAAGGGTTAAGCAATATTGAGCAAATAATTGTTGAAAGAATAGGCTAAATACTGTGTGAAGGATCCTGATACAATTGATGCTTGGGGCCTCTATTTGTCCATCAAGCTTTTGTGGACCATCTTCATACAAATTCAGAGCAAGTGTATGTGTGTGTTGGAACAAAGGACCACTAAAAGGGAACTTGCGACATCAAGCCATTTTGGTTGTATCTTCCACTTTTACTTAATATGATACAGTGACATGTTTCTTTCCCATAAAATCATTAGTGTTTTATTACATGACTCCTTGATCACATGTTTAGGTTTTCATTGAATCTACAATTGTTGCTTTCACTTTGGTTGGTTTGTGTCATTGCAGATCCGATCTCACAAGAGCACCGGAGTGAAGCAGGGACAATAGAGATATAAGGAAGTGATATCTAAAGGTATGTCATCCATTCCTTCTTTGGTACTAAATTCAATGGTAGCAACTTAGGGAAAGCGTCATGTCATGTATTTTTTTGTTCTAGATCCAGATGGATCTAGAGAGATTAGTTTATGTCCGCATTCGCCAATTTATCCAATTTATTTTCTACATCATATTGAATGTCCACCAGATCTGAATAAGACAAAGGCCATGTCCCTCAAATTTAAGGCTATCAAATTCTGCATCTCAAAATAGAACTTGTATTGGAGGGATCCTCCTGGCATCCTGTTAAAATTCCTTGATGAAAATGAAGCCAAAAAAGTCATAATAGAAATTCATAGAGGAGTATGTGGAGGACACCAACATTGGAATGCCACATCTCTCAAGATCCTAAGGGCAGGGTACTACTGACCCACCCTTTTCTCCGATATATTTACTAATGTTAGGGCCTACAATGAATGTCAGAAATTTGCATGAAAACAGAAGTTACTACTACCCCTAAGACCTATCACTGCTAGTGGTCCATTTCAACAATGGGGGTTAAACTTCATAGGTGAGATAAATCCATCCTCCACTGGGCAACACAAGTGGATTATCACTTCCACTAACTATTTCACCTAGTGGATTGAGGTTGTTCCCACCAAGAACTCCATTGACAAGGTGATCATGAATTTCCTGGAAACCATTTATTTTGCCAGATTCGGCTTCCCCAACAAGATTATAACAGAAAATTCCCAAACATTCAAGTCCAAATCCATGATCGAATTTTGTGGTAGTCATAACATTTCCTTGACACATTCCACACCCTATTACCCTTAAGGGAATGGCCTGGCAGAGTCAACAAACAAAAATCTCATTAGGATTATCAAGAAGTTGTTGACCGAAAACAAGAAATCCTAGGACTCTAAGCTCAAGTATGCTTTGTGGGTCAACATAATCAACACCAAGAAGTCTTTGGGAACCTCTCTGTTTCATCTTGTCTATGGTGTAGGTGCAATTTTTCCCACCCAGTTTGGTGTATCGGTCCTAAAATTCTTGCAGGAAGAGACTGAGGAGACAAATGCCATCCAAAGGAGAATCTTCCATATTATATAGGTTCAACAAAAGAGAGAAGTACTATATTAAAGGACCGAAGCATACTAGAGAAAGATCAAATCAACCTTTGACAAGAAAACCAAGAAGGAGATATTTCAAGAAGGTGACCTATTCTTGAGGTGGGATGCCAGAAGGGATGGAATGTCTAAGCATGGTAAGTTCGATAACCTCTGGTTTGGCCCTTTTAAGGTGGTTGAGGTTATGGACAATAACACATTTATCTTGCACAATCTATACGATACAGAGATCTTCAGAGGCCCAATAAATGGGTGCTTCCTGAAACACTATTTTGTTTAAGGATGAGGGAAGGTCCCTCTTGTACCATAGATTCTTTCCTTTTGTTTTTGCATTTGATTAGTTAGTTGTGTGTAAATAAAGACTCCATATCCCAACAAAGGCATTGGGGTTTAGATCCAGTTTCAATTTTCGATAAAGACTCCATAGCCCAACAAAGGAACTGGGGTTATCTTCAACGTTAATTTTCAGAGATGCATGGATGACAGATAGAACAGAGGTAAGAAAAGGGAGGTGGGAGGAAGTTATTAAATTCAAAGGCACTGATCTGCTATTCTTAGCACATCGCAGGGAAGTGTTATCCCCGGTTGGAGCCAATGTTGTAACCTAGGTCTGCACCCCTGCCTCTCCTCTCTCATTCCCCTATGCCTTCATGAAATATTTCCTCTTAAAGTTGGTCAAGTTAGTTCCCCGTTTGTTCAATGACTTGGTTTTCCTTATTGTCTTTCTTGACTGATTCTTTGTGCATAGTTTTTCTGTTTTTCTGGAAGAATAAACACATATCGTGATTTGGTTCGAATTACTTGTAAATTTTTTTTCCATCAATTGAGCTTACATCAGGTCGATCAAGTATGTTGTATTCATAGGGAACAACCATGAGAAAAAATAGAGCATTCAGAGCAGTCCATTTAGGGATTTAAATGCAAGCAAACAAACAGATTCAATTTTCAATGGTGGAGATCCAATGTATAGTTCAGATTAACGACTCTCATGCATTAGGAGTTTCAAAGTTGCAAAAGGCTTAACGACCATATGGAAGACCCGAAGTGCCAAAGAACATGACACTTATAGATTGAGGATAAATGACATTCATTTCAGGCCACCTCATCACTCCAGGCCCTACTACTCTAGAATTTATACAAACTCTGCATGCAAAAAATCCTGCACCCCGAAGTGCCAAAGCACATGGCACTCATCCGTCAGGACTTTTGGTGCTCATCCATGGAGACACATGGCTTCCATATGGCCCTGACGTATGGCACTCATTCCTGGTCATTTGGGTCCCATCATTTGCTCATTTTTGAGTGACACATGTCACTCACCTTATGTGACACATCAACAACTATGACATCACATGACATCAGGCCACCACGTCACTTCACAACATTGTCACTCTGAGATTTTTCCATTCAAAGAAAGCACAGTTCTCCAAAACCCGAAGCCCTAAAGTCCAAAAATATTTAGATGTTAAAAATGGCTTAACATGGGTTTAATTAGTGATAATAACACACTAATCACTTCATGAGTTCGACACTCTGGGAGTTATATACACTTTTCACTCAAAATCTCTCGAACTCCAAAGTGTCGAAGCACATGGCACTCATCCATCAAAGACACATGTCACCCTTCTTTCCATGACACATCAACGATATGACATTAGGCTGCAACATCAGATTCAGGAGATTGTCCTTCAGGGGATTTCCAAGAACAACACTCAAAGGCTCCCGAACTTCAAAGTGTCGAAGTAACAAGAGACCGCCACGTCACTCTGGGAGTAAGTCACTTCAAAATATTTTCATGCTCCTCTTTCAAAATCTCCCAAGCTCTAAGAAATTTGTGCCATCACTAAATATGGCTAGGGAAGTTCTAATATGGTAGATAGATATAACTTTAGCAGGGGCGTTAGAATAACATGGTTACCCAAATCACAGATTGCAACACGATCGATGACCACACTTCATTGCGGGGATAGAAAATTCTCGAACATTAACATCCTAGAGCGGTCTTGCAATTGAATCCATGGTATATCTAGAGAGGTATGTGGTAGTTGGTGGTGAATTGCGGGATTCAGAGTAGTGTGGATCCAACCCACCCTCGACAACTTCCACAATCACATGCCTATATCATGTCTAGGGTCTAATCCGAGAATAATGTGTGGAAACAAACTGGGCGTTAAGCCAAATCATCAAAGGAAAATCACGAGGAGAAGCAGAACGCTAGAAGACCGCGACCAATCCATCACAGAGAAAACATGAATGTAGAAGACTCCAATAAAAACACCAGAATACCTACCTCTTCCTCAAATAGATAATGTGAAGAAGCTTCCAAATACAACCAATTATCCTCCAGTGGCCTCAAACAATGCACATGCATACCAGTGCTCATTGCAAAACTCAATTCTCTCACTCCTAGTCTTTTTCTGCCAATCCCAGTTCATCCCAGCGCATACATCAGTTTAGTTTCGTCACTAGTGGTAGTTTTTAATTATTCAGTTCAAGAATCTTTTTAGTTTAAAACACAATAAGTGGTCTTCTATGTGTGATAAGAAGCACTCTTTTTGGTTAAGTCAAGTCTGAATTATACATTGTTGTACTCCAACAGTATTTTAGTCAAGTTAATAAATTGTTCTACAATTGTTAATGTAGAGATAAGTCTTAGTCCCAGATGGACGAGAGCCTCTGCAACTCGGATAAATATGCAGTTTCTGTCTATTTTAAGGGGTTGAGTTTTTGGGGAAAGAGATCAATACAACATCTGGTTGGACCCATTTTACAAATGGACTAAAGCTCTCTACCCGGTGAAGATACTATTGATGACATTTTTTTTGTGTCCAAATTTGTCTGTGTTTCTTATCTTGAATACAGTTTTGATTTGTGCGAAGTACATTTCTTTTCCTTCAACTACTGTATAACTTGTCTTTATTAATATGCAACCTGTGATAACAACTATGCTTTGATGAATATTTTTTTTTTATTGCAACCTATGGGAGTAATTGTGTTTTTGATACATGTTTAATATCTTGAAATGATATTTTGAGTATTGAACTTATTGCAACAGATTATTCATTGAGTGGTTTGTTGTTTCCTTTATTTTTACCTCTATTATTTCACTTTTCTATCATTAGTGTGCCACCAACCAACTAGGACCCTCATCCTTATCATTTTTTGAACCCAACCATGCTCTTGTCTTGGTAAAACCAACCCTCTAACTAACCAAAAAAATTAAAAAACCAACCATTCTAAACTTGAGGTGGCCTAGCTCTTCCCTTTAGCAGTCAAGTGCAAACTTTAGGACCAACAATGGCCTTTCTCTTTAGGGTAATACACAAGGTGACAATGACGAGGAAGTCTTCACTGTACTTGGAATCGACGTTGTCCAAACTCACTCAGGCTCCTTGGAGGGTAAATCCATGTTCGTTATGTGGAAGCTTGCACCAAGGCGTAATTTCGTTAAGCAGGTCGTCAATGCAACTTTTCCACTTGCTCTATCTTAGCCCCTTCTTACATTGTTCCCGTGACATTGGATTTCATCACCAACTAGTGCATTCAATGTGAGAAGGTTTTTTTTTTCTTGCTTCCTATATTTTTAGCATGTGTAGTTTGTTTTCCAGACTCTAGGTTTTTAGCAGACTCTAGGTTGGATCTATTTTTAATGACGTCAATTACGACAATGACCAATGAAGAAACCCCTACTATGGGGGAAAATTTTGTTTTTCCTTCTTACGGAAATGTTGGTCCTCCTTACATCACTACTTTGAGCCTTTTAGGTCTCACAATTGGGTTACCGATATGGTTGTTTTCCACTTTGGTAATCCTAAATGCAGCAAGTGCTCCGGTTGTAATCACTTCATCCCATGAGAATCAACCTCATGTTGATCCTTCTCTTTCTTCACCTGTAAGACATTCTTCACCTTCTTCACCAGTAATATATTCTTTTCCTTCTTCACTTGCAATGTATTCTTCCATTTCATATTCTTCTCCTAGTGAAAGTTCTAAATCTAGTAACTCGGTGGATATGAAGAAGAAGAAAAGGAAGATTAAGAAGAAGAAAAATAAGCAAGGGTCCAAACTTCCAACCACTGCCAGACATGTTGGAAAACAACTAGTTATTGATAATCATGTTGGGAGTGTTGATGATTCCAAGATCACCCAAACAATATGTAATCCCAAGTACCCTTGCAGGCTTTGTAAGGGTGTCCATATTCTTAAGGATTTCCCTGGTCTATCCAAGGTTATAGAAGCATGGTCTACATTCCCTCACCATCCCATGTCGTCAACCTATGAACAATGTGTTGATGACCTCCCATCAACTAGTCAAGATATCATTGGGAAGAAGAAAAGTAGAGTCAAGTTCCCGTGTATGTTATGCAGAGGGAGTCATCAAACTCACCTTTTCCCTCATATGGACAAATCATTGAAATTACTGGAAGATATGGTTGTTTCACAACCTCAACTTTCGACTTCTTACCAAAACCTTACTCTCAACCCACCTGTATTTGATGGCATGATCAATCCAGTCCCTTCGTCGATCAGTCTAGTTGATCAGGTAGTTAATATGGTCACGTCCTTAGTTGAACTAGTTGACAAAGTGGTTGATCGGATCCCATCCTCGGTCGATCCCAAGTCTCCCATTAGAGAGTGAAACCCAAGTGGTCGATATGTTTCCATATATTGACCCCATTCTCTCCTTGGAGAATGAAACTCAAGTGGTCAATCTAATCTCGTCATCGGTCGATCCTACTCTCCCACTAGAGAGTAAACCTGATACTTCCCACATTTTTCTTGTTGACACATACTTTTTCGTGTTGGGGGGTATTCCTCCTTATCCCATGGAACCCCCTCCAAGTAATGAGGCCATCCTTTTTTATTAGTGTGCACTAACTAGACCTCTTCTTTCCTCTCACAATCCTTTCAAGATTACAATATAGGTTTGTGGTCAGGACGTTCCTTAGATGATGATAGATGAAGGTGCATCCATTAGTATTTTGTCCTCTATTGCTTGACAAGATTTGGGTTATCCTCAACTTGTGTCGGTTACACAAAGTTTATTATCTTTTAACAGAAGAACCATTCAACCTTTACGGACCCTTCCTCAGTTTCCCATAACTTTGGGAGGGAAAACTGTCTTTATTGACGTCATGGTAGGCCAAGACCCCTTAGATTTAGATTTACTCCTTGTGTGAGATTATGTCTATGCCATGAAATATATTGTGTCCACTCTTTTTTATGTGATGTATTTCCCTCATGATGAAAGAATTGTGACTATTGATCAACTTTCATTTGTTGGCCCTGACTTGACCATGAACTCAATGACCCCCCTAAACGGTTCGTATATGGATACGGTATCGCCCCTGCCACAAGACAATTATGTGGCGTTGTCTCCCATGACTTCCAATGCCAATGAAAATGAGCCTCTCGTTGTACGATCAGTCTCTTATGACTTAGATCTGATAATGGACATGGTGATATCTTTGATAGGGATTTTAGCGCCTGATCTCCTTACCCTTATCGCGACCCTTGACATGTCTTCCTTCCAGAGTGTGTTTCTTCCATCAAGTGAAGATATCTTGGAAGCCATGATCAAGTTTTGTCCCTTGAAATGGTGTCCTTATAGATCATTGTTCTATTGGAAGCCATTATCAAGAAGAGTCTATGGAGCATGGTTGTCTGATTTCAATCTCTTTAAAAAATGAAACCAATTACGAGGATAGTTTTGCGTCTCTGTGGAAACCTCGTTAAAAAATGAAACAGAGGTCATGAGGATAGTTTTTGCATTTCTTTGGAAACCTCGTTAAAAAATGAAACATAGGTTATGAGCATAATTATTCTCCTATGTCAATCTCATTAAACAATGAAACAAAGGTCTGGGTATTGAACCTGGATTTTCGAGCATAGTTCTTGTTCCTGTGTCAAGCTCATTAAAAAATGAAATAGATTTTTCCCCCTTCTTTGGTTGAGTCAAATACTTCGTTAGGTATAATATTTGAAGCTTCATTTCATCTGCCTGTGCTATTGGATGAAATGAATATTAGGGGGAAATTCTTTGGCTTCTAGACTTCATAAGTCAATCTGCTAGCTTCTTAAGCCAGTGGAAAAGTACCAACCATCCCTAGATTATGCGTTGGGAAGCCGCAAGAATAGTTTTTCTAGTTTCAATATTGTATAAAAAATAAAACCAACTCCCTCAAGCATGGTTTTCTCTGGTTCAAGCTTTTGTAAAATTGAAACCAGGTCCAAGCATAGTTTTGTTTAGTTTTAATCTTGTGTAAAAATAAATCTGTCCCAAGCATAGTTTTTTTTTTTTAAGCTTGAGTAAAAATGAAAACAATCCCAAGCTTAGTATTTGTTCTTTCTCGTGCTCATAAATCAATGAGAATATAACTGAGTAAAATTTTATCACTTTTTTGGACTCATAAAGGCTATACGAAAAAAGAACCCCCCTGGAGTCCTCTTTAAGCTCTTTTCAAAGTCCCTAAATATAAAAAGATTGTTGAGCGATCTTGTTCTTTTCACGCTTGTAAAAGTATTTGAAGAAAATGTATGATGAGCGGTAGATTATCTCTTTTTTGGTCTCATCAGACTACTTTATGAAAAAGGAAATTTTGGAGTTTTCTTTAAGTCTTTTTCAGATTCTTTAAACATGAAAATCCCTGAGTTTTCTTTCTTTGGACTTGTAAAACAAGCTTCGAAAGGACCATATGGGACCAAACCACTCCTTCGTTCGTTAAAAGTACTCTGAGGGAATCATACAAAGGATGAGCTTACATTTCAAGCATATGTTATCCTCCTCAAGCTTTTGTAAAAATAAAGAGGTACTTGCCAGAACTGGTGGGGGGAAATTGGGAAAGAATTGTATATTTGTATCAGTGTTAGTGGCAGTAATTCGCTCTTCAAAATGACACCCCTCTTCATTATTGTATATGGGTTGAGAAATCCATTTGTCTCTCATTTTATCATCCACAAATATGTATATTGGGTCCTCTTTGAGTCAATGCTACCAAGACAATTGTCGTTTCGTTCATATGTTTTAGAAAAGCTCAACCTAAACAATCCTTCTACCGAGTCGACGATCTGCAGTGCTCAAAATCTTACCATGTCGACCTTCCCTGAGTCAGTTTTGAATCACTTTATACTCTGATCTACTTCAAATCTGTTACATATTTCATTTCATTGATGGGGGATACATTAAGGTCCTACTGTGATGAGTATTTTCCTATCAAATTCAACTCATTATCCAGAATTTAGAATTAGAAATCATTCAGTACCTTGGAGACTAAATGCCTGAATGAAAGGCTTCCTCATTTTCAACAGTGGGTTCATATCATTGGCCCCTGATTGGAGAATTCCATCGAGTGTTTGACTTCATCTCATTAATTCACATTCGTTGGATTGTACTAGAGTACCTTGGGGGTCATTGACCGATACTTGTTAATGGTAATTTCCCTCGCACTTGTTAATGGTATCCATTAATGACCGGTAATCAAGTGGTTTCTACCATGTTCAACTTTGACACTTGTAATCACATGAATATATTCGTACTTCGGGACGATGGAAATGAAGACCTTGGATACTATCGCATAGATCAAGGTTGTGATGGAGTATTCATAAGTTTGTAATGACACATAGATCCATCCTGTATTTGATCGATATTTTATGACCAGAACAAAATAAATACAAATTATTAATAGGTTCTTAACAAGAAATAACAGAGATACAGTAAAACTAGTTTTCTATTCAATAACGAAATAAGCTGAAACTATAAAATGCAGCGGAAACAAGCTTGCTGGAATGGTGGCGGCTTATCTCTGAGAAGAGATGTGATGGCTGTGTGCATTCGCAAGAAGAAGATTACAATGAGGATCTGAAGGAATTTTTACAATAAACAAGAATTCCAAAAACCCTAGACATCCAAAAACCTAACCCTAAGAGATGAAGCGTCGAAAGTCATGTGGGCCCCGTTTGGGTAAGTTAGTACATCAACTTCCCGAGGTCGTAACTTTTGCATATGATCTCCATTTTAAGTGTGTGATAGTCTGTTTGAAAGGTATTGTCAAGGAGATTTATTTTGGGGGATAAATCATTCCTTTAGCTATCCTTGAGAATCTCGATCCCGAAAAACCTTCATTTAGGCCCTCAAAATGGCCCTGGAAGTTAAAACTGCTAAAAATAGTAAATTGCCAAAATTGTCAGAAAATTGTTTTGAGCCAGTTGGAAAAGGTGGGTGGCCACTGATATCCATCTAGATCAATCCTCCATCCTTAGGAATAAATGGTCTCCATTTTGTTGAGGTCCCCCATCAGATGAGGAAATTTCTGCTGAATTTGGCCCTGGGTGAGCCACTTGCCTTGGTGCAGGAGCTTCCCTGCTTTGACGACTCGATAAAGATGGATCCTTTTTTGTCGAGTGCCCTTGGTATGTGTTTCCACAATCTGATCGTTGGATGTCTGTTGTATGCAATCGGGTTTGCGTTTTGTTGGTGTCATTTGTTCTGCTACTTTTGAGGTCTCCAATAATGGTGGGAAATAAGGGCGAAGGAGATCCATGTTGAACACTGGGTGTAGGCCAAGGAAAGGAGGAATATTGAGCTCAAAAGAATTATCCCCCATGGCCTTGGTGATAGTGTACGACCCATAACAGAGTGGGCGAAGCTTCTTATGGGGTCCTGTAAGGCATTCTTTCTACAAGTGCAACCAAACTTTGTCGCCCACCTGAAACTTATGTGGCACTCGATGTTGATCATGGCATTGTTTGTACTTGTCATTGGAATTCTATAGGATATCTTGAACCTATTGGCAGATGTGATGGATCCGCTCAATGAACTGGGTGGCCTTTTTAGCTTCAGTTGGAGCAGGAGATGAGTCGGTTGAGGTGACTGCAAGGGGAAGTGAAACATCTATGGGACCCAATGGTTGGAATCCCAACCCCACCTGAAAGGGGTTGTGGTCGGTTGAGCTATGAAGGGCTCGGTTGTAGCTATGTTGGACATAGGGGAGGATCTCATCCCATGTGCAAGGTTTCTTTGAATTATACATGCGAAGGATATGCACAATCATTCGACTTACAAACAGTATCTGATAGTGTCTGACTATGATAGGCCACAGGGTGACTTTGCTGAGTGAGAACGACACCCACAACATAGTCTGAAGCATCTGTCTCGATCTCAAAGGGATGTTGTAGGTTTAGTAGTGAAAGTACTGGGGCTGAGCACAAGCATTGCTTCAAATCATCAAACACTTGTTGTTGGGATTGGCCCCATGAAAATTTATCCTTACCACCACCCATGTTTATTTGAATGAGGGCCCATGCAATATGGGATAATCCCAACATTAACCTGTGGTAAAAATTGGCAAGGCCCAAGAAGCTCCGAAGCTCAATGAGTGTTGTTGGGGTTGGCCAGTCATGGATGACTTGGCTCTTGGCTGGATCCACATGTATGCCATGCTGATCAATGATGTAGCCTAGGTAATGGACCATTTCCATGCTGAAGGAGCCTTTTTCCAAGTTGGCGTATAGCTTGTGTTGCCGTAGGGTGTGCAGAACCTGCTGATTATGCTGCAAGTGTTCGGTCGAAGTCTTGCTGTAAATTAGAATGTCATCCAGATACACCACTACAAAAGTATTGGTGAATGGTCGCAGGATATCGTCCATCATCCTCATGAAAGTGGCTGGAGCATTTGGCAAACCAAAGGGCATGACCAACCATCCAAAAAGGCCTTCCTTTGACTTGAAGGTGGTCTTCCATACATCTGTTTGTTCTATTGGGACCTGGTGGTAGGCAGAATTCAAATCAATCTTACTGAAGTATTTGGCCCCCATGATTTGATCAAGGAGGTCGTCGATTCGGGGAATTGGGTACCAGTTTCTAACTGTGATTTTATTCAGAGCCCGATAATCAATACAGAGTCACCATGATGCATATTTCTTTTGTACCAACATGATTGGGCTCCCACAAGGTGATGAGATGGGATGGATGTGCCCCTTGTGGAGAATTTCTTGGATCTGTCGCTTGATCTCCTCATTCTCTAACAAAGAGAGGAAATATACTGGTCCATTAGGAAGCAATGTGTCGGGGGTCAGATCAATGGGGTGCTTGACCTGGCAGTGCAGAGGTACCCATGTAGGTGAGGAGAAGATATTCAAGTATTCTTCCACGACCTTATCTACTTGCTTATGTTGTGTGGAGAGGTCAGCTGCAAATACCCTATATGTGGTTGTAATATTTCACTTATTATGAGAGAGAATCATGAAGAAGACAAACTTCCCCATCTGAGATATGACCTTCCTGCATTGCTTAGTAGAGATCAAGGAAATAACACTAGGTGGGACTGCCTCAGGTATCCTGTACAATTTCCTGTTCAAATTAATAATAACATTATGAGGCCTAGAATCATATACAACATGACGTTTCCATAAATAAGGTTGGCCCAAAATAACATCACAAACTTCGAGAGGAGCAACATCACACAATACCTTGTCTTCGAAGGGCTTGATGTCGTACGACAATCGACATTGTTGGTTTACATGGAGATCACTTCCTTGGCGAAGCCATCCAATGGTGTAGGGTTGTGGGTGTAGTGTTGTTGGTAGGGCCAGCTGCTTGAAGGCCTCTAATGATATGAGGTTCTTCTGGCTACCGTTATAAACGATGAAGTTCAACGGGGTGCTTTTTACCCACATCTATGAATGCAAGAGGTGCTCTCCTTCTGGATCGTCTGGTTCACTAGGCTGGAGCTTGGTGGTAGCAACAATGACATTGGGTTCCGTGTCAATGATCCGTATTCCCCTTTCTGTTTCTTTCTCAGAGTCAAAATACGAATCTGATTTAGAGGCTTTCACTTCGGCCACCAATGACTTCTTTGAGCAACAGTCAACAGTGTTATGCCAAGGGCTCTTATGGAAGTCGCACCACTTCCCAATATATTTCTTTGTCTTTCTGGTGTCCTTCTTTTCTTACGGCTTGGAATAGTTGTCTTGATACTATCCATCATTTCTCTGTCCTTTTTTCTATGGGTTGGAGCCGTCCTTTCCTGGATTTTTTTGAGGGGTTCCTAGGCCTAAATTGCCACATCTTTTGTTTGAGCTTCTACTCAATTTTCACGGCATATTGGTAGGCTGCGCCCAAGGATGAGATGTATAGAAATTCCATTTTAGTCTTGATGTACCTATGCAGAGCACCATGATACTTGAGAACCATATGTCGCTCCAAATATTTGATATCCAGCTTGGTGCACAAGGTATGGAAGATATTTGTGAAATCTTGCACTGCTTGGTCTCTTTCTTTCCGTAGTGTGGTCCATTTGGTATACAAGTCGTCATAACTTTCGATAGGGTAGTATTGTTCCTTAATAGAAATCCTAAAGGATTCCCAAGTGGTCGTGACTAAAAATAATGAGGTTTCCTCTGTTTCCTTTTGCTCACAGAAAGTTTCCCACCAATCTTTGACATGGGGAACGACTTTGAGGAGCGCAAAAGTAATATTTTCTCTATTCGAAAAGTTATGGACAAAAAAATACCCTTCTAGTAGATTCAACCACTTGTCTACAACATCTACGTCTATCTAACATTCAAATATAGGAATATCAAAGTTTATTTGTACCTTGAAGGGGGCGGCGCCTCCGTTCGAAGAAGATGCGTCGCCTGTTGGTAGCCGTCGAAGTATTTGCGTGAAACTATCCATCATCTTGTTCCTCTGTTGCATGAGGGCTTCCTCAATCAACAGTTTGAAAGGATCTATAGTCCCATCATATTTATTTTCTCCTACCATGAGAGGTCACTTGGGCGTGCGAGAGCTTCTGTCCTCAAGAGAAACGAGCTCGACACCCAACTCTTTGTACTTCGACCTCGTTGGGGACATGCATTAAGACGACAAGGAGCAGACCACTTTGATACCACTTATCCGAATTTTATGAGAAGAACGAAATGAATACATGTTATTAACATGTTTCTAACAAAAAATAACAGAGATACAGTAAAACTGGTTTTCTATTCAATAACAAAATAAACTGAAACTGTAAAATTCAGCGGAAACAAGCTTGCTGGAATGGTGGCGGCTTATCTCTGAGAAGAGATGTGATGGTTGCACACATTCGAAAGAAGAAGATTACAATGAGGATCTGAAGGAATTTTTACAATAAACAATAATGCCAAAAACCCTAGACATCCAAAAACCTAACCCTAGGAGATGAAGCGCCAAAAGTCATGTGGGCCCCGTTTGGGTAAGTTAGTACATCAACTTCCCGGGGTCGTAACTTTTGCATACGATCTCCATTTTAGGCGTGTGATAGCCCATTGGAAAGGTATATTCAAGGAGATTAATTTTTGGGGATCAATCATGCCTATGGTTATCATTGAGAAGATCGATCCTGAAAAACCTTCATTTAGGCCCTCAAAATGGCCCCGGAAGTTAAAACTGCTAAAAATAGTAAAATGCCAAAATTGTCAGAAAACTGTTTTGAGCCAGTTGGAAAAGGTGGGTGGACACTGATATCCATATGGATAAATCCTCCTAGGAAACAATGGTCTTGATTGCATTGAGTTCCCCCATCAGATGAAGAAATTTCTGCTGAATTTGGCCCTGGGTGAGCCACTTGCCTTGGTGCAGGAGTTTCCCTGCTTTGACGACTGGATAAAGCTGGATCCTTTTTTGTCGAGTGCCCTTGATATATGTGTCCACAATATGATCATTGGATTCCTTTTGTATGCATTTTGGGTCGATATCTATTGGTGTCAGTTGTTCTGCTACTTCCGAGGTGTCCAATAATGGTGGGAAATAAAGGCGAAGGAGATCCATGTTGAACACTGGGTGCAGGCCAAGGAAATGATGAATGTTGAGCTCAAAAGAATTATCCCCCACGACCTTGGTGATAGTTTACGACCCATAATGAAGTGGGCGAAGCTTCCAATGGGAACCTGTAAGGAATTCTTTCTGCAAGTGCAACCAAACTTTGTCACTCACTTGAAACTTATGTGGCACTCGATGTTGATCATGGCACTGTTTGTACTTGTCATTGGACTTCTGTAGGATATCCTGAACCTGGTAGTGGATGTGATGGATTTTCTCAATGAACCAGGTGGCTTTGTCAGCTTTAGTTGGAGCATGATATGATTCGGCCGAGGTGATCGTAAGGGGAATTGCAACATCTGTGGGACCCAATGGTTGGAATCCCAACCCCACCTGAAAGGGGATGTGGCCGGTTGAGCTATGCAAGGCTTGATTGTAGCTATGTTGGACATAGGGGAGGCTCTCATCCCATGTTCGAGGGTGCTTTGAATTATACATGTGAATGATATGCACAATCATTCGATTTACAACCTCAGTTTGGCCATCTGTCTGGGGGTGGAAGGCCGTGGATTTGGTGATCTTGGTGTCCAACAGTGACCAGAGGCTCGACCAGAATGTGTTGAGAAATTGACTATCCTGATCCAAGACAATGGTTTGTGGTATTCCAAAATGTACCCAGACTCATTCAAAGAAGATCTTGGCAGTGGCCTCTACTATGATGCTCTTCTTGCAGGAAACTTGTGTTATTGGGTAAATCGGTAGATGCGGACATGAACTAATCCCCCTAGATCCACCTGGATCTAGAAAAAAATGAGATGGAACAAGACGCTTTCCCTAAGTTGTGATCATTGAGTTTACTACCAAAGGAGGAATAGATAACATACCTTATGAATCGCTTCCTTATATCTTTGTTGTGCCTGCTTCACTCCAGTGCTCTTGTGGAATCAGATATGTGATAACACAAGCCAACCAACGTGAAAGCAACAATAGTAGAATTCATTGAAAACCTAAACATGTGATCAAGGAGTCATGTAATAAAATACTAATCATTTTATGGGAAAGAGACGTACCACCGTATTATATTAATGAAAAGTAGAAGATACAACCGAATTGCCTTGATGTTGCAAGTTCCCTTTTAGTGGTCCTTCATTCCAACACACACATACACTTGCTCCAAAATTTGTGTTGAAACAAAGTTGATTTTTTCTTCCCTAAATCCAAACTCAATTATTCTCTGGTTATGGAGTTGCCCTTAGTTCTAAAAATAAGTCTGAATTCCTCCGGGATTTTTGGGTTTCGACTATTCACGAAGTATGATTTTTAATAACAACTCCAAAGTCGCAGTACTGAAATTTTGAAAAAGTGATTGTTTAAAATGAGTTAAAGCGATTTAAAAGTAATAATTAAAAACGTTAACGACTTCCCAAGCCTTTCGCATATTCTTTTTCGGCCATTTGCCCAGTCATGCATCGAGCCACATGGAGGAAGAGTTCACGAGGAGGCACGAAAAGAATGAAATAAATGACATGAAATCGCTATAATAAGGTTTTATACAAATTCCATGTCACCATTTCGGGTTTTCGGCAATCAGGAGGTCGACATGAATGTTTTGACCACTGCTCGTTCTCCCGAAACCCGAAAGCCGAAATCGGGGTTTCGGGACTTTCGGTGGCTTACGACGCTCTAAAATCGCACTGTTAGCCACCGAAATCCAGGACTTTTGGTGGCTAAGATACCCCTATTTTCGGCCTGTTAGCCATCGAAATTGCAGGTTTTTCCAAAAAAACTGCCTATGGGAAAACTCACTTTTCTCAAGCTTAGAGAGGTCATTTTACATGTTTGAATAGTCGATTGACATCTACAGATCCTAAGATTTCTAGTGGTATATTAAGATCCTAATTTAGATCTCGGGAAGGTAGGAAAACGTTCCCTGTAATATGGCGCTGCAAACATGGCCCAGAAATGTAGGAACTCGCCCAGATTTCAGTTAAATAACTGCCAGTTCATTTCTCAGTCGGTTGTGAGGTTGTTTCTCATATGTTATACACTGGAGGATTATAGATGATATATCTCTTTGATGAGAAAGGGACAAGTGGGGGAAAAAGACACACAGGAGTAGTACTCCTGGGTTGTAGCATTTGTTTTCCTGTTTAAATAAAAGAGTGCAGAGCCATTTTTAATCTACAACAAAGATTCTTGTGATTTTGTTTGGAGAGAATGTATCATTGCTTTGTTCTCGCATCATTTCACTTGGTTTTATTTCCATTTTTTTCTCGATTTGTGACTGTGTTTGTAATGGAATTCATCCATTTGTTAGATGCTCTATTGCAGGACATGTTATAGGTTGTTTCTTGTAGAGATCTGAAGGTTTAGAATTCATCCTTGGATAGATGCTCTGTCCCAACCATCTCTTTCCACTGATTTATGCTTGGAATTCACTCATTGCTAAGTTCTCCTTGCATTTTGACATGTTTTCTCTCTATTCTTCTACCATACTTTTATAAATCCTTCTCTCTATAATCAGGTTCTACCTCACCTCTGTTCCATGGATTTCCATTGCCGAAACACTCTTATTATTTGCTTGGTCATTTGACTCCATTCCCAATGGACTACCTCCTGGTCCAACCCACCAACCCTAAAAACCCAAAAATTTTTGTTACCCATAGATCTGCCCACTGTTAAGCTTATTGAATATCCTATTGTGACATATTTTCGAGAGATCCCTCTCTAGTTGGAAGGGGCAGTTTCCAATCAAAAGTGGTTCGAGGTTATCTCGGAATTTACTTGCATGCAACCCAATTCAAGTCTGAGTGACAAAATTTATTTCATTTAAAATGTGCTAAGTCTTGTCTCTATTACAACCTAGAACCAACTCTTGCAACAACATTTTCTGGTGCCGTTGTCGGGGAACGAAGAAACGAATCTTTTCCCTGGGAAAAACGACATTGACACTTTATTTCTTTGATAGTGAAAAAAGATTGAAAAACCTTCTAAGGCTATTTTTATCCTTCACTTGGCGACTCCACAATAAGTAAACTAGCTTTCAGTCGAAAGAACACCAGAAAGAACTTGGATGACAAGCAGATCTCGCCAGTATCTGATCCAGAAAAGATTTTAAAATAAAGAAGATTTCTTAGACAAATCGTTTTGCCAACACATACTATCTATCAAACTAATTCTACATGGTCGAATGTTAGAGGAATACTTGAGAGATATGTCTCCCTCCCCCTGTCAATCGATACGTGCTCTTTTCCTGAAGTCCACACTCCTACTACCGAACGCTTTGACGAATGTCTTGTGTATCCTGATTTAACCCCCGTCAATTCTCCGATATATTCGTCTTACAAGTCTGGAGAAACAAGTTCTCTTCATCTTGGGCCTTATTTTTCCAGTTTCCGCTGCCTTGACGATCAGTTCCCCGCAACCTTTCTGTCACATTCAAGTACACCCCAATTTTCAATCTAAAATCTATCAATGGCTATGCACGGAGGTGTCGGGGCTGGAGGCGGTGTTGTAGGTGGTTCCGCAGGAGGAGCGACAGGAAGCCAAGTACCACTCCTTGGAATTTTTGCTAAGGTGGCTACCAGATATGCCCCTCTTGTCGTCCTAGTTCCCCTACATGACCTTCCAGAAAATTACATGAAAAATCTCCAAAACTTTATAGGGGTAGGCCATTTAACCGCACAAGAACACATCAATTTCTTTGAACAATTCGTCGATATCCTAGGACTCGAACATGAAGATGTCTACTACAGACTCTTAGTACAAACTTTTGAAGGATAAGTTAGAACTTGGTTCCGAGGCTTAGCAGCGGGATATTTAAGGTCATACGATGACTTGAAAGTGCTTTCATCAGGGAATGGGGAGAAAGAAAAGATCACCTCTATTATCTGACTAAATTCTGGGCTCTTAGAAAGAAAAATTCTGAATCAGTTCTCGATTTCACCCAAAGATTTAATAAATTGTACAATAAAATTCCCATCGAGGTCAAACCTTCTCAGCTTGCAGCAAAAGTAACCTTCACTGGAGCTTTTGACCCTGATTTCGCCTTACTATTAAGAGAGAGGAGATCAGTAGACCTCACCAAGATGCAAGATGATGCCCTGGAAATTGAATCAAACATGATGGCTTCAAGAAAGCTAAAATCCAAAATGGAGGCTGGGAACAAGGAAACCAGAAGATACAGAGAACAAGGAGGATCTTCTGGGTTAGGGAGATCTTCGGGAGACAAAATGGACGACATGGCTAGGATAATTAAAGAATTGTCTAATAAGATTTCAAAAATGGAATTAGATCAAACAAAAAATGACCATTTTCCCAGAAAGGATTTCAGAAGGAATCCTAATCCTCAAATCCCACAAAGACATATTAAGAATGAAGATAAAAAAATCCCAACCCCCTTCAAGAGTGAAAACTTCATTGGAGAGGAAGATTTAGAAGATTTCAAGGAATTATAGGAAGATATAAACAATATGGGTGATGATGAGCCACAACCCTATTTATCGAGACAATATTATGAAAAAATATTAAATAAAGAAAATAGATTGGAAAATGACCTAAACAATAGTACTTCTGAAGATTTGACCTACCAGGGTATTGCCGATGGTATAATGGCCGAGCTTCAACAGAAGTACAATCTAAGGCCTAGAAACAGGAGTGTTGCAATCACCCAAACAAAAAATATCTTGCCGAGGAGCGAGATAGATGAGATAGTTTCAAAAAATGTTGAAAAGTAGACTGAAAAAACTAACATAGCGGAAACACAACCTACCAAGACTAAGGTGTCTGAAACACCCACAGTCAAAACATAGAAAGTGAAAGTTCCTGCAATGGAAACAAAACCTCCACCACAAAGGAAAGTTGATAAGAAGGGGACCAAAACTCAAACCATAGAGAACGAAAAAATTGCGGGGAGTTTCAATCTGGAAAATGAAATAAATAAAATAAAGATTCCTATACCTCTTGTTGAGTTGGAAAAAAAATCCATCTACATAAAACAATTTGCCAAGATGATTAGTTTTTCGGAAGATGAAAGCCAAGATGATGTCATTAACTTAGAAGATGACAAACCGAATATAATTTTCAGTCCTCATTTTGAAGGTGCCAAAGATACCGTTGCCCCCTTCTACATCACGTTAACCCTGTTCGACCAACTACTCCACAACTGTATGCTCGATTCTGGAGCATCCCATAATGTAATGCCTAAAGCCATTATGGATAAATTGGGTCTCGAAATTACTAGGCCTTATGGAGATTTATATTCTTTTGATTCTAGAAAAGTTAAATGTATAGGCATGATTAAAGACCTGGTGGTAAATCTGGCTCAAATACCTGCGAAAAGCATTCTCATGGACGTAGTGGTCGTCGATATCCCTCCAAAATATGGTATGCTGTTATCTAGATCCTAGGGTGCCAAGTTTGGGTGGTCCGTCCATCTTGACATGACATATGCTACGATCCCAATTTTTGGAGGACAGTTCACACGCCTGTACAGAGAGACCAGGTTAGCGTTCACGGTAAGTGATCCGCGCAACCCGAATAATCACCCTGTATATATTGTTGATTAGGATCTAGGTAATTGTATCTTATCCATTGACGATGAAATTGTTTTAGGTATAGATGAAAGCTGTATAGAAGAAAAAACAGAAAAAGAAAAAAATAAACAAAATGTATATAGCAATGGTGTGTGGAAGATGTTTTTTGACGATGCTTCATCTTACTTTGGATCCAGAGCAGAGGCGCTCCTTGTGGCCCCTGATAATCAATTCGTAATCCCTTTTTCCTATAGACTCCAGTGGAATGTGGACCACACTAATAACGCATGCGAGTATGAAGCCTTAGTATTAGGGTTGGAAGCCGCTAGGAGAATGAAAATAAAAAACCTCGAAATCTTTGGTGATGTCGAGCTAATCGTAAAATAGGTAAACTGACAGTACCAGGCCAAACATTCTAGGATGAAGTCTTACAGGAATTGCGTCTGGTATCTAATAAAAAAATTCTTCTCCTCCGTCAAATTCCACTACATTCTAAGAAATGAAAACCAACAGGCCGATGTGTTAGCCAAAGCAGCCTTAACCTTCACACCTCCCACCGATTTCAAACTAACATATCATATACAAATGAGACACCGACCTTCCATACCCAATAACATACAACACTGGCAAGTTTTTGAGGATGATGAACAACTGCGTAAATTTTTAGAATCGATAGACGAGTTTGCCGAAACTCGTGTCGACCAAGAAAACCAAAATGATCCTGTTTGGATCATGCAGGAAGGGGAAGACCCCCAGGAATTTCATGATAAAATCGCCAATCATCAAATGCTTATTCTAAAAAATAACCAGATCCCCAAGGGCCTGATTCCCTTGGAAAGGTTATTTAATCAAGACGATATCCCATTAAGATCCACCTTACAACCTCAACCTGAAGAGGTTGAGGACTGTGACATAGGTACCAAAGAAAACCCTCGGTTGGTGAAACTGTCCAAATACCTGTCCCCAGAAACCAAAAGTAAATACGTTGAGTTTCTTAGAAAACATAAAGACATTTTCAGTTGGTCTTATGAAGAATTGAGAACTTATGATACTTCTATAATCGAACATAAAATTCCTTTGAAACCAGGTGTCAAGCCTTTTAAACAGAAGTTCAGACAAATAAATCATATCCTTCTACTAGTAATTGAAAAGGAAGTCAAAAAACTCTTGGACGCCAAAATCATCATCCCACTAATATATTTTGAGTGGGTGGCTAATTTAGTTCCAGTAAGGAAGCAAAATGGCAAAATCAGACCGTGTGTTGATTTTAGAAACTTGAACCGATCATCACTCAAAGACAATTATCCATTGCCTAAGATGGACCACGTTTTAGAGAGAGTAGTTGGAGCTAACAAAATGTCAATGATTGATGGTTTTTCAGGTTACAATCAGATCGCAGTACACCATGATGATAAGGAAAAAATGGCTTTCACTACCCCTTGGGGTACCTTCATGTACGATAAAATGCCTTTTGGATTGATGAATGCAGGGAAAACCTTCCAACGAGCCATGGAAATTGCCTTCATGGGTGAGAAAGATAAATTCCTTATTATCTATCTCAATGATCTGACCATTTTTTCAAAATCTAATGTGAAACATCTAGTACACCTGAAGCAAACTTTCGAGAAATGTCGTAAATTTGGTTTATCCCTTAATCCCAAAAAATCTCATTTCTCTATGCAAGAAGGTAAGTTATTGGGTCATGTAGTGTCAAAATACAGAATCAAAATTGATCCTAAAAGAATTGAGGCAATAGATACTATAAATATCCCTAGAAATGTAAAAGAAATCCAATCCTTCCTAGGAAAAATAAATTTCTTGAGAAGATTTATCCCTAACTTTGCTGAAATTGTGAAGATGATCACAGATATGTTGAAAAAGAAAAGTGAGATGAAGTGGACAAGTGAAGAAAAAGCATATTTTCAACGAATCAAAAAATTTATCAGCGAAACACCAGTCTTAGCAAGTCCTGATTACACAAAAGAATTTCTGATTTTTTCCTTCGCTTCCGAACACACTATTGCAGCTGTATTGTTACAGAAAAATGAAGAAGGCTTTGAACAACCCATTTCTTTTTTCAGTAAAAGTATGAGAGACGCTGAGTTGAAATATAATATACTAGAAAGACAAGCTTACACAATGGTAAAGGATCTCAAGGCCTTCAAAACATACGTATTACATTCGAAGATCATAACCTATGTTCCTACAAGCTCTGTCAAAGACATACTGGTTCACCCAGATAGTGATGGGAGAAGAGGCAGATGGATAGATAAGATTTAGGAGTTTCATCTTGAAGTCAAACCAACAAAACTCATTAAAGGTCAAGGTCTGGATAAATTGTTGGTCGAATCCAACTTGCAGGCACTTGGAATAAATCATCTACAAGAAGACAAGAGTTCTCTAGAGATAAATGAACTTGATTTCACTACACCTACGGTTGAGACTGAAGACATGTTTTCTTCTTTAGTTTGGTATCATGATATTGTTTCTTATCTATCGACTCTTCAATGTCCGAGTGAATTAACCCCATCTAAAGCCAGGACACTGAAGCTGCATACTATAAAATATTGTATTATAGATGGAAAACTAATCTGGAAGGACCCCCCGGGTTTCTTGCTGAGCTGCTTAGTCGAGAATGAAACTGAAAATGTTATAGATGAGTTCCATGAGGGAGTGTGTAGAGGACACCATGCTTGTTGAGCCACAACTTATAAAATATTAAGAGTTGGATATTACTGGACCAAACTTTTCATAGATGTAAATACTTAAGTCCGAGCTTGTATTCCCTGTCAGTTGTTTATAGGTAAATAGAAAGTCCCAACTTTGCCTCTAATTCTAGTTAAAACCGAAGCCCCTTTTCAACAGTGAGGTCTTGATTTCATTGGAGAGATTCACCCACATTCCAGTGCTCAGCACAGGTGGATCCTAACAGAAATGGACTATTTTACTAAGTGGGTGGAAGTTATTCCCTCGAGAAACGTGACGGACACAGTTGTAATCAACTTTCTGGAAGAAAACATTTTATCTAGATTCGGCTGTCCCCGAAAAATAGTCATCGACAATGCACAAGCGTTCAAATCGATGGCTATGATAAGATTTTTCCAAACATTCAACATCATATTAGGACACTCCATAACTTATTATCCATAGGGCAACGGTTTAGCTGAATCATCTAACAAAATTCTCACAACTGTGATTAAAAAAATATTGACGGAAAACAAGAAGACGTGGCATATCCATTTGAAATACGCTCTATGGGCCAATAGGATAAGTACCAAAAGGGAAATTGTAATGTCCCCTTTCCAGATAGTATATGGCACTGATGTTATCTTACCAATCAATCTTGCTCTGGAAATAATGAAAATTTGGCAGGATTCGAACGAAGAACCTAACGACATTACCAGAAGAGCAAACCAGATGGTCGAAGTTCAGCAAAATAGAGCAGAAGTAAAGGAAAAGTTGCAGAGATACCAGGATAAGATGAAGGATTTATTCGATCAAAAGGATAAGGATATATATTTCCTCCCTGGATATCTGATACTCAAATGGGAAGCCAGAAGAGAAGACGCTGGCAAACATGACAAATTCGACTCGATCTGGCCCGACCCTTATAGAATCTTGGCCTCAAAAGGAGAAAATGCTTTTTCATTAGAAAATCTAAATGGAGATATTCTAAACGCCCCTGTAAATGGGCGATATCTTAAACACTACATGCAATAATATGTTTTCTAACTTTCATTGTGTATACCGGTTTGTTTTCACGTTTTCTTTATAGTCACATTGCTTTCAGTAGATTCTAAAATAATAATAATAATAATAATAATAAATAAATAAATAAAAGTCAAGATTTTTCAGATGATGCAAATACAAAGCATTTCAAATCTAGCAGTTCACAGATTAAGTATGAGTGTGTCTGGCAGTTATCAGTTGTTCGCAGGAAAAGTGTCAGGACTCAAGAGACCAATTATACTACAGGGGTAATCTGCATGGATAACCATGATAAATACTTGTCTTTAAGGTAATGAGTAAACAATATTCCGATTGTAAATATGACAAACTATTAAGGTATGAACTCTGACCCGAGAACCTGAGTTAAAAATATCCTAAGAGGTACAAGTGAATGAGATGCTGAGTTTTTATTTTAAAAAAAAAAAAATGTTAATAAATTTTTCCCTGAGATTCTCCATAAAGTTATAGTGTCTGAGGGACAAAAGTAGATTGACAGACCTTAACTAAAAAAAAAAAAATTACTTATATTTTTTTAGCAGTATATTTTCCCTAAGTATGTTACATACTTATTGATTGCCCCCACTTCATAACAAATATGTATAGAAAGAGATGGTGAAAGGAAATTCATTATCGATATCCCCCATCTAATATAAAGAGGTGGTGAAAGGAAATTCGTTATCGATTTCCCCCATCTAATATAAAGAGGTGGTGAAAGGAAATTCGTTATCGATTGCCCCCATCTAATATAAAGAGATGATGAAAGGAAATTCATTATATGATTGCCCTCATCTCAGCATTTAAATGTTAAATTTAATGAAGTGGTGAAAGGAAATTCAATGTGGAAAATCCGATAACTTCACCGGGGTACTGAACTGGCCCGCTGGCAGTGAAGCAATGTCTCTATAATGGACAAGGATGTTATACACAAATTGCAAGATTCTCTAGTATTTTTCTTCTCTCAGCCAGATTACACTCTAAGATTTTGGGATTCCAGATTACACTCTAAGGGTCTCTCGATGCGAATAGGATCAAATAAAAACTGGTAGAATGACTAATCTTGTTTTGATTATCTTGCACAAGTCTAAGGTCGGTTTTAGAAAGGGAAATCTATGCGATCCGATTTCGAGATTGTCGAACACTTTAGTTTGGAAAGTTTTTCAAAGTTAAGGTTGGAATCTTTATCCTCATAGTAGGGTTTTCGCAACTATGTCTCACATACCGAAATAACTGACCCCATTTACCCAATAAAAGGCACTAAGTCCGTCCATTCTCCTCGCCCCACAAGGAGACGAGGTCCCCAATTGGAGCCTATGTTGAAGCTAGGTTTTAAAATTTTTACTTCTAAAACTAAAACTTTTCTCTTTCGGGATTTGACTTTTCATAAGGTATAATCCTCACTATCATTCCAAAAGACCGGTACCGAAGTCTCGAAATGATTTCATTTCTTCGTTATAATAAAAGACAACAAGATCAAATGTTATTAAAGTCTAGACACACGTTCTATAAAGTACTTTAAATCACGATAAATTAAAACCCTAAAGGAGTTAATTAACTATCTTTTAACCTTTTGGGATTCGGGGTTTACTCAGAACAATACGTTTTCAATACATTTTGAATCGCGAAATCCTAATTCCCGATTTCCCGAAAGAAGTGGAAGTCATTCTTAATACCGAAGTTAACTAAAACTAATCCCATCATGATTTCGGGATTCAGGGTTTAGTGGTGACACACCTCATGTAGCCCGAAACCCCAAAATGTGAAGTCCCGACTCAATACCGAAGTTAACTAAAACTAATCCCATCGCGATTTCAGGATTTGGGGTTTAGTGGTGACACACCTCATGTAACCGCGATCCCCGAAACCCCGAAACGCGAAGTCCCGACTCAATATTGAAGTTAACTAAAACTAATCCCATCGTGATTTTGAGATTCGGGGTTTAGTGGTGACATACCTCATGTAACCGCCATCCCCGAAACCCTGAAACACAAAGCTGCGACTCAATACCGAAATTTAAAGAGAACTAACTTCATTTTAAAAATACATTTAATGGTAATTAAAATTCTTAGGTACTTTCTTTTTCGGTCTCCCTCAAACGAGATTTTTTGAATTTTGATTTTAGAATTGTCGAAATACGACCACATTAATAACGGATAGATCGTGATTTCTGTGACACAAATGCGTATCTCAGAAATATTCTCTGCATTAAAGGTATTAAATTTTGGGCAGTTGCGTCAGTACTTTCACCATAAAATGAGTTAAAAGAAAATTAGAGGTCTATTTTTTGAAACTTATTCTCTCTTTTTCTATTAGAAGTAGGTTGCATATAGCCGAGATTTCACACCTCTCTTTTGTGACAGGTTTTCGTTCCAATACAAAAGTCATGGCACCAAATAAGGGACCCAAGAAGAGTAAAGATACAGCTGATATTTCTATCCCAGAGGGGGATGTCATATCAGACACCACACCACATGTTATCGACTCAATTAAATCATGGAGACAAATTTATGAAAATATGGACTGTGAGATAAAAAAATTCCCCTAACGACTCTGAGAATCACCTTCGTGACATAGCAGAATCAGAACTTCACAAAATTGCAACACGCCCACGGCTCATGGCGTACAATGACATGATCAGTTGGGTTTTGGACAAGGTTTATATTCCAATGAGAAGCATTTTAAATGATCAAGGGGCCATTATCGGCTCATTCAGACCTTAACATATCCAGGTTATGTACAAACTCTCACCCAATCCTAAATTCATTTACAATACCGAATTTATAGCTGAATTTCAGAGAAAGGAATGCACTGAGGCAGACCAAACTTACCCTGATTTAATCAAAGGTTGGTGGAGATGTCCGTAAAAGTTTAGGGCCGATACCCACAGAATTTATTCCACAGCTTCTTTGAATGAGTACATGGTTTATGTAGCCATGATGCTGTGCAGACTCTTCGACAAAAAGAATCCTTGTCATTTCCCCGTAGAATGGGTGCCCTTTTTAGAGGAAGCATCATAAGGATATAGTTTTCACTGGGACAAGATTTTATCTGATAATATATCCAAAGAGGTTTTGGATTACAGAGCTGCAAGAGCCTGAGGTCAACCAGTGGCCTTTTACATGTCGGCATACATCATGGACACAATTTTTTTTATGACTCCATTCCCCCTGATGAATTGGAGTTGGAACACAACCTGCCTTGAACCCATTCACAAATATCACTTTGAGCTGTGGGAAGAAAATGCAAAAAATTCATTTTACGAAATTTGCCATTTCGTGGTGATACCAATGCATAAAATGTTTTTCAACTGTGACCCTCCTCGCATTTCTGAAGCAGTTTCAAATAACCTCAAGCCAATAGCAGACTAGTTCATTAAAGAAAGCTTCTCCTACATCAGGGTTTATGGGTGTTCAATTCCCCCTGACGCGCTTCCGAAATTCCTCCCAGATAGACTGGTGTGTAGGGAAGTAGCACACCAAATAGTAAAAGCTGGTATTGGAATAGAGCTAAATGCATCTCAAAAGAAGTCCTGGCCAATCTTCCCAGTGCACATTGGGAAATTTTCATTACAAAATTTGGGACATTCCAGAGTGGAAGTAGAAGCACTCGAAGAAGTTAAACTGTTAAATATTGAGTACAAAAGGCATGACCCTTATCAACTAGTGAAAAAACACTTGATACACTGCAATATGAAAGCATACGAACATGAGGAGTCCCCTTCGGATGACATGTTCAAAGGGATGAAGTCCTATAAAGAAGTGTTAGAACGAGTACAGACATTGTCGTTTGACTTACAAGCCATCTTTCAGACCTTCTAGAAGCATAGACGGAGTGGTCTGCCTCAAGTACTTCAAGGAGAAGAGATCACCCTCCCCTAGGAGAAAGAAAGTGTTCCCCCAGGTTTCGAGTAGGAAGAACAGAAGAAGGGAAATCCCAAAAAGGCCCTAAAGGATACGGAAAGGGCTCCACAAAACAAAAAGATCGAAGCGGAGAAAAGGTCAGGGAGACCTCCCAAGTCCGGTAAGATTACTCCCCCTTTATCACCCGGTGTTGATGACAACATGCCTAAGGTAGCAGGAGGGAAAGGATCTACAGATCTATGGATCCCCATAGCTTCCTTAACCCCCTTACAGTCCACTTTTGGACTCCCACAAACAGGGGCTCTATTTGTTGATGACCTTACCTCCATTTCCATAGATGAGATTCCTCCTTCCGATTATTTTTTCAATAGAAAAAGGAAGGTTGTCCTGAAACAGGAGATGCATAAGAAGGAGGGGAATATCGTTAAAAAACACAAAGTCTTGATAAAGGGACAAAATTTGGAGAAAGAGGACTTCGCTACAGAGATAGCAGGTTCCATGGGAGCCATGGAAACAACAAACTTTTTTACCGTGGGAAAAATGAGAACTAGGATAAAGAAGAGTGATAAAATCATAGCACAATTACAAGAGCAGTTAAAAAATGCTAAGGAGAACATTAGAGAAGAAATGAGTAAAATCTTGGAGCAGACAAGGGCTACTGAAAGGTTAGAGGTTCAAATACTCAAAACGAGCCTGGACGAAATGAGACAAAAAATACAAGCAAGTCAGCTACAGATTACTCAGCAAAAGGAGCATGCAAAACAGTTACAGGCTAGATTGATATTGACGGAAGATTAAATTATATATCTGAAATCTTTCGAGGCCCAGTCATTGGAGGTGCATTCAAAAATAGAAGTTGGACAACAGAAATTAATTTCCAAGGTAAAGATTGTTCATAATTACTTTCAGGAAGTAGATAATGCGTTTGATAATATTATCCCGAGGGAAAAAGAAGCCAAAGCAGTGATGATTACTCTCCAAAAGGCAATTATATATTCAACAGGTGAGTAGGTATCCAAAACTACGAAAGTATCAGCCATAGAGAAAATCAGAGGTGACATCATGCTCAAACTATGGGAAACCAACATAACTGAAAGTAAAAGAATAGTCAAAGAAATCAGAGATGACTGTGAAGAAGTTTTTGATCTTTTAGACAAAGAGTCGTTAAATATTGGAAAGGGAAATTGTACAGGACTTATGGGACAGATCAATATTGAAAGACATCAATTAAATTTTAGGGAGAATTTGAGTGAAATCCAAATGGAAATTTCGCAACTAAGAAAAATGGATGTCACCATATTCGACAAGTTGTTAGTTGAGCCTAACTTAAAACTACAGTCAATAAATTTTGCAGATAAAGGAGTTGATGATCTTCTTTCCAATATTCAGAGAAAGGTATATCTGTTCGAGGCAAGAGTCCTTCTAGAACCCCCTAGAAATTTTACACAGTTTCTGGAGAAATGCATTAAATGTATTGAATCAAAAGAAGGAGAGTCATCAACAAAGTAAAAGTATTATTTGGAAGAGCTTTACTTCCAAGAAAATGGAAAAATGGAGAAGATCATGAAAGCAGTTTTGGATCTATTTTTTTTATCAAGTAGTTAGTCTCTAAGAATTAGGAAATCACCAACCGTCCTAAGATTGGTGGTTTTGTATAAATGTAATTTTTCAAGACTAAGAAGAGGCTTTTTTCTGGAGGGATTGTAAAGAAAAAAAATTCATTTTGCCTAAATTAATACAATATAGATTGAAGATTCCAGATCTGGTCAAGCCTGAGTTATGTGTTTCTCTGTCATTCTATTTTTATTTCATACTTTCGTTTGAAGTGTTTCATGTGGTAATTGTTATTATAGTGATTGAACAGTTATATTATCTAATCGTTTGCAGTTTTTCCTCTGTATCAACTTTCAACGGGTATAATACCTATGAACGTTTTAGGACTATGAAATTTTATTCTTCTGCAAAGTTATCACCCCTCTTTCTTGTATTAACTTAAAATGAGATTCCTCTTAAATTGATGCCTCATTTTTTTTATACAACTACATGTTTCCTTTTCTTTCTTCATTCCATGCATTGTCTCTTTTAAAATTGACTCAGATACTAGACGAGGCCTTCATTTCTGTTATACTATTGATTCATAATTTGGAAGTTTTGTTCTTATTAATTCAAACCATAAATCTGCGACCCTTAAAAAATATTTTTTTCTTTTTTTTTTTTACTTAAAGCAAAAGGAAACCCTTTGATTTCATGATTGTTCCAGTTACCAGACAGCCTAATATAGAACCCGATCTATCATATCAGACGAGCATTGCATTAAACCTATTCGATACCATCTTACAAACATCAAATACACAGGTAGAACTTGAACGTTCATGGGCTGCAATTGAAAGGGATATTAGCATTCAAGAACAATGGGAAGCTAGACAGAGACAGTTAAGGAACTAACTGTGATCTCGGTTTCCTTTAAACTAGTATTTTTACCCATTAATTATCTCTACCTTTTCGGATGCCTTGATGATATACTTTAGAGCCTTAAAGTATAAACTCAGGAACAACAATTTGCATGAAGATAATACAAAAAAGATTGATAGACAAATGGAGGCCTCAAGCATCAGTAGGAACAAGATTCTTCACATGGTCTTCAACCTATTCTTTCATCAATTCTCTGATTAATCTTGCTTAACCTTTTCCATGAGAAGCCCATGATTATATAGTAGAAGGTGAAGTGGTTAAAGGGATTAGGATGACCCCACCAAATCAGAGAAACTAGTAGGATCACAACCATACGGACGCCACCTCACATTCTAGAAGATTCCCCTTCTAGAAACTTCATGAAACCTCTTTCCTTTTTTAGTTTTAGAACACCGTCACACCCTACATATACAATAGCCTACATAAATACCGTGGGCCAACTATAGAGAAGCCTACAGAAATAATAGATTTCCGCACTGTGTAATATATGCAGCCTGCGGACCCTTTCTAAAAAGTAATCTTGTAGAGGAGGAAAGAAGTTTTTTTGTTAGGCAAAAAGTCATGTTGGGAGCCTGAACACATGTTTGTGAAATCATCATTAGGGTGACCAAAATAATGTGTAACAGAATTCCCCCCAAAGTATGAGGTTGGAATTTGTGACAGCCGAAATACTTTGTAAAAATGTGTGTGTGTGTGTGTCGGGAACAAGGATCGCACCAATTGGGAACCTGCAAATAATCAAGCATCCACACAATATTATACCATGTCTGAAGTAGGCATTCCCATGTTCAGACTATAAATGATTGAAATCATAAATATAAGTCATGGCCAGCAATTATAAACTGTGGATCCATGCCATCAAGATTCTACATATCCACCATGAATACACTGTGGATCTATGTATTGGAAAAATCAGATACAGACATAGCCACGAGACATACAAAGTGGATCTATGTGTCAATTAAAATCACAAATAATCCATTGCAACATAGATAAAAAATGATGAGGTCCAAGGTCTTCAATCTCGTCGTCCATTAGTACGAATCTAGCCATGTGATTACAGGCACTGAAGTCGAACATGGTTAGAAACCACTTGATCATCGGTCGTTAACGAAAACCGTTTAACATGCTTGTCATATTGGGATTTTACACATTTCTTCTGGGTTTCAATAACTAGAGTGGCATCAAGATGAGCTTCGTCCAATTGCATAAGATACAAAAGACGTTCTTCTTCAGTAGAGGTGTTTGGGAGAAGTTCAACGGCTAGTTTTAACGATGGAATATCACATTCAATCGGTAGGAAAAATTCTATACCATACACTAATTGGAAGGGTGTAAATCCTGTGGCAGACTTCACGGATGTCCGATAGGCC
This sequence comes from Picea engelmannii, assembly GCA_009831015.1. Taxonomy (NCBI): domain Eukaryota; kingdom Viridiplantae; phylum Streptophyta; class Pinopsida; order Pinales; family Pinaceae; genus Picea; species Picea engelmannii. The sequence continues at coordinate 311,566 of ML784812.1, forward strand.
CAAAATGCTGAAAAACAACATCGTGTGCCAACTCGTTTTGTGAATTCCTATAATCCGTCGAAGCATGGTGATAAGAACCTTGTTGATTGCTTCAATTTGGCCATTGGCCTGCAGATAGTAGGGGGTTGAGTTTTCATGTCGAAGACCCAAATTTTTTGTAAGCTTAGACATCACGAAGTTTCGAAAGTGGCTACCGTGATCAGTGAAGATAGCCTGTGGGATTCCAAATCGTGTGATGATGTGATTGAACATGAATAGGGCTGCATTTTTTCCTGTATTGTATAAAGTAGGCATCGCCTCGGCCCATTTCATGAAATAATCCACGACTACGATAATGTATCCATGCCCCCCTTCCAAGTGAGGGTTACAGGTCATGAAATCGATACCCCATTTAGTGAAAGGTCCAACAAAAACTCTAGGGTGTAAGGGAGCGAGATGAGATCTTATCTTATGATTGTATGTTTGGCAAGCATGGCATTTCTGGATGGCAGTTATACAATGTTTAAATAAATAAGGCCAAAAGTATGCTTCTCGTAAGATATTTTGGGCAATGGCAAACTATTGTCAGCCATTTTGAAATTTTATCTTTTCCTTACAAGCTGCCTACACAAGGGTTCTTGAACCCTCAATACTCGTCGCAATTCTTTAAACAAAACGACACTATTATCTTTGGCTTTCGCACACCTGCCTTTCATTTTCACGACTGCAAGCGTGAAAACCTTGAGTTGGAAGTCATGTTGATGGCATTAAAATCATCTTTGGATTGTTATGAGTCCTTTTTGTTCATGCGGTCATAAATGTTTTCATCTCTAACTCACTTAAGGTCATACATTTGTCAAAACACCAAACCTTTATTCACTTTGCATTTTTGTTAATATGTTTTCAATTTATAAATTCGTGATGCAATGAATTTTGGTGTCTTTGATTAAATCTTTGGTGCAATGGTTTCATAGAATGCATTAGCTTTGTGATTAAATCCTTGATGTAATGTTCGATATAGTGGTTTCTTTCAAATCATACGAATGCTATTGTTGATTTGAACATTCAGATCCAGTTTTGGTAATGCAATTATGTGATAATCCATTTGACTTTTGGTTTACAATGCTTTGGATTGTGATTTGAATGAAACTATTACCAAGGTGTCGTCGATTGTACATGCCAACATTATAGTTTTGCATGGTTTCAATTCACTCCACCACCCTCGCACGCATAAGCATTAACGTCTTCCTTGCACCTCAAGCTACCTCTTCTTGTTTTGAGAAAACCTACGGGAAGTTAGTCCCGTGACTGCCCTGTCAAATCCCCTCATCGATTACCCTATTGAATGTGTGCTATCTGCTATGGATCCTGTAGTGCACATAGAACCCAATGACATCCAAATGTTGTTGTTATTTGATAACGCCTGAGAGGACCTGGAGAGGAACGGATGGTTAGTTTTCATTGAAAAATTCGAGGGTTTCAACCTCGCAGTCACTCAACAATTTTCCCTCACATTCGACGGATGCAGGGCCAAAGTTGGTGACATCCAACTTGAATTGAACGAGGAATTCCTCAGCTTAGCCACTGGTTTTCCAGCTAAGGGGCAGATATGGTTTAAGAATTCGAAGGTGGATGAAGTGCCATGGCCGCTCATGTTTACCTCAAGAAAAATTATCAGTTGTGACAAAGGTATGCCGGTTACAACCCTTAATTATAGGTGGCATGATTTGTTGGCCATTATTAAGAAATTCGTTACATGCGAAGGTAGATATGGTTTAGTGTTCCTATACCACCTACGACTGCTTATGAATTTCATAGATTTTCCTTTGAATATGCTGCATTTCCTTTGAATATGCCGCATTTCCTTCTTCGCAGTTTGTATAAAATGGCTGAACGATTTAAGAGGGAGAAGGCCGACTCCAGCCTCTTCCACCACTGTCTAATTAAAATTGTTATAGTCCATCATCTGAGGTTGAGTGGAGACTGTTGGGAAGTTTTCTTGTTGAGGAATGGCTTTGCCAGTCCTGAATTTGGTCAAGTGGACAAAACTGTGGTCACCGTAACCCTTTTCAGGCCTTTTGTGCCCCCTCCTACACTCTTACCCGCTGTTGAACCCTCGACCTACCCGAACGATGACCTACCCGACACCCTGCCTGACTCATGTTCGAAAGACAGTGTTAAGCCTGTTAGGAGGCCTGCAAGAAAAAAGGGCAAGGGTAATACTAATGTTAATAGCAAGGGTAAGAAGGTTGCACACTGGGTATCTAGGTGTGCTCGCAATAAGCCTAAACAAAACATGGATCAGAAACCAATTGTTTTGAGTGAATATTTAGATTATGAAATTGAGCGATTTCTGATCGAGGAGTACCCATACTCACATGGCCTTTGTTCTGTCAAGCCCTATGACTATGTATCCAACCTCCCGCCGTGCCTTAAGGATGACCCTAACTTCCCCGGGATTAAGTTTGACAGTGGAACCCTTGGTAATTTAAAAGATTCCTCACCTGTAACGACTTAGCCTGATCAACCACAGTGCAATGAATGCAACTCATGGCTCGAACGATACTATACAAATGTCCCTCTGTTGCAAGCCCGGATCAAGTCCTTGGAGGATTGGGTGACTGTCTTAACCAAGGAAAATGATAGACTGCAAGCTAACGATAAGAGGCAAAAGACCACAGGCTCTATCGTGTTCAAAAATATAGAGGCAACCACTGCCATTGTTAATTCGAAAATAGCCTGATGGAATCGTATCCCTGATACCAAGGTATGATATTTCAACAATGATTTTAGAACAATTCTGTTTGTTTTGAATTAGCATAAACGATTCTGTTTGTTTTGAATTAGCATAAATGATTCTGTTTGTTTTGAATTAACATAAATGATTTTGTTTTCTTTGAATTATTAATAAAGGATTTGTTTGATAGATCACATACATTTCTGTTACCATTGGATTAATTTAATATGATTTTGTTTGTAAATATGACTAGCTACAGAATCGTGAGATTCTGTAGCTAGTCATAAAATTTGAATTTCTGTTGATTTTTACAATTAAACACTATCTAAAATCATTTATTTTTGTGTATCTACATGTACACACAGATTTCAATGGGATTTGGATCGATTATGGCATTTCAGAACATGCTTTTTGTTACACAGTTTTGTGATTAGGTTGTTAGTCTTAGGTAGAAATAAGAATCTGGGAGATTGTTCCCATATTTTTTGCAAACAGTTTTTGATAATTTCCACAAGGAATGTTTCATCCTGTGGCCTTTATATACTTATTATTTTTTGTAAACAAACCATCGCTGCTTGGAGACAGAGACTATGGATTGATGATTCAGACTGGAATGAAAGTGGATGTTTTGTAACAACTTTAGCTTTCAAATATATCATACTTTTATTTCAAGTTGTTGTGCATTTTAATTTGTAATCAAATTATTGACTACTTTAGATATCAAGATTTGTTACAGGTTGATGTGATATGATTCAAGTATTGTCCATATTTGATGTCTCTTACTTTACTTACAACAATTACCCTATTTTAATTTAATGAACATAAGGTTAATCTTCTTTGTTAAATGAGAAGTTATGTACAAATCTTCGCAGTAGGATTTATCTTAATGTGATGATCTGTAAACTATAAAATTGTTGTTACTATATCTCTTGTTTGTTCTATCATTCGTATTCAAGAGCGTCGTTGCTTCGTGTTTACGCAAAGTATTGGAAAATCTGGTGCGGGTTTCCCCCATCAAACAACTAAACCAAGTACTGTGCAAAGGAAAAATAGAAAACGTTACTTCAGGTCAGTTTATTATTTGCAATTTAATAGTTAATTAATTTGAGCATTCCCTGTAGTTTAGATAGATATATAGTACAGATTATTACTTTTATTGCTTAGTTAGATAGCTATTGTTTTTTTTCTTTTCATAAAAGTTACAAAAAATAAAAAATAATAGCTTTGCTGTCATAAGACAATTCACAAATGATTTTGCAAATTTCGATTAAAATTTGTATTTAGTAAACACTGTATATATAATCTATATTTAATTGTATTTCTAACTGAACATTTAATAAGTAGAATTATTGTTTTATAATATTAGTTAGTAAATTGTATATATATTTTAGATTTGTACATAGTTTGTAGTAGTTGTTTTTCACTTAGATTAGTTTCTTTAGCTTATTTTTTTCACTTTCCTAGGACTTAGATCGACCAACGGAGCCGCTAAACCCATCGGAGTGGATTAATCCAAATGACTTGGGTTATTTAGAAAACCCCAGACCGGATCCACCCCTCTAGTTGACGAGCGGTCAATTTCGCCTGTCAACACATACCCAGACATATGACTGCCACATGCTCCAGAGAGGCAATCATTCAAAGATTTCTCGGCCTCATCAAAGGTGAGACAACATCGCAATATAGAGTCAACACCACAATGATAAAGAGTGTCATCGAGAATGATGTATTGACAGGCTTGATAGCGGATGCGACGACGGTCTTTACTAAAGAGGTCTAGCCGAAAAGTTTGAGTTTGGAGATAAATGATAATATCTCCATACCAAGCATCATCAAAATTGATCAAAAAAAGGGATTCATCTAGTAGGGAATACTCCACCACATTTTCTGTCTCAGTGGAGGGAAGGTCACATATCAGTTCGATAAAGACCAGGGACTTCTTCGACTTAGCACCCTCAAATTCTAAGTCAAACTCTTGGAGAATCACTATCCATTTGGAGTATTTTCCCCCTAGAAATTTACATGTAAGAATGTGTTGCATAGGGTTGCAATCGGAAATTACAGTGGTCTTGCGTAGTAGAATATAGTGACAGAAACATTGGACAAATTGAACAGCTTCAAAGGCCATTTTTTCAACATGTAAGTACTTGGCTTTGGTAGTCGTGAGACTTCGAATCAAATAATAAATGACATGTTCGTCATGTAAATTGTCTTCTTGGACCAGAACCATTGCAATGGTAGAGTCTGAAGCAGTGAGATAAAGGAAATAATCTTGATTATAATCGGGTGGGAAAAGGAGTGGGGTACATGTTAAAATTAGTTTCAAAGCATCAAAGGCTTTGTTGGCAGTGGTGTCCCATATAAACTCAGAGCCCTTCTTTAGTAGTCGAGTAAATCCGAGTGTTAAATCATCATAGTTTGGGATAAAACGACATAGAAAGTTTTCCTTCCCTTGCAAACTTTGTAGCTGGAAACGTGAGGAAGGAGGAGGGAGATTGAGGATTGCCTTAACCTTCAAAGGATCTACCCTAATCCCCTGACGTGACACAATAAATCCTAGGAGTCGTCTAGACTCCAAACAAAATACACATTTGTGTGGGTTTAAGCGTATACGATAGAATTGGCAACGAAGGAAAATGGCTCAGAGGTGGGCCAGATGATCACTATGATGCATGGAATGCGTTGGTAGGTCATTTAAATACGGCTGTACAATATGATTAATATCATGGAAAGCGTAAGACATCGCACATTGAAACGTCGCACCGACGTTCTTCAAACCAAAGGGTAGTTTCCGATAGGCAAAGGTTCCCTAAGGACAAATGAAAGCGTTTTTGTGTTGATCTGTGGGTAAGATATTGATTTGATTATATCCAGAGAAGTCGTCCATCAAAGAAAAGATTTCACTTCCGGCGCATTCGTCGACGATTTGGTCAACGAAGGGGGTAGGAAAGTTGTCCTTAGGAAAATATTTTTTGATATCCCTATAATCAACACAGACATGAATCGTACCTTGTTTCTTGTTAACTGGAACTAGATTGGATACCCAATCATTCAAAGCCATAGGATAAATAAAGCCATCTTTAAGAAGTTTTTCGACTTCAAGCTTGATAGCAGCTGCTTTATGGGGGTGGACCGGGTGAAGTCTCTGCCGAATGGGTTTAGCATCTGGGTAGGTCTTAATTTCGTGTACAACAATATCAGGGTCAATACCTAGCATGTCTTTGTAGCTCCACGTGAAGATGTCACAAAATTCTTGAAAAAGTGACTTATATGTGACAACCTCATTGGTGGAACATGAAGCTCCGATGTGGACATTTTCAACAACTCCAGGTTTAATAGATATGTCAAGAGGGATGGTGGGTGAAATGTTACTTAAGTTCCCATCATATAACACATCGTTTTTGGATTCAGGAACCAAAGAAATAATGACAACGGTCGACAGAGTCGAAATCCATTGGTAACTCTTGATGGTGTGTTGTTCGAGAAAGAGAATGGAATGATGATGCCCATCATCCCAAGGGGTATCTTCCATCGACATAACTGACATAATCATCTCGTCCATGGGAAAAATAATGCAAAACGGGTCAGGAGACGAATCATCGAGAGAGGGAGTAGAAGGGTCAGTCGATTGAATGGCTTGATAAGTGGATTCAACCAGACTTAAAGTCATCTGGTCGCCATAGTGAAGATAATCACCAGGTTCAGGTACTATCCATGGGTCAGAAGATGCAGGAGTTTCACGGACGGAGGTGGAAATCATGTTAATCGAGGCAACCAAAGGAGGCGAAATGTTGGGTGGTGGGGTCAGAAACGTACGCATCAGAGTTGAATCTTTTAGTAGAGCCACACCGACATTCTCGTACCCAAAGGGTGTCTTTGCAATGAAAGGTATGTTGTTGGTACATGTATCAGAGTTAAAGAAAGCCAGTTGGTCTACTGTAACTACTTTTCCCTGATGTGGAAAACGGACGATACGGAAAAGAGTAGACACGACTGCATACATGGAATCGATCCAGCTACGGCCATGTAAAAGGTTGTAATTGAGAGGTGCGTCAAAGACCTCAACTTCAACGTTGACCGTTTTTCCTTCTAACGTAATGGGAAATGAAGGGAGGACACCATAAGGTTTAAAGCCAAATCCATTAAAGGCTTTGAGCGTGTTGTGTGATTCAGTTAAGGAAGGAGAGCCAATGGATCTCTAGTAGGCAATAGACATGACACACGTCGAGGCACCCTCATCAATAACTGTTCTACAAATGTTCTTATCGGCGACAACAACTTGTATTTGAAATTCCCCATAATCTCTTGTTCATGAAACCAGAGATTCTAGGTTCGATCCCCATTGGAGTCGCCAATTTTGTTATTGGGTAAATCGGTAGATGCGGACATGAACTAATCCCCCTAGATCCACCTGGATCTAGAACAAAACGAGACAGAACAAGACTCTTTCCCTAAGTTGTGATCATTGAGTTTACTACTAAAGGAGGAATAGATAACATACCTTATGAATCACTTCCTTATATATTTATTGTCCCTACTTCACTCCAGTTCTCTTGTGGAATCATATCTGCGATAACACAAACCAACCAACATGAAAGCAACAATAGTATAATTCAATGACAACCTAAACATGTGAGAAAGGAGTCATGTAATAAAATACTAATCATTTTATGGGAAAGAGACGTGCCACCATATTATATTAATGAAAAGTAGAAGATACAACCGAATTGCCTCGATGTTGCAAGTTCCCTTTTAGTGGTCCTTCGTTCCAACACACACATACAATTGCTCTGAAATTCACATGAAGATAATCCACAAAGTCTTGATAGACAAATGGAGGCCTCAAACATCACTAGGAACAAGATTATTCACACGGTCTTCAGCCTATTCTTTCATCAATTCTCTGCTTAATCTCGCTTAACCTTTTCCATGAGAAGCGCATGATTATATAGGAGAATGTGAAGTGGTTAAAGGGATGAGGATGATCCCACCAAATCAGAGAAACCAGTAGGATCGCAACCATACGTACACCACCTCACATTCTAGAAGATTCCCCTTCTAGAAACTTCATGAAACCTCTTTCCTCTTTTATCTTTGGAACGTTGTTGCAACCTGCCTATACAACAGCCTGTGGAAATCCCACGGGTCAGCTATAGAGAAGCCTGTGGAAATCATAGATTTCCGCACTATGTAATATATGCAGCCTGCGGACCCTTTCTAAAAAGTAGTCTTGTAGAGGAGGAAAGAAGTTTCTTTTCTCAGGAAAAAAGTCATTTTGGGAGCCTGAACACATGTTTGTGAAATCATCATTAGGGTGACCAAAATAATGTGTAACAGAATGCCCCCCAAAGTATGAGGTTGGAACTTGTGACAGCTGAAATACTTTGTAAAAATGCGTGTGTGTTTCGAGAACAAGGAGCGCACCAATTGGGAACCTGCAAACAATCAAGCATCCGCAGAATATTATACCAAGTCTGAAGTAGGAATTCCCATGTTCATACTATAAATGATTGAAATCATAAATATAAGTCATGGACACCAATTATACACTATGGATCCATGTCATCAAGATTATACATAGCCACCAAGAATACACTGTGGATCTATTTATTGGAAAAATTAGATACAAAGATAGCCACGAGACATACAAAGTGGATCTATGTGTCAATTGAAATCACAAATACTCCATCACAACCTGGATAAAAAATGACGAGGTCCAGAGTCTTCAATCCCATCGTCCGTTAGTATGAATCTAGCCATATGATTACAGGAGCTGAAGTCGAACATGGTTAGAAACCACTTGATCACCGGTCATTAATGAAAATCGTTAACAAGTGCGAGGGAAATCACCATTGATGTCAATGAATCCCAAGGTACAATAGTACAATCCAATGAGTGTGAATAGATGAGATGAAGTCAAACACTTGATGGAATCTCTCGATTAGGGATCAATGATGTAAATCCACTGTCGAAAGCGAAGAAACCTACCATTGAGGCATGCAGGATCTAAGGCACTAAATAATTTCTAAGTCTTGTTCCTGGATAATGATTTGAAGTCGATAGTAAAAGACTCGTCAGAGGAGGGCCTTGATGTATCCCCCATCAAATGACACGAAATAAGTAATAGATTTAGGGTAGAGAAAAGTACAAACATGATTTGAAACTGACACAAGGAAGGCCGACATGGTAGGAATTGACAATTGCAGATGGCCGACTCAATAGAGGGCTTGGTTGAAATTCTCTTGAACATATGAATGGCACAACACTGGTCTTGGCAACATTGAATCAAAGACAACCCAAGATATGAACTTGCATAAAGTCAGACAAGAGACAAATGGATTTCCCAACCCAGATTCAAATGATGAAGAGGGTGTCGTGTTCAAGAGTGACTCTTACTGCCACTAACACAGATACAGAGACACATCTCTTTCCCAAATTCCCCCCCACCATTTTTGGCGAGTACCTCTTTATTTTGATGCAATCTTGAGGAGGATAGCATATGCTTGTTGATGTAAGCTCATCCTTTGGATGAGTCCCTCGAAGTATGTTTAATGTACCCTAAAAAAGAGTGGTTCAGTCCCATGTGGGTCTTTTGATGTTTGTTTAACGAGTCCAAAGATAGAAAACTCAGGGGGTTTTCATATTTTGAGAGTCTGAAAAACACTTAAAGAGAACTCTCTCAGTTCCTTTTTCGTAATAGTTTGATAGGACCAAAAAAATCATAAACTATCACCCATCAAACATTTTCTTAAAATACTTTTACAAGTGTGAAAAGAACAAGGTCGCTCGACAATCTTTTCATTTTTATGGAGTGTGAAAAGAGCTTAAAGGTTACTCTGTAAGTTTCGTTATTTTCGTGTTACCATGACAAGTACAAAAATATGACAAAAGTATACTCGGTTAAGTTCTCATCGATTTTTGAACACGATAACGAACAAAAGACTAAGTGTTGGGCTCTAAAGATGTCCTAAAAACAACCTTAGTTTAACATTAATTTATCAACCCGAGGATTCATCTTTTATCTCAAGAACATCAGCAAAGTCTATGCAGATAGCTTGTAGAGGCTAAAATCGCGTAGCTAAAGCAAACTTGAGTTTATCAACAATCAAGTTCCTCATTTTCATTTAAGGATTCTAAGATTAAGATCTTACTTAACATAATTGAAATCTAATTGCTAACATGCTGTGAATGAAAAGGAACTAGCTAACTTGCTAAATTCATTTAACTGAAAAGCAATGATTGAATTTGAGTAACGACTTGCAGAATTGACTACTAACTAGGAATCAAATTGATGGAAAGGAAATAGCGAACTATTCTAATGGAAAGAAACTGCAATTGTAATCTAATCATAAGGAACAACAAACATAATTGAATGGATAGGAACAACAATTGTAACTTTAACTGAAAGGAATGACAATTGTAACCTATTCAAAAGGAATGACAAATACGAATCTTAAGTAAAAGGAACAACGCGTATGAAGACGTGAGGAACTATCAAGCAAAAAACTACAGTAATGGAAATTTTAATCAGTAATCATTAACACTCAAGAGAAATATCTATCTTCTGTATGCAAACCGTATGAAATCATTAACACGCTCATGCATTCTTCTTAACTATTGTGAAAGGGAATTGAATCGTAAAACATAAATCAAACTGATACAATTACAGCTGAAATAGTAGCTCCTTTAGACTGGGCCCTTGGTCCTTAGAAGCACTGCTACGAGAAACTCAGTATATAGAAATGGTGAAAACGATCAAATATTTTATTAACTTCATAGATGGTACATCATTCACAAAACTGGCTTGTTGAGAGTAACTCCGAGTCTAAATACTTGAATGCAATTCTTAGATTGTCTTTTAGGATCTATTATCCTCTATATATACAATAATCTGAGTAAATCAATCCATCCTGAGGATCGAAAGATCCTCAGGATTGATTTACTATTATAAAGTTACAATATAGAAAACCGAATCATCATTAAAACTTCTTTTGCGCCAAAAGTCCTTAAGCTCCAATGGCTTATGCATCTTCAAGATTTCCTTTGCTATTTTGGTTTTGACAATATTTAACCAATCCTATAACAAAATCAAACAATTCCAACCGTATTTTATAATCTATTCATCATGACTTCAATAATATCACTAGAAGACATATTAATCATTTTCTATTCTATTTATCCCTAATTAACAGAAAAGTCACTCAAGATTGTATCACAAAATGTGTGAATAAGGAAGATATTTGTACCTTTTTCATAACCCAACATACACCCTAACTTACCTTCTTGCATGTCCTCATGCAAGATGATATCTTACATGTAAATCAATGATGCTATAAGGAGGGAAAGTTGGTTTACGAAGTCTCCTGAACCCATTACTTCTTTTGAGCTCTTCAAAAGCAACATCCTCCCTTTTCTTGTTAATTTGATAATCCTTCTGGTAACTTTCTGGAGGAAACCAGAGGATAGGGGGATTATACCTGCACCCAATCCAAGAAGGTCCTTCCTCCAGGAGTAGTCTAGAATACCTTACTACTCTGTAGGTAGCTGCAAAGAAATTCCTGAACCTGAAGGGCTCCCTAATTTTGACTTCATTGGAGGATGCATCCCATCTCACCTTAGAAGTAGCAAGAGCTCCTTCTTTGAGTTCTATAAAGTATATGATTCCTAAACGAATAACCTTTCGATGGATGGGGGATAGAGAATCTCT
>ML784812.1:323013-333028 GCA_009831015.1 Picea engelmannii
CCCCCCCCCCCCCCCATTTTCATAAAGGTTCTATGCTACAAAATGGCTAGAAAGGACTTTATGGGCTCTCCTCTGATCCAGAGATCTAACCTTGTTTCCCTTTTTATAAAATTCTTGTGAGCCTTGACCCATCTTACTTGGTTCTTAGTAAAGGACGGGAATGCATGGAATTGAATTTCTCCAATAAAGGGACCAGGGTTATTTTTCCTGTCATCTTCCAAAATGAAATTATGGAAGTATAATTCACATGAAATGAAGTCAGGGACAGTGGAAAATGTAATCGGCTTACTTTCTCTGATGGATTTTACCCTTAACAACAGGTAACTTTCCAACAAGAATAGGGTATAATTGGTGGCAGGGGATCTACAGTTGTTTTCATCAGAGTAAACATCACAAATCTCCTTGATTTGCTCCAAATATTTTTCAAATTGGCTTTGCATTTTCTTAATTGTTTCTTGGGCTTTGGTGAGCTCAACATATGTTTCACTTTCTGTTGTTGACATATCTTTCAGTTTTTTAAAAACCTTTGGATGTTCAACCCTAGTGATCATTTCTTCTCTGGATTGAGTTAAGGCTTGTTGAGATTGTACCAACTCTGCCTTTAGCCTATCAATAACAACATCATGTTCCTAAGATTGAGTTTCTTGATATTCTTCTATAGTGCCCATCTCTTCTCTGGATTGAGTTAATGCTTGCTAAGATTGTATAAGATCTATTTCCAGTCTATCAACGATAACATTCTGTTCCTGATATTGGAATGCTAGATGTTCTTCCATAGTCATCAATTCATTCCTACTTTGAATCAAGCTCTGTTGGGAGTGTATAAATTCTTCCTCCAATATCCTAATGGTGGGGTCTTGTTCGAGGGATTGAGGTATTTCCTATGAGACTAGGGTATCCGTATGTACCTCAACATAAACAGTTTATGAAGGAATTACCTCCTCATTCTGAGCTACTACATCCTCTATTGTTATCTCTTCAGGGTTTGTCTGTGTTCCCATAGAGTTTGTAGTGACTGTTCTTTTAGGAAGAGGGTTTCTTCCCTACACTCTGAACCTCTTGTTTTTATTTCTTTGGTGGGACTTATCTACTTGTTCTAGCTTCTTCCTCAATTCTTTAATAATTTATCTGAGTTTGCCAACCTTCAATGTTAATGCTTCAACTTTTTTAACCTTTCTCTTTAATAGCTTTTTCTCCTTTTTCAGGTTTCTAATTATATTATGGCTTTTGCTTGCTTTCTATTTGTGAGGGGTCTCAAGGTCTTCCTTATTCTGATCAGCAGGTAGTTGTTCTTCTGTTTCTTCCAAGTGATCTGTCTTCTCAAGAGAGATTCTTGCCTCAGGATGTGGTTCTTCATATGTTGTGTCCTTAGGAAATGACATTTCGATATCAGGGAAATTTTCAGCAGGATTTGAAGAAGAGTCTCGTTCTTGATATCCTTTTGATTTATCTCTGTCAATTGAGGCTCCTAAGATCCCTAAAACCTGAGCTATTTCTTCCTCATAGCTTTTCAAACATTGTTCTGTCATATGCTATGATGTTGGTTGGGTGTCTTCTTGACTGTTTCCCTATGAAGTTTGTTCTATATGATCAATACCCTGGTCATTTTCCTGTAAGGGCTGCTCTGTTGTGTTCTGAATTTCTTCAGGGTTTCTTGTCCGTCTGCTTCTCCTCGTTCTCTCAATGGGGGTTTTAGGATCATCCATTTCTCTTTTTCTCTTTCTGTTTAGTGGCCCTGCTTCTGGGTTTTGAGCCTTTGTCTTTGAGCTCTGAGCCTCTATCCATGCGGTTTGAACCTCTGTCATTTGGACAGGGTCTACCTCGACTTCAGGTTGAAGAGGTGGAACTTCTGTTTGGGTAGTGGTCCCCCCTTCCTGTATCTCTTCAATTTCCCGCCATGGATTTTCATGGTATAATTCAGGTTGTTCTAGTTGCAGAGGTATATTGGTCCCAATAAGATCCCCCCATGTTAATTGTGTTTGAATCAGGGCCTTACTTACTATCAGTTTAACTAATCCATGATGGTTGATAATAGTAACAGGATCCTTGGACTTCTATGTTCTGACGACAACCTCATGAAACATGGAAATTAGAAAAAATGGTATATTGATTACTAACCTTTGTTTGAGTGCCGCTAGCAGTTTGAGGTGGCGTGGTTAGATTACATCATATCGTCCATCACAGGTGATGTACCTATGAATTATTCCTACCAGTTATTTCCATGGTTCACTGAGGGTGCTGGGGTTTATCCCCTTTCCTTTTTTATCCAATTCCTCACCAGGGTCTACGAAGAATTATATAGCTTCTTTGAGCGCTGTATATCTTCCCGTCCAATGAATTCCTGAGTTAGGGAGACCTATAACCTATGCTACGATTTCCAGAGTAACTGGAATTCATATATCTCGAACCATGGAGGTTTCTCCCTGCAAATTTTGAAGGAATTCAAGCGTGATGTTTGTATCATAGCCTTGTAACCGGTTAAAATACTCTGTCCACCCCAAGTGTTGTAGAATTTATCTGTCCTGCTCTATTACCTGTAGTAAAGTTGGTTCCCTGTGCACACTTCGACCACCCATCGTTCTATGAGAAAATGAGAATGATTATTGTTCCTGTTTGCAGACTTGGTTAGACCAACTTTGGGGAAAATATTACCAAAAATAGAAAATATTAGAGACGCCGAGTGTACAAAAATGTGTATTTTCCATTTATTACAATCATTACAATATTATAGGAAAACATGTTGAACGTCCACTCCCCTCATTATTGTAGAGGTCGACCTCGACCGTCAGTGTAGGTGAAAGTAATGACTGTAGATATTTATGGTGAGAGTTAATAATTGCACTGTCGTCGCCGATGGGGACCAATCATATACAATATTTTTTTCCCAAAAATCATATTAACGATAATCATTTAAATGATAATATTATTTCGTGGAAATTCGAATTAATTATACCTATACTCAAATTTTTTTTAAGGATAAATAAGACAGATAAATTAAACTTGTTCATTTAAAAATATTCCACATATCATAATGTTGTTACTTTTCCTGAGTTTATTGAATATAGTCGAAATGATAGCCCCGTTATTGAGTAAAGGAAATCTAGAGACACACTGAAAACTTGGTGTTTTTTAGATAAACGTCCATACCACAGGCAGAACCACTGCTACCAGCAGGCGTCCATAGCCTCGACATGGTTTCTTTTTAACCCATAGATGAGCCTGTATCCTTAATAAATATTTGAGTTATCTTATCCCGAGAAGACCACTATCCTGGTTTGGTAGCCAGATGATGATAATGCCACTCACTAGATTGTAATTTAAGTGAACAATCCGGCTCGTGATGAGACCTCTTGTCCTTTGACACAAAAATTTCAAAAGGCCATTGCCCTAGTGTGGTAGCCATAGTGGGAATGTCACTTAGGTTATTATCCTATGATTGAGGTAGGTTGGCTTGTGATGAGACCCCCTATTCTTTGTGGGAGAAGTTTATCAGTTGTATTTATTTAAACTTTTTTTTTTTTTTTAAGAAGGGCTCTATTAAAGGAGGCTCATATACTCCTTGAGAGTAAGGGATGGTGTAAAGAAGTGTAAGGTTTCTAAGTAAAAGTGTGCTTAAGACTCCTTATTATAATATGAGGAAAATTATCATTCAAGTATATTTGTATGTATATAGGGAAAGGAAACAAATTATGGTGGTTACAGGTTATGAACAAGATTTAAAATATTTCGAAGAGATTAATCCAAAACAATTTGATAAGGTATGATAGATAGTCCACAAAATAGTGACAGATCGTTACCATGATAAATAGAAGTAATTCTAGTGAAAATTATTTGATGAAAGGAGTACCCCAAAGGAATGGATAGCGTTTGAACAACAATGATAGAAAGGAACGACAATAAGGAAGAACGCAGAAGGAGTAGTAGTTGTTCCTTTTAAAGGAACAACAATTTGTAGAAGGAACAACAGTCATGAGAAGGAACAACAGTCGTGAGAAGTAACAACAGTTGTTCCTTTCAATTGAACAAAAATCGCGTGAAGGAACAACAGTTGTTCCTTTCAAATGAACAACAATCACGTGAAGGAACAACAGTTGTTCCTTTCAAATGAACGACAATCGCACGAAGGAACAACAGTTGTTCCTTTCAAATGAACAACAATTGCGCAAAGGAACAACAGTTGTTCCTTTCAAATAAACGACATTTGTTAATTTTTAACCATCTCAATGGATAATTTTGGAAACTTCCCCATGGAAACACTTGTTCTCTTGTTGAATCTAAGGTTGATTAGTCATCAACTGAATTCATTCAATTATTATGGGTCAGTTTATTTCAGAATCGAGTATGGGATGGTCTGTTGATGTCATGAGTTCATTATGGTTACCCTATTATTGTTACGGAGCATGACATATTCATTTTTATGTGAAAGACTGGGTCCGCGTGATAGGATAAAGCAAGAGTGCGTGACAAAAAAGAGTGCTAATTGTGTTTATTATAGTTATCCTCCCTATTTCTCAAAAAAATGAAAAGAAAAAGAAAAACTAATACTTAATGAAAACTATATACAGTATGGACAGTGTCAACAAAATTCATCATTTATGGAGTTGGGGTGGCTGGGTTACCTTCCCAGCTAGCCAAAATTTGAATGGTAGGATCCTTACTTATTTCCTGGTAGAAAGATTCTTTTGAAGGAGGATGATGGTAAAGTTGTAGTCGGTGCCCATTAACCAGAAATGGAGATCCAGACCCATTGATGGTGCTTAAAGTGACCATGCCATTATCATGGAATTCCTTAATTTCATATCGTCCCAGCCACCGTGTTTGTAAGTTTCCCGAAAAATCATGAAATTTGGAGTCGTAGAGAAGCGCCCAATCACCCTTCTTGAATGATTTCTTCTTGATATGCTTGTCGTGCCAGGCCGCTCTCTGTTTCTGAATAACAGTTGTGCGCTCCACAATAGATATGAGTGCTTCATCCAATTCGTTGAGTTGTTGAAGGCGCTATTAGATCCAGTCCAATTTCCTGGGCCATCCTTAAGGTCTTAATCTCAAACTCGATTGGGAAGATGGGTTATTTACCATAGACTAGGTGATAAGGAGAGTAGCCAGTGGTGTTACCCCATGTTGTACGATAATCCCATAAAGAATTTGGAAGATCAGTAGCCCAATTATGTCAGTTTGTTGAGACAGTCTTTGTCAAGATTTCCTCCAGGACCTTATTTGTGCTTTCTACTTGCCCGTTTGCCTGTGGGTGATATAGAGAAGTAACTTTGTGCTTAATATGATAATTTTCCAGGGTGGTGGTGATTCTATGAGCTATAAATTGTGACCCCCCATCAATGATTACTTCCCTGGGTAGTCCATAGCGTACAAATAATTTGAAAATAAATTTGATGACTACCTCTTCTGCTGCATTTGGTAGGGATTCTGCCTTTACCCATTTAGTCATGTAGTCCATAGCCACTAGAATATAGGCCTTCTGATTTGACTTTGTATTGAAGGGGCCAACGAAGTCTAGTGCCCATATTTCAAATGGTTCTGCGACTGTTTGTGCTTTCAAGGGAATTTCATCAGCCTGACCAGGTTTTCCCATCCATTTACAGTTGTTGCAGGTCTGAACATATTTCTTTGCATCTCTGAATATTGAGGGCCAATAGCAACCCATCTGTAAAATTTTGTGTCCAGTCCCGCGGTCTGCAAAATGCCCACCACAGGGTTCATCATGTCCTGCCTTTAGTATGTCGTAGATTTCGTCATCTCGTACGCATCTGAAGATATGGAGATCAGCTCCTGTGTGGAAGAGATATCCGTTGATCCAAGCGAATCATGTGCTACGCTAGACGATCCATTTTCTTTCCCTTGATGATAGATGTGCCAGTAATCTTCCCGCTGCCAGATAATTCGCCACATCAGTGTACCAAGGTGGCTTTGTGGTAATGGCAAACAAATGCTCATCTAGAAATTTATCTTCAATTGTTAAGGAGTCATCTGTTTTGGGTATGCGGGATAGGAAGTTTGTGACAATATTTTCTCTCCCGGGTCGATCTTTGATGGTGATGTCAAATTCTTGTCCAAGGACGGCGCCTATGGCAATATCTGATGCATCGGTGGAGATGTGAAATGGTATTTTCCAATTTGGTCCCCTCAACACCGGTGCTATTGATATCATATTCTTGAGTCCTACAAATGCCACATCACACTTGTTAGACCACTGAAACTCCACATTACCAGTCAGAGCATGTAAAGGTGGAACGGTTCTTGCAAATTTTTCCATAAATCTACGATAGTATTGAAAAGCGCCAAGGAAACTACGTACCTCTGTTTGTGTGTGTGGTGTAGGTAGATTAAGGATTACCTCTATTTTTTTTGGATCTACTCTAATTCCATCTGCAAAAATATAATTCCCTAGTACCACACCTTCTGTCATCATCATGTGACATTTTTCATGGCTTAAACATAACCTGGTAGCAATGCACCATTCCAATACCTTCTCCAGATTATTCAGTTCTTGGTCAAAGTCGTCACCATAAGGAGTGAATTCATCCATGTAGACTTCAAGACCTTCGCTGATCAAGTCACTGAATATGCTCAGGATGGCCCTTTGGAATGTGGTTGGAGCGTTACATAGTCCAAAGGGAAATACTCTGTATGCAAAGGTACCCCAGGGGCAGGTGAATGTAGTTTTATATTGATCTTCTGGGGTGATATGGATCTAATTGTAGCCACTAAAACCGTCTAGGAAAGAAAATAATTTCTTTCCTGCCAGAGTATCCAGGACCTGATCGATGTCAGGTAAGGGGAAATGATCCTTTTGAGTGGATTTGTTAAGTTCCCTATAGTCAACACAGATTCACGATTTACCATTTTTCTTTGGGACAATCACTAATGGGGAAACCCACCGACTATCTGAGATAGGGTATATAAAATATACATCCAACAACTTTTGTAATTCTTCCTTAACAATATCCTTGAGATGGGGATTCAGTCTTCTCTGCGGCTGTTAGATAGGTTGAGGGTCTTTTTCAATATAAATTTGGTGTGTGCAGAGTTGCGGATCAATACCTTTCATATCATAATACTCCCATGAAAACGCTTGCTGGTATTTGGAGAGGACTTGGATTAGATTTTCTTGTTGTTGTTCATCTAAATTGGCATTGATGTTCAGAGACCTCCCTGGTGCAATCTCGACGAATTTTCTATTATGAACAACTGTAGTTGGAATTTGTTGCTCCATTAAATCTTCCAACAAGTCTCCCCGTGCTTCAAAGTCTAGAACAACTTGGAGCATCTGGCAGGTTGGGTTACTCCCGGTGGATCGACTATTAATAAACCCACTAATTACATCATCCTCTAGTTGGGTTTTAATTCTGAGGGCTTCTTCCAGTTTGAGAGGGGCTCGTAAATCCTTTTATGGATATCGTGGTGGTGGAAATTGTGGATATACAAAAGTTGGGCTTGGCTTGGCAGGAAGATATAAGATGAGATTCTTTGTGATACCTCCTCTAGCAATTGTCATATTACCCATTCATCATCCTATGTACGAATATGCTTATGGGAGCCATGGTTTTCCCAGTATCAATGGATTGATCCGTAGGATCTTTTAATGACTTATGGTTGAGTTTTAATTTTGCATGCGTTAATTAACCATTTGAGAAACTTAGTGAAAGAATGAGGAAAGAAGAGGTATTATGAAATCCATATACACATTTGCAGATCCGAAATGAAACAATAGATAGAAAACCATAACACCAAGATTGATAACAGAGTTCGACACAACTTTGCCTACGTCTCCGGGCCTTTGTCTTTGTGGGGGAGGCTTCTTTATATCTGTTCAAAAGCTCAAAAGTACATCGCTGCAATTCCAAATGTATACAATAATGATTTGGTCATGTTCTTCCAGATATCTAGAACCCTGCAAAGAAAACGGCACGCAAAACGGACGTCCAGAGCTCCCAGAAATGGTCTGACAACGTCTCCTCCTCAAAAGCTTCTCTGCATCAAAATGGATTTGGCTTGGTTTTCCTTCAGTATAAATCTGTTATGACTGCTCCTATGGCTTTAGAGCATCCAAAAACCCCTATCTGGGCTCTTTCGGCACCTCAATCGGTCGAAAAACGAAGAAGTTAGGCCTCCTGGAAGTTCTTCCCTTCAAGCTTGTTGTCTCTGCATCTACAAAACGCACCCTTCTCAAATGAAACATGGCACACACGCAATATAAAGCGTGAAAACCCAGCACCGGGCGCAACCGTGCCAACGGTGAAAACAATAGGATGGTTAAGGGCGCGCCAGCCCCTAACCGCCTAGCACCTGGGCGTATGGGTCATAGGACCGCGCGCTTAAACAAATGGGGCTCTGTCCCATATCAAATGATAACATAACACTTGGTGGGAGTTATAACCGTTGGAACCATATATATAAAATGAGCGCGCCAAACCATAATACATAACCATGGTCACATATATGAAAGTGCACGACCAAGGGTTGGGCTAGGCCCCAGCCCGGTCGCGGCCCAAAACCATACAATCAATTGACTTTATATTAAATCCGAAACACATATATGTCAAGGCATAAGCGACAACCCATTGGTTATTGGAGTTTGTGGAAGTGTTATGCGGTGGGGAGGTCCGGGGGTCGAACCCCACGGACTCCATATATTTTAACAAACAACAATTACAACCACCACCGGGGTGCCACGTGGCAGCCCATGATTGGGCCACGTGGCACCCAATCACTCGCTCGAACAGTGCCACGTGTCGACTTCCCATTCGACCACCTGTCATCCAATAATAAACTGCCACGTAACCACATGTATGGTCATACGGCTCTGCCACATCAGACTCTTGTACTGCCATGTCACCTTGCCACGTCAGCGGCTGATGTCATCCATGCCACATGTCACCCTTACAGTGGTGACACGTGTCACCTCTGGATTGGTCCAGTTGTCTGCCCGTACATCCAAAACTGCTTGACATGTGTCACCTTTTGGAGATGCCACATGTCTCCTTTTGGGATTGCCACATCAGCTGTATGGACCATACGGTCTGCACAACCAGCATGACACGTGGACTGTACGGACATCCCCTATTTTTACCTGTTTGGATTTTCAGAAAGAACGCGATATCTTCTCCATACGGAGCCCATTTGACAAAGTAAATATACCGTCGGAATCAGGAAGACGAGACGGACACGATGGAATTGGTTTTGTCACATTCTGAGCACTTTCATTTTTGAGCATTTTTCATGCCCTATCAGGCTTTTGGATCCGATTTCGGATCACACCTCCCCACAAAAAGACCTTTTGGTCCCCAAAAGGTTACTGACCAGTCAACAAGCTCGGGATAGGCCACCCGGCTTGCTATCTGTCTCTGAACTCTGTCCTGTGCATCTGTCTCATCAAGATCAACTGTAACACAATCATGACAACTGACAGTATATTGTTAGCCATTTGAACCTTGTTACATCTTATTGAAGCCACTATCATCCATGTAGAAAACATTGCTAATGACAGTATCAAAAAGACGACTGCAAATGAGCTGATATACTTGAGATATTTGCACGACATGAGCTTATCTTGAAGCAACTTATGATTGATTTTCCATTCAACAACCATGTCTTGTTCTTGCTTAAGATCAATTACTTCATTTGAAACAATTATTGTTTTGTTGCTTGCTTGCACTGCATTCGTTAATTGTTCCATTGTTTGAAGTGTTTTATTTGCTTTAACATGATGAGAATGAACCACATAATCATGACCCGCTTTAGTGAATTGATATTGATTCTTTGTCCTGTAGAAGATTGTCTTACGATCAAATAAGTATGGACTACCTAAGATCATTCCACATTCTCTTAACGACACAACATCACAAGTTACTTTTTCCACATACTTAGATGAAATTGCAAATTTGATTGTGCACTGTTTTGTTATGTGCATATGATGATGATTGCTTACCCATTTAAGTGTGTAAGGCTTATGATGAGTTTGTGTTTTTAATCCCAATTGTTTAACCAATTCTTCTGA
>ML784812.1:334007-344282 GCA_009831015.1 Picea engelmannii
GCAACTCAAATTTTACATCAAGTTTTAACAATGGCATTTCATGTTTATTCTTATGAACATTTTTCTTTCCACTAGATTTAGAACTTGAACTTGAAGAAGAAGGAGAAGAAGGAGGTGTTGATGGAGGTGAAGGAGGAATATGATGATGGTCCTCTTCCTCTTCACTTTTTCCCTTTGAAGAATCACCCAAAACTGGTCGCTTCCGTTCCAAGTAATCTTCGTACAAGACTTTCACCATCTCCGACATAGCAAGGAATGTTTTCCGGAACTCTTTCTCATCTTGAGAAATCCCTTCTTCCGATGCCATCTTCTCACTGTGAGAAGCTCTTTTTCTCAATCCAATTAATGGATTCTCTACAACAAGCTCACCTTCACCACGCTTGTCATATTTTCCCTGGTTAACATGCAAAACTCAAATCTAAACGTCAACTAGCTCTGATACCACTTGATCCGTAGGATCTTTTAATGACTTATGGTTGAGTTTTAATTTTGCATGAGTTAATTAACCATTTGAGAAACTTAGTGAAAGAATGAGGAAAGAAGAGGGATTATGACAGCCATATACACATTTGTAGATCTGAAATGAAATAATAGACAACAAACCATAACACGCAGATTGATAACGGAGTTCGACACAACTTTGCCTACGTCACCGGGGCTTTGTCTCTGTGGGGGAGGCTTCTTTATTTCTGTTCAAAAGATAAAAAGTACATCACTGCAATTCAAAATGGATACAAGAATGATATGTTCATGTTCTTCCAGATCTCTAGAACCCTACAAAGAAAACGGCACGCAAAACGGACGTCCGGAGCTCCCAGAAATGGTCCGACAACGTCTCCTCCTCAAAAGATTCTCTTCATCAAAATGGCTTTGGCTTGGTTTCCCTTTAGTATAACTCTGTTCTGATTGCTCCTATGGCTTCAGAGCGTCCAAAAACCCCTATCCGAGCTCTTTTGACACCTCAATTGGTCGAAAAACGAAGAAGTTAGGCCTCCTGGAAGTTCTTCCCTTCAAGCTTGTTGTCTCTGCATCTACAAAACGCACCCTTCTCAAATGAAACTTGGCACACACGCAATATAAAGCGTGAAAACCCAGCACCGGGTGCAACCGTTCCAATGGTGAAAACTATAGGACGGTTAAGGGCGCGCCAGCCCCTAACCGCCTAGCACCTGGGCGTATGGGTCATAAGACCGCGCGCTTAAACAAATGGGGCTCCGTCCCATATCAAATGATAACATAACACTTGGCGGGAGTTATAACCGTTGGAACCATATATATAAAATGAACGCGCCAAACCATAATACATAACCATGGTCACATATATGAAAGCGCACGACCAAGGGCTGGGCTAGGCCCTAGCCCGGTCACGGCCCAAAACCATACAATCAATTGACTTTATATTAAATCCGAAACACATATATATCAAGGCATAAGCGACAACCCATTGGTTATTGGAGTTTGTGGAAGTGTTATGCGGTGGGGAGGTCCGGGGTTCGAACCCCATGGACTCCATATATTTTAACAAACAACAACAAAAACCACCACCGAGGTGCCACGTGGCAGCCCATGATTGGGCCACGTGGCACCCAATCACTTGCTCGAACAGTGCCACATGTCAACTTCCCATTCGACCACCTGTCATCCAATAATAAACTACCACGTCACCACACGTACGGTCATACGACTCTGCCACATCAGACTGCCATACTGCCATGTCACCTTGCCACGTCAGCTGCTGACGTCATCCGTGCCACGTGTCACCCTTACAGTGGTGACACGTGTCACCTCTGGATTGGTCCAGCTGTCTGCTCGTACGTCCAAAACTGCCTGACACATGTCACCTTCTGGAGATGCCACATGTCACCTTCTAGAATTTCCACGTTAGTTGTACGGACCGTACGGTCTTCAAAGTCAACATGACACGTGGACTGTATGGACTATACAGTCATCCCCTATTTTTACCTATTTGGATTTTCAGACATAATGCGATATCTTCTCCATACGAAGCCCGTTTGAAAAAGTAAATATATCGCCGGAATCAGGAAGACGAGATGGACGTGATGGCACTGGTTTCGTCACATTCTGAGAACTTTCATTTTTGAGCATTTTTTAAGCCCTGTCAGGCTTCTGGATCCGATTTCAGATCATGGATCACCTTCAAGTCCACTTCTTTGGTTGTTGATGAAGAAATCCATCTGATACTCCCAAGAGTTGACGAAGATGGCTATATCATGTAATGTGCCAACTGGTCGAACCGTTGATCGATCTACCAATTGTAACATAATTGCGATGGGTTCGAAGGAGTCAAAACCTAGGGTATTGCAGGTTTCCATAGTCAAGATGTTGATGGCCACTCCCAAATCAACTAGTGTATTTGGAAAAGAACAACCTTGGATCTGAACTATTACTAGATCAGAATTAGATCAGACAAGTCTCCTACTACGGGAACTGTCGATGATGAATTTTTGATCTTCCTAACAGGCTTCCTTCCACATAGCTCCTTGATTGTTTTCGCATAAATTGGAATATCATGTAGTGCCTGTAGGAGTGGAATCTTGACATATAAATTCTTGAGTTCCCCTACAATGTCAAAGTTGGGATATTTGGAAGGTTTTGCTATTATCAATATTTTGGAGAATGGAGGGGATGGAGTTGCATCCTTTTCAGGATCATGTGATTCGACTGTGTTTCCCCCCTACTCGTTTTCTTCTGTCATTACCACAGTCGAGGGTTTTATTGCTGGTTGTTTTTCATTCTCCTGCTCTTAAGAAACATTATTTTCTTCAGGAGAGATTATATGCAACGATCTCAGCCGGATTTCGTTGCACCCTACCAAGTTGGTTTCCCCTTTCCTGTTCTCCATAATCTGGACGAGTTGAGTTGGTCTATTATTAGGATTTGGGTGAGGTTGGGCTGGTAATTGGGGGTGCAATTGCGATTGAGGGTTTTGGGGCAGTTGGAGTGGAGATTGCAACGTGGGTTGGGTTTGAGGGGCCATTCCCATGGGTTGATTATTTATCCCCATGAGGCACTGCCAATTCTAGTTCCAATTTGGGTTTTGGGCAGTCGTATTGGGCCACTGTGAAGGGTAGGGGTTATTTGAATTTTTCCAGGGTGAGGTGGGATATTGTGAGTTAGGCCAAGTAGATTTTTCAGTTGATTGATTCTGCCAGACAGGATTTGCAGCGGATTGGTTTGGCCAAGTGGGATTTGCAGGTGGTTATTGGTGGGGCTGCCAGTTCTAATTAGTAAATTGTTGGCCCTGCCATGCGTTACCAGAATTTTGCTGCTGATTATACTGTCCGGGAAAGAGAGAGGAAGGGTCTTGTAGTGTATTTGAAGGTCATTTCTATCATTGACGACGCTAAGCCATTAGATATAATGTCTTTGTTTCTTCTTCCACTTCTCTAAAGACAAATTTCAGTCTAGGGAGCGATGGGAATTGTTTCGTTTCGTGATCCTTGGCGCAGATAGCGCAAACCCAAACCACATCCAAAGGGAAATCCCTTGGACCATGTTTTCTTCTGCATCTGTGGTAAAATATGGCCAAAGTCTATTTTGCTTCTGTTTTTTTCTGTTTGGCCTGCAATACATCCAATTGTGTAGTCAGAGTGCTCATAATATCTGTTTTGAAATTTTCTAAGAGATTACCAACTTCAGCTTGTGTGACACCCCTGCTTGTAGTAGTGTTACTTCTAGTGAGGGAAGTCCGCATTCCCGATCTGGTCTATGTGCTTACTTGTGAGCACTTAATACACAATTGAATGATGTTATCATAAGTTTCTTGGTAAATGTCACCTTTTCCCATTATATTCAATGTTTCTACCCATTCATCTTTCATACCCTTAATCAGAGTTTCCTTAAGTACTTCACTTGGTAATGTACCATAGGGTGATCTTTGTAAATTATACTGAAATCTCTCAGCATATTCTTCTAATGATTCATTTTCTTTTGCAGTCATTTGAAATATTTCATCTTTCAAGTCTCTAGTTCTACAATAATCCTGATATTTTGTCAAGAAGGCCCATTTCATCTCATCCCATGAGTTTATAGTTCCACCCCCTAATCCCATAAACTAGCGTAGAGTTGCTCCTTTCAAAGTGGAGGGGAATAATTTTAATTTTTGGGGTTCAGTGGTGTAATAATACTCTCTACATAGGACATCAAATTCAAATAAGAATGTGTTCGGGTCTTCTGAGATCAATCCATGAAAGGTTGGCAGGTTTTGTAGGGGAATTGCCTTTATGGGGCATTGGAAATTGGATCAACTATCGAATATTCCAATGTGGAATTTTTGGGACGTTGTTGATTTGGTTGTGCCATTTGATCGAAAATGTGCCAGAAATCTTCAAGGATTTCTTGATCCGGGTATTTTATTCGAGGTGTTTGATTATCTGACCCTCTAGGGGATTTGATTGCACTCGCTCTATATGGGATTTCAGGTATGCCTTCTTCTTTCTCAGGGGATTTAGGATCAGGGGGTGGTGATGGATCTGCCTTGGTAACCCCACTGGTTTCTCCTCCCCCTTCCTCTAGATTATGATAATTTCCCTCTTCTAAAGGGGTGAGAGGTGGAAGATATGTGATTTGAAAGATTTGCTCAGTCCCTTTAGTTTTGTGATGAATCTCAACGTGGGTTGTAGTTGGTGAGACTGCTTCCCGAGGGATTCGGGTAGATCCTTTCCTAGGTCCAACCGAAGCTTGAGATTCATATTTTTGGATGACGTCGTCTATGAAAGTGATTCTCCCAGGGAGCACCAGGCCCTGGGATTTGGTAATTTTTGGTGGGGGTTTTGGTTTTTCAAGATATTTCTTCTTAGTCATACACACTTCATGCAAAAATAAATTCAAGAAAGAAAACACCTATGCAACCTCTTAATGCGTCAGCTGGAGGTAGGCATTGGCATAAGCATCTTACTTATTGCCTGCGTAGGTTCTTACCTGTAATGTCCCTTTCCAAATAGGAGCTCTAGAGAGGAGGCTTAATGGTCTAAACCGCCCCGTTAGACTATAGCCAGGGCCAAAGAGGGGTAAACAGGGTTACTAGAGGTCACTCCAGTCACATGTGTTATATTCGGAAAGTGACATTGAGCTAAAAAGGGTTAAAAGCGCTTTTAAGTCATTATGAGCTAAAAATAGAAGTCAACAGTGAATTAGGGTTTCAACAGTGATTTAGGGTTTTGGAAGTCAATAGTGAATTAGGGTTTCAACATGATTTAGGGTTTTGGAAGTCAACAGTGAATTAGGGTTTCAACATGATTTAGGGTTTTGGAAAGCTATAAAGGAAGGGTTAGCGACCTAATTCATCATTATGCAGAATATGACTTGTCATTGAGGAGAAGAGGGGCATATCAGGAGAGATAGTTCAGTGTATTCCAGGAGGAAGACACCAGTTGGATGATTTCGATGTTGAAAGGCACACCCTAGTCACCGAGAAGATCATCCAGGTCTTCCATCATTGTTCATTGATTCCACAGTGCTCCCATATTTCGGGTATTAATTTAGGGTTTTGGAAGTCAACAGTGAATTAGGGTTTCAACATGATTTAGGGTTTTGGAAAGATATAAAGGAAGGGTCAGCTGCCTAATTCATTGTTATGTATATTATGACTTGTCATTGAGGAGAAGAGGTGCATCTCAGGAGAGATAGTCCAGTGTATTCTAGAAAGAAGACACCAGTTGGATGATTTCGGTGTTGAAAGACACACCCTAGTCACCGGGAAGATCATCCAGGTCTTCCATCATTCTTCATTGATTCCACAATGCTCCCATATTCTGGGTATTATCTTTTAGTTTCTTATTTGTATTCTGGCTAAGATCATTTTGTCTTTTGATCTAGCCGAGTGATGTTATTTTATTTAGACGCAGTTTCTTATTTGTATTCTAGCTAAGATCCTTTGTCTGTTGATCTAGTCGAGTATTGTCAGTTTATTCAGCCACATTCGACCATTTTGTAATCCATAGAGATATCATAATACAAACTTTGTAGTCCTTTGTCGCATTTATTATTTGTATGATCATTTATATGCTGTAAACCTTTGATCCCACACACACATTAGCAGTGTTTCCTAGACTAGCCAAGTCAGGAACATTACAGTGGTATCAGAGCTTTAGTCCTGCCAGCCTGTGACTAAAGACAATGAGTGCAACAGAAGACCCAGAGGGTCGTGAACACGTAGGTGATGAATATGTCACTTACAACATGCATTGAGAAAGAAGGCATAGGCCTGATTTCCCCCCTTTTCCTCCTAGCTCAGAGGAAGAGGAAGAGGTACACAGAGAAGCAGAGAGAAGGGCAGAGAGTGAGGCTGAGCGCGAGGTAGAGAGGATGCTAGGAGACAGATATGAGTAACTAGAGGGTAGTGGCAAGGCCCCTGTAGATCCAGAGGCATCTTTCATGCAGGTTATCAATGATATGTTAGCTAGTCAACAGACCATGTCTTAGTCCTTGGTACAGGTGGTTGATAGATTGGCTAGAGTGGGCACCCCAGATACACAAGTCCCACATGCAGCATAGGGGAACTCGGGAGTAGGCAGTAGACCCCAGTCACCCTCTCGCACATACACCTCTACGAGTAGGATTCCCATACCCTTGTTTCCCAGTTTCCAGAGGGAACCCCCATTAGCAGCACCGCCACCGATAGCACAGAGGCCACCCACTCATGGCGACGACATTGCATAGTATAGGAGGGAGTATGCAACATTGGGTCGTGACTTCCATCAGGACATGACCTTAGTTGAGTATTGTGTACTTAGACTCAGGAACTGCCCCAAAGAGCCGCAGAGGGGAGGACCACAATAGCAACAGGGGCATAACCTCGATTTCATCCGAAAAGTTGGGAAACTCACCATCCCTTCTTTCGACGGATCGTCCAAAAACACCGCCAGAGCTTGGGTATAGAAGCTAGACACGTATTACAAGCTCAACCAGAAGACCGAGACATAGGCCATCAATTTTCTAACATTACACTTGGAGGGTGAGGCACATGAGTGGTGGTACCATGGACTGGTGAAATTGGGTCACAGTCGCATCATCTCCTATAGGGAGTTTACAGATAGGCTCATGGATAGGTTTGACAGGAAGGATCCCGAGATACACTTCAGGGATCTAGCCCAGTTGAGGCAAACTGGCACAGCAGAGGTGTTCATCGCAGAGTTTCAGCGGGTAGTCGTGGCAGTGACAGATATATCATAGCCCAGGATGATCATGTTATTCACAGAAGAACTCACAGAGCCTTTGAAAGGATGGGTGAAGGCATACAGGCCTCCCACTTTGCAGTATGCCATATTTCACACTCGAGATCTGGCAGAATCAGTGCCAAATACTAAAACTTTCTCCAAACCATTTGTGCCCTAGAGGGATCGAGACAGGAAGCCATTCCAGAGAGAATGGAAGGGAAAGGAGAAGTTGGATGATGAGACTAGGCGAGAGCTTATGAGGAAAAAGATTTGCTTTAGCTGTAGAGATCCTTGGGTCCTAGGCCACAGGTGCATGGGCAACGAAGAGATTCATTATATTGAGGTAGTAGCAAACAATGTGGACAGTGAGGAGGAGGAGAAGGACAATGGATCCACTAGTTCAGAGGAGGAGTTAGCGCCAATAGAGGAGAATCCTCCTCGTAGACCACCAACACCGGTAGGAGCCCATCCTCCAGTAGTCCCACAACTGCCAGAACATGTTAACAGGAGGAAACCAACAAAGGGATGTGTCATAGCGACCCTTTCTAGTGTTCCCAGGTATCATACCCTCTGTATCAGAGGGATTATCCAGGGGAAATGAGCAATCACCCTGATAGATGGTGGGGCCACCCACAACTTCATCGACGCTTCACTAGTATCGAGACAGGCACTTCAGACAGAAGAGTTTGAGGGGTTTGATGTTGTGGTAGCAGATGGCCACATAGTGGAGTGTCTAGACAGAGTTCCAAACTTAGAGATGAAGTTAGGCAACTACACAGTGAGAGACACATTTTATGTGGTTGACCTATCGGACACAGATGTGGTGTTAGAAGTTCAGTGGATGATTACCTTGGGAAAAATCACTACCAACTACTAAACCTTGGAAATGGGATTCAGAGATCAGGATGGGAAGAAGGTTGTTCTAAGAGGTATGTCGACAGGAACACCAAGGACAGTTTCATCCAAGAGGATGGAGAGGATATTTAGACATGGGGAGGTAGCATATGCCGTAGAATGCTTGATCACTACTCATAAGGATTCGAAAGGTCGACAACAATACCATACAGAGATAAATAATTTATTGGGATGACATCAATAGGTCTTTGAGGCAATTCCACCAAGGAGACCACCTGATAGGGGGTTTGAGCACACCATTGAGTTGGAGGAGGGGGCCAAACCTATGATCAACCCCCCTATCGTCATCCTAGGAGGTTCAAGGATGATATAGAGAAGTCAATCAAGGAATTGTTGGCGATGGGACACATCAGACCGAGCAACATCCCATTTGCTTCTTCAGTCATCTTAGTTCTGAAGAAGGATGGCACCATGAGGATGTGCATTGATTACCGAGCCTTGAACAAGAAAACCATCAAGAAATGATACCCTATCCCATGCATTGACGAGTTGATGGATGAACTGGATGGGGCAGTTTTCTTCTCAAAAATTGATCTACGCTCTGGATATCATCAGATCAACATCTAAGAGCAGGACATAGAGAAGACAACATTTCGATGTCATTTTGGACACTTCGAGTTCTTGGTTATGCCATTTGGGATAACCAATGCACCCGCTACATTCTAGTCTTGCATGAACCATATATTCAGGGATTAGTTAAGGAAATCAGTCTTAATTTTCTTCTACGACATCTTGATCTATAGCTGGTCATGGAAAGAGCATATGAGGCACCTGGATGAGGTATTGAACATCATGGAGGCACAGTCATTATATGCCAAAGAGTCCAAGTGCGAGTTAGATATGATAGAGTTGCTTTACTTAGGCCACATCATCAGTGAAAAGGGGGTACAGGTGCACCAAGAGAAGATCAGGGCCATTCTGGATTGGCCAACACCTAAGAATGTGACATAATTGAGGAGCTTCTTCAAGTTGTGCAACTATTACAGGCAGTTCATCCGGGGTTTTCTCAGCTTGGAGCACCACTGAGAGATCTTACCAAGCATGGGGCCTTCATATGGACCGATAAATCACAGGAAGCCTTTGATCACATGAAGGAACTCATGGGAACTTGTCCAGTGTTGGCACTACCATACTTCACCTTTCCATTCGTACTAGAGTGTGACGCATCCGACGAAGGGATCGGTGCAGTTTTGATGCCGGGAGGACACCCCATTGTATTCGAGAGCCAAAATATTATTCAACCTAAGAGGTTGTACTCCATTTATGACAAGGAAATGTTGGAAATCATGCATGCCTTGAACAAGTTTAGACAATATTTGGTGGGCAGCAAATTCGTGGTCAAGACCGATCACAACAGTTTGAAGTATTTCCTTGAGCAAAAGGACCTTAGTGAGCACCAACAGAAAATGGTGACGAAGGTACAGGCATTTGAATTTGACATAAAGTATGTCAAGGGGAAGAAGAACATTGTGGCCGATGCACTATCGAGGAGACCTGTGGCATGTTCTTTGATGGAGATTTCAGCAGATGGGAAATCCCACTTGTTAGTGGAATATTCCAAGAACAAGTTCACTTGTGAGGTGATGGATGGGAAGATACGGGATGACCGGTATAGGGTCATTGACGATGTCATATTTTACAAGGATAGAGTCTACTTGGTGCCAGATTCAGGCCTTAAGAAGAAGATCCTCACTGCAGTTCATGATTCACCTCTAGCAGGCCATCAGGGGTTTTTCAAAACCTACAGACAGATCAGAGAAAGGTTCTCATGGAAGGGCCTCAAACAGGATGTTATGATACATGTCTGTGAGTTTGTGACTTTCCAACAGAACAAGTCAGAGCATGCTCTTCCAGCAGGGCTACTTCAGCCACTCCCCATTCCAGAGAAGAAATGGGAGAGTATATCTATGGACTTCATCATGGGTCTACCCAAGGTCTAGGGTAAGGACTGTATATATGTAGTGGTCGACAGATTGACCAAGTTTTCTCACTTCTACGCCATACCAACAGAGTACAACGTAGTTCAGGTAGCCGAGATTTTCTTCAGGGAGGTCTTCAAACTTCATGGGTTGTCGAAGAACATCGTCGGTGACAGGGACAGTCGGTTCATAGGGACATTTTGGAGAGAGTTGTTTCGGTTGGTGGGGACAGAGTTGATACCTAGCATCAGCTATCACCCTCA
>ML784812.1:347910-388167 GCA_009831015.1 Picea engelmannii
CACCCTGGAATGGTATTGCTTGAGGACAAGCAATTTGGGGAAGGGAGGATTGTAATGTCCCTTTCCAAATAGGAGCTCCAGAGAGGAGGCTTAATGGTCTAAACTGCCCCGTTAGACTATAGTCAGGGCCAAAGAGGGGTAAACAGGGTCACTAGAGGTCACTCCAGTCACAGGTGTTATATTCAGAAAGTGACATTGAGCTAAAAAGGGTTAAAAGCACTTTTAAGTCATTATGAGCTAAAAATAGAAGTCAACAGTGAATTAGGGTTTCAACAATGATTTAGGGTTTTTGAAGTCAATAGTGAATTAGGGTTTCAACATGATTTAGGGTTTTCGAAAGCTATAAAGGAAGGGTCAGCGACCTAATTCATCATTATGAAGATTATGACTTGTGATTAAGGAGAAGAGGTGCATCTCAGGAGAGATAGTCCAGTGTATTCCAGGAGGAAGACACCAGTTGTCTAATTTCGGTGTTGAAAGACACACCCTAGTCACTGGGAAGATCATCCAGGTCTTCCATCATTCTTCATTGATTCCGTAGTTCTCCCATATTCTGGGTATTAATTTAGGGTTTTGGAAGTCAACAGTGAATTAGAGTTTCATCATGATTTAGGGTTTTGGAAAGCTATAAAGGAAGGGTCAGCGACCTAATTTCATCATTATGCAGATTATGACTTGTCATTGAGGAGAAAAGGCACATCTCAGGAGAGATAGTCCAGTGTATTCTAGGAGGAAGACACCAATTGGTTGATTTTGGTGTTGAAAGACACACCCTAGTCACCAGGAAGATCATCTAGGTCTTCCATCATTCTTCATTGATTCCGTAGTGCTCCCATATTCCAGGTATTATCTTTTAGTTGCTTATTTGTATTATGGATAATATCCTTTTGTCTTTTGATCTAGCCGAGTGTTTTTATTTTATTCATCCGCAGTTGCTTATTTGTATTCCGGCTAAGATCCTTTGTCTGTTGATCTAGTCGAGTATTGTCAGTTTATTCAACCACATTTGGCCATTTTGTAATCCACAGAGATATCATAATACAAACTTTGCAGTCCTTTGTTGCGTTTATTATTTGTATGATCATTTATATGTTGTAAACCTTTGATCCTACACACACATTAGTAGCATTTCCTAGACTATCCAAGTCAAGAACATTACATTACCTTCCGTCTTCAATACCTCGTCCTCCGGAGGCACAATCTATGCTACCTTTGACATTCTCCCCGGCAACGACGCCAAAATGTTGGGCTCTAAAGATGTCCTAAAAACAACCTTAGTTTAACATTAATTTATCAACCCAAGGATTCGTCTTTTATCTCAAGAACATCAATAGAGTCTATGCAAATAGCTTGTAGAGGCTAAAATCGCATCGCTAAAGAAAACCTGAGTTTATCCACAATCAAGTTCCTCAAACGTTCATTTAAAGATTTTAATATTAAGATCTTACTTAACAAAATTGAAATCTAATTGCTAACATGCTGTGAATGAAAAGGAACTAGCTAACCTGCTAAATTCATTTAACTAAAAATCAATGATTGAATTTGAGTAACGACTTGCAGAATTGACTACTAAGTAGGAATTGAATTGCTGGAAAGGAAATAGCGAACTATTCTAATGGAAATAAACTGCAATTGTAATCTAATCATAAGGAACAACAAACATAATTGAATGGAAAGGAACAAAAATTGTAACTTTAACTGAAAGGAACGACAATTGTAACCTATTTGAAAGGAACGACAAATGCAAATCTTAAGTAAAAGGAACAGCGCGTATGAAGACGTGAGGAACTGTCAAGCAAAAAACTACAGTAATGGAAATTGGAATCAACAATCATTAACACTCAAGAGAGATATCTATCTTCTGTATGCAAACTGTATGAAATCATTAACACACTTATGCATTCGTCTTAACTATTGTGAAAGGGAATTGAATCGTAAAACATAAATCAAACTGATACAATTACAGTTGAAGCAATAGCTTATTTAGACTGGGCCCTTGGTCCTTAGAAGCACTGCTACGAGAAACTCAGTATATAGAAATGGTGAAAACGATCAAATCTTTTATTAACTTCATAGCTGGTATATCATTCACAAAACCGGCTTGTGCAGAGTAACTCTGAGTCTGAATACTTGAACACAATTCTTAGATTGTCTTTTAGGATCTATTATCCTCTATATATACAATAATCTGAGTAAATCAAGCCATCCCGAGGATCGGAAGATCCTTAGGATTTCTTTAATATTATAGAGTTACAATATAGAAAACCGAATCATCTTTAAAACTTCTTTTGCACCAAAATTCCTTAACCTCCAATGGATCACGCATCTTCAAGATTTCCTTTTCTATTTCGGTTTTGAAAATATTTAACCAATCCTGTAACAAAATCAAACAATTCCAACCGTATTTTAGAATCTATTCATCATGAATTCAATAATATCACTAGAAGACATATTAATCATTTTCTATTCTATTTATCCCTAATTAACAGAAAAATCACTCAAGATTGTATCACAAACTGTGTGAATAAGGAGGATATTTGTACCTGTTTCATAACCCAACACTAAGATTGAGGTTTTTCTAAAAAACCCTAAAAAGTAATCGTACATGCGACGGAAAAGAAAAACAAATTGCAAAAATTGTCCATACTTCATTGTTCGGAACCCTAGTCTGCCCATCTGCGAGAAACAAAACACTCACGAAACGATTAGGCTCGTAGGTTTTTGAGAAAATATATTTAAATGATATAAAATATTTTTATAAAAAGCAAAAAAATGAGATAAATAGGGGTAAGAACTCATTTTCACTATTTCATTTGTATTTGGTCAAAAACTTGTCTAAGAGCTCTAGTTTCAGCGCATATTTCGGCGATCGATTGCGGGGAGCACAGGTGATCATTCGGCGAACGGTTTGCATGAAAACAATGAGTACCTCATATTCTTCCTTTTCAATGGTTTAAAATTC
This sequence comes from Picea engelmannii, assembly GCA_009831015.1. Lineage (NCBI taxonomy): Eukaryota > Viridiplantae > Streptophyta > Pinopsida > Pinales > Pinaceae > Picea > Picea engelmannii. The sequence goes on from ML784812.1 coordinate 350,873, forward strand.
ATTTCAATTGGTTAAAAGCAGGGATGATTTTAAGGATGGAAATTTATTTTTAAATGTAGAAACCTTGGCGAATCTTAGTAATCCTTCATATGCCAACTATAAATATTTGGCGATATTTTTCTAAAAATATTCAAATTTTTAAGGATTCTATATAGTTTGTATAAAATTTTGGCGATTTTTAAGGTAAAATAATTTTATCCTATAGAATTTGGGCGAATCATTTTTAGAATAACGAATCTTTTTTTTGCAAAAACCATGGAAAATTAGCCCATGAGCGAAATTTAGCCCCTAAAATCATCCATGGTCAAAAGATGATTTTTTGGGTGAATTTGTGGGCCGTAGGCGTGCACTGGGGCCGCCGCAGGTGCCCTATATCGGGGCCTGCGAAAATCCCCTTCTGTAACTAAATCCCAATTGCGGCGGCCGAAAACCCAAAAAGAAAATGATGCATTGGACCAAAAAGAATTCCAAGAAATGATGATTGAAGGTGCTAACTTCTTTCTTTCATCTCCATGTATGTATTTTGATTGCAAAAAATGTTGTAGTGGAGAGAAAGAGAGCATGAAGATGATGATGCAATGGATTTGAATGATCTGGGCACCATAAATGCCCTATGATAGTGTGTTTTGTTAAAGTTCTTCAAGATCCAGGGCATGAGAGTCCAACTAAGACTATTGGAATATTTGGTCCATATGTGGGACGTGGACCAACAATTATTTAATGTGGGTGTTCATGTGCTTTCCTTAGACATCGAAGATATTTACTTCTTGATGGGGCTATCCCATTGTGGGGTGCAAGTGACCTTAACAGAAGGTTGAGGTGGTGGTTTGTCGATGAGTGATTACATCAGATGCTATTGTGAACCTGAGGCCGAGCGACACAAGGGTAAAGTGGCTATCAAAAGGGTTCGTGATCTGACTCTCAGAACCATTCTTTTCACCATTGCATGGATGGCAGGGAGTGCTTCTCCACACATGGCTCTGCAGAGCTACTTTCAGTATGTCGTGGAATGCATGGAACTTCTTGTGTTCAATTGGTGCGATGGACTCCTTCGTAGTATGAAGAGCCAATTGACTATGAGAAAGAATGGGAAGCTGAAGCAGTTTGGGTATGGATCCATCTTGGTATATTTCTTCCTGGAAAGAGTCCCTCACTTACGCTTATAGGTAGATTGGAATATACCAGTTCCATGAGATATGCGGATGAAGCAGTGGTGTGATCTCATGTCCTGACATGTAGCGGGCCCCATTATTAAATATAATGATACATTTTTTGATTGGTTGGAGCCCCAGATCTTGATGATCGATGACTATGTGTATGCTGGGATGGATTTTCGCAATGATCCGGACTTGGTGCTACCTGAGGGTTCTCAGTTGGGGGATCTAGGTAATAAAAACATTTTTCTTTTATGGTGTTTTTGTAAAATTTTTCAAAATATTAAACATTTTTTTTTTGTTTGTTTTCAATCCAATGACTAATCAAAATATTTTGACCATGCAGATGTAGGGTCATTCCGGCCCCCGGGTACATCCTCTATCCAGAGGCGAGGGGAAGCATCGGTAGTAGTAGGATGGGATGCGGATGATTATGAAGCAATCTAGCAGAATCTGGAGGGTTTGACTGCAGGCATCCCATATATGTTGATCGACGAGGTCCCGAGGCGTTTCCAACGCCATACCGTGGGCGTGTCTGGTCCACTGAGATGATTTCTCCATAGGGTAGCACGAGAAGTAGTGTGTTAACGTGAGCAACATCCATGATGCCATTTTTTAGAAGCTATGAGCTTCATATTTTGATATTTTGGTCTTCGGACGAAAAGCAATCTTTTTTGTAAATTTTTTTATTGTTATATATATATATATATACATGAGGCTTCTACTATCTTATTTTGCTTTATATAATACATGTGATGTGTGATTGGATTTATAAATGTCTCAGATAACTGTCCAACACATAATTATCTAATGCATCAGTTAATGTATTTAGACATCTAGGAATGTGTTGATACTCGATATAATCAAAATAATGTTTCAAGAGGTGAATTCGTAAATATACTCGTAACAAAGTAGGAGTTCAGATAGCATAGACATTACTTAACTATAGCACTACTAGCTACGAATCAAGTCATATAACCAGGCGACGAATCCCAAGTGAGATAGCATTGGTCAACAATTCGATGAATGCGCTATGCTCTACGATAGTATTAGTTGCACGATCGAGGAAAACACCGTGTAGACTGATAAGTTCATTCGTGGGTGCATAGATTTCCCACGTAGCAGAAGCTAGGTTCTGAGTGCTACGACTAGTGCCATCGGTGAATCCAAAGTAGGGTAATGAAGACTCTAAAATCTGGAAACCAAGCACAACGCAAGGTAAGCAGTCGAGGATAGAAACCAAATAACGAAAAAGCACAAAAAAGTAGCACACAACAATATGATACAGTAAAATACAAGCACTCATGCAAAGATAGTCTAAGCATAGTAATTCTTCAATTAAAGCCCATTTATGGGTTCACTCAAAGGAATTCCATCATAATATACTAACTCATAGGCTCCCTTCTCCAACACTCATTTGAAGATATAAGGGCCTTGCCACATAGCCTCAAATTTCCTGGCTCCTAGCAAATCACGATCTTGTTCATATAGGAGAACTAGATCACCCTTAGAGAAAATCTGTGGCTTGACATGCTTGTTGTATTTGGATTTTATGCGTTTATTCCGGGTTTCAATAACTAGGGTGGCATCACGATGGGCTTCATCCAATTGCATAAGATACAATAGACGTTCTTCTTCAGCAGAGGTGTTTGGGAGAAGTTCAACGACTAGTTTTAATGATGGAATCTCACATTCAATCGGTAGGACAACTTATATACCATACACTAATTGGAAGGGTGTAAACCCCATGGCAGACTTCACAGATGTCTGATCGGCCTAGAGTGATGAAAAAAACATCGTGTGCCAACTCGTTTTGTGAATTCCTATAATCCGTTGAAGCATGGTGATAAGAACCATGTTGATTGCTTCAACTATGCCATTGGCCTGCGGATAGTAGGGGGTTGAGTTTTCATGTCGAATACCCAACTTTTCTATAAGTTTAGACATCATGAAGTTTCGAAAGTGGCTACCATGATTAGTGACGATAGACTGTGGGATTCCAAATCATGTGATGATGTGATTGAACATGAATAGGGCTACAATTTTTCCCGTATTGTTGAATGTAGGCATCACCTCGACCCATTTCATGAAATAATCCACAACTACAATAATGTATACATGCCCCCCAACCGAGTGAGGGTTACGGATCATGAAATCGATACCCCAATTAGTGAAAGTTCCAACGGAAACTATAGGGTGTAAAGGAGAGGGATGGGATCTTATATTATGATTGTATGTTTGGCAAGCATGGAATTTCTGGACGACAGTTATACAATATTTAAATAAATAAGGCCAGAAGTACCCTGCTTGTAATATATTTTGGGCAGTGGCATATCCAGACATATGACCACCACATGCTCTAGAGTGGCAGTCATTGAAAGCTTTATCGGCCTCATCAAAGGTGAGACAATGTCACAATACAGAGTCAACACCATGATGATAAAGAGTGTCACCAAGAATGATGTATTGATGGGCTTGATAGTGGATGCGAGGACGGTCTATACTAGAGAGGTTTGGCCAAAAAGTTTGAGTTTGGAGATAAATGATAATATCTCCATACCAAGAATCATCAGAACTGATCAGAAAAAGGGATTCGTCTGGTAGGTAATCCTCCGCCACATTTTTTGTCTCAGCAGAGGGAAGGTCACATATCAGTTCGGCAAAGACCAAGGACTTATTCGAATTAGCACGCTCAAATTATAATTCAAACTCCTGGAGAATCACTTTCCATTTGGATTATTTCCCCCCTAGAAATTGACGTGTAAGAATGTGCTGCATAGGGTTGCAATTAGAAATTACAGTGGTATTGTGTAGTAGAATATAGTGATGAAAATGTTGGACATCTTGAACATCTTAAACATATGCCAAGGCCAGTTTTTCAACATGTAAGTAATTGGCTTCAGTAGTCATGAGAATCCGACTCAAATAATAAATGACACGTTCGTCGTGTAAATCATCTTCTTGGACCAGAACCATGGAAATGGTAGAGTCTGAAGCAACGAGATAAATGAAATAATATCGACTATAATCGGGCGGGAAAATGAGTGGGTTACAGGTAGTTTCAAAGCGTCGAAGGCTTTGTTGGCAGTAGTGTCCCATAAAAAATCAGAGCCCTTCTTTAGTAGTAGAGTAAATCTGAGTGTTAACTCAACGTAGTTTGGGATAAATTGACGTAGAAAGTTTTCCTTCCCTTACAAACTTTGTAGCTGACGAAGTGAGGAAGGAGGAGGGAGATTGAGGATCACCTTGACCTTCAAAGGATCTAACCTGATCCCCTAACGTGACACAATAAAGCCCAAGAGTCGGTCAAACTCCACACAAAAGACACATTTGTGTGGGTTTAAGCGTATACGATAGAACCGACAACGAAGGAAAATGGCTCGAAGGTGGGTCGAATGATCACTACGATGCATGGAATGCACTGGTAGGTCATCTAAATATGGTTGTAAAATATGCTTAATATCATGGAAAGTGTAATACATCACATGTTGAAACGTCGCACCAGAGTTCTTGAAATCGAAGGGTAGTTTCCGGTAAGAAAAGGTTCCCCAAGGACAAATGAAAGCGGTTTTGTGTTGATCCATGGGTAAGATATTGATTTGATTATATCCGGAGAAACCGTCCATCAAAGAGAAGATTTCACTTCCAGTGCAATCGTCGACGATTTGGTCAACGAAGGGGGTAGGAAAGTTGTCCTTAGGATAGATTTTTTGATATCCCTATAATCAACACAATCAACACAGACACGGATCATACCTTGTTTCTTGTTAATCGGAACTAGATTGGATACCCAATCAATCAAATCCATAGGATAAATAAAGCCAACTTTAAGAAGTTTTTTTACTTCAAGCTTGATAGCATATTCTTTACGGGGGTGGACCGGGCGAAGTCTCTACTGGACGGGTTTAGATTCCGGGTAGGTCTTAATTTCATGTACAACAATATCAGGGTCAATACCTGGCATATCTTCGTAGCTCCATACCAAATTCTTCATGAAATTCCATACCAAAGATGTCACAAAATTCTTGAAAAAGTGACTTATATGTGACAACCTCATTGTTGGAACATGAATCTCCGATGTGGAAATTTTCGACAAATCCGTGTTTAATAGATATGTCAAGGGGGATGGTCGGTGAAATGTTACTTAAGTTCCCTTCATATAAAACATCATGTGTGGATTCAGGAACTGAAGAAATAACGACAATGGTCGACGGAGTCGAGATTCGTTGGTAACTCTCGATGGTGTGTTGTTCGAGAAAGAGAATGGAACGATGATGCCCATCATCCCAAGGGGTATCTTCCATCGACATAACCGACATAATCATCTCGTCCGTGGGAAAAATAATGCGGAATGGGTCAGGAGACGAATCACCGAGAGAGGGAGTAGAAGGGTCAGTCGATTGAATGGCTTGGTAAGAGGATTCAACCGGACTTAAAGGCATATGGTCGCCATAGTGAAGATAATCATTGGGTTCAGGTACTATCCACGGGTCAGAAGACATGGGAGTTTCACGGACGGAGGTGGAAATCATGTTAATCAAGGCAACCAAAGGAGGCAGAACGTCGGGTGGTGGGATGGAAAATGTACCCATCAGAGTTGAATCTTTTAGTAGACCCACACCGACATTCACGTACCTAGGGGGTGTCTTTGCAATGAAAGTTATGTTGTTGGTAGGTGTATCAGATTTAAATAAGGCCATTTGGTCTACTGTAACTAGTTTTCCCTGATGTGGAAAACACAGGATACATAAAAGAGTAGACACAAATGCACGCATGGAATCGATCTAGCTATGTCCAAGTAAAAGGTTGTAATCGAGAGGTGTGTCACATACCTCAACTTCAACATTGACTGTTTTGCCTTCTAACGTAATGGGCAATGAAGGGGGGACACCGTAAGGTTTAAAGCCAGGGCCATTAAAGGCTTTGAGTGTGTTGTGTGATTCAGTTAAGGAAGCAGATCCAATGGCTTTCCAGCATGAAATAGACACGAGACACGTCAAGGCACCCTTCTCAATAACTGTTCTACAAATGTTCTTGTCGGCGACAACAAATTTTATTTGAAATTCCCAAGAATCTCTGGTCTGCGAAACCAGAGATTCTAGGTTTGATCCCTAGTGGATTTGCCAATTTTGTTATTGGGTAAATTGGTAGATGCAGACATGAATTAATCCCCCTAGATCCACCTGGATCTAGAACAAAACGAGATGGAACAAGATGCTTTCCCTAAGATGTGATCATTGATTTTACTACCAAAGGAGGAATAGATAACATACCTTATGAATCGCTTCCTTATATCTTTGTTGTCCCTGCTTCATTCTAGTGATCTTGTGGAATCAGATCTGCGATAACACAAACCAACCAACGTGAAAGAAGCAATAGTAGAATTCAATGACAACCTGAACATGTGATCAAGGAGTCATGTAATAAAATACTAATGATTTTATGGGAAAGAGACGTGCCACCGTATTATATTAATGAAAAGTATAAGATACAACCAAATTTCCTTGATGTTGCAAGTTCCCTTTTAGTGGTCCTTCGTTCTAAAATTTGCATGAAGATAATCCACAAAATCTTGATAGACAAATGGAGGCCTCAAGCATCACTAGGAACAAGATTCTTCACACGGTCTTTATCCTATTATTTCATCAATTCTCTATTAAATCTCGCTTTACCTTTTCCATGAGAAGCCCATGATTATATAGGATAAGGTGAAGTGGTTAAAGGGATGAGGATGATCCCACCAAATCAGAGAAACTAGTAGGATCGCAACCATACGGACGCCACCTCACATTCTAGAAGATTCCCCTTCTAGAAACTTCATAAAACCTCTTTCCTCCTTTAGCTTTGGAACACCACCGCACCCTTCCTATACAGCAGCTTGCGGAAATCCCGCGGGCCTGCTATAGAGCAGCCTGCGGAAATCCTAGATTTCCGCACTCTGTAATATATGCATCCTGCAGACCCTTTATAAAAAGTAGTCTTGTAGAGGAGGAAATAAGTTTCTTTTCTCAGGCAAAAATTCATGTTGGGAGCTTGAACACATGTTTGTGAAATCATAATTAGGGTGACCAAAATAATGTGTAACAACTAGAATCGCCATCTTATAAAAGCAATCAACAACCACAAAAACATATTCATTTCCCCTCTTGGTGGATGGGAGGCCCAACATGTAGTCCATTGAGATGGATTCCCATGGCCTGTCAGGAGTAGGAAGAGGGGTGTACATGCCATGTTTCTTAGTGGTAGGTTTGGCAATAGTGCAGGCAGTGTAGGACCTGATATACTTGCTGACCTCCTGTTGAAGTTTCAACCAGTAGAAATGTTTTTGTAGCATCGCCACTGTCTTTTCGATGTCGAAGTGTCCTACAACCCGACTGTAGTGGGATTCCCAGTTCAGCTTCGCTCCCTCACTTGATGGAACATAGATATGGCCCAGACAACACAACAACCCATCCTGAAGATGGAAATTATTGACAACTGCGTTTGCACCCAACATTTGGTAGGTGGTGGCGAAGTCAGGGTCTGTCTCATAGAGTTGGGGCTATCCATATGTCTCATGGACACAAGATTCTAGCACTGTGGTGAGTGTCGCGACTGGCGGTCTGCTGAGGAAATCAATGACATGATTGGTGCTTTTTGTTTTATACTTGATGTTGAGGTGGAATTTTTGCAAGTATGTGGACCACTTTTGATGGCAGTCATTCTGCAATTTTCCCTGTGTCTGCATGAACTACAGTGGCTTATGATCAGTGTGGATGACTGTCTCCTTCCCAAGAATGTAATGTCTCCACTGGAGGTAGGCTTGCACAATGAAGTACATTTATTTATCGTAACTAGGGTACTTACGAACAATATTTAACAGTGTCTCACTATGATAGGCCACAGGGTGGCCGTGCTGAGTGAGAACGACACCCACAACATAGTCTGAAGCATCTTTCTCGATCTCAAAGGGATGTTGCAGTTCTGGTAGTGAAAGTACTGGGACTGAGCACAAGCACTGCTTCAAATCATCGAACGCTTTTTGTTGGGACTGGCTCCACGCAATTTGTTCCTTACCACCACCCCTGTTTATTTGGCTGAGGACCCATGCAATATGGGAGAATCCCAACATGAACCTGCGGTAGAAATTGGCAAGGCCCAAGAAGCTTCGAAGCTCAGTGAGTGTTGTTGGGGATGGCCAATCACGGATGACTTGGATCTTGGCTAGATCCACATGTACTCCATGTTGATCAATGATGTATCCCAGGTAATGGACCCTTTCCATGCCGAAGGATCATTTTTCCAAGTTGGCGTATAGTTTGTGCTGCCTCAGGGTGTGAAGAACCTACTGAATATGATGCAAGTGTTCGGCCCAAGTCTTTCTGTAAATTAGAATGTCATCCAGATACACCACAACAAAATTATTGGTGAATGGTCGCAGGATATCGTCCATCATCCTCATGAAAGTGGCTGGAGCATTTGTCAAACCAAAGGGCATGACCAACCATTCAAAAAGGCCTTCCTTTGACTTGAAGGCCATCTTCCATACATTTTTTTGTTCTATTGGGACCTGGTGGTAGCCAAACTTCAGATCAATATTACTGAAGTATTTGTCCCCCGTGAGTTGATCAAGGAGGTCATCGATTTGGAGAATTGGGTACCGGTTTCTGACTGTGATTTTATTCAGAGCCCGGTAATCAATACAGAGTCGCCAGGTTCCCTCTTTCTTCTGTACCAGCATGATTGGGCTCCCACAAGGTGACGAGTTGGGATGAATGTGCCCCTTGTAGATCCATTCTTGTATCTGTCACTTGATCTCCTCATTCTCTAACAAAGAGAGATGATAGACTAGTCCATTGGGAAGCAGTGCGTCAGGGGTCAGATTGATGGGGTGCTTGACCTGGCAGTGCAGAGGTATCGTTGTAGGTGAGGAGAAGATATCCAAGTATTCTTCCATGACCTTATCTACTTGCTTCTGCTGTGTGGAGAGGTCGGTCGTAGATACCCTATATGCGGTTGTGATCTTTCGCTTATTTTGAGAGAAAATCACGAAGAAGACAAACTTCCCCGTCTGAGAGATGACTTTCCTGAATTTCTTAGCAGAGATCAAGGAAATAACACTAGGTGGGATTGCCTCAAGTATCCTGTACAATTTCATGTTCAATGTAATAATAACACTACGTGGCCTAGACTCATATACATCATGACGTTTCCATAAATAAGGTTGGCCCAAAAGAAAATCAAAAACTTTGAGAGGAGCAACATCACACAATACCTCATCTTTTAAGGGCTTGATGTTGTACGACAATCAACATTGTTGGCTGTCGTGGAGATCGATTCCTTGGCAGAGCCATCCAATGGTGTAGGGTTGTGGGTGCGGCGTTGTTGGTAGGGCCAACCGCTTGACAACCTCTATTGAGATGATGTTCTTCTAGCTACCACTATCAACAATGAAGTGCAGTGGGGTGCCTTTTACCTACATCTGTGAATGGAAGAGGCACTCTCCTTATTCTGGTTCGTTTGGTTCACCAGGAAGGAGCTTGGTGGTAGCAATGGTGTCACTGGGTTTTGTGTCAATGAAATGTCTTTCCCTTTATAGTTCTAGCTCAGAGTCAAAATCCGCATCTGATTCAGAGGCTTTTACTTCGACCACATGTTACTTCTTTGAGTGGCAGTCAATAGTGTTATGCCAAGGGCTCTTATGGAAGTCTCACCACTCCCCAGTATCTTTCTTTGTCTTTACGATGTCCTTATTTGCTTGCGGCTTGGACTGGTTGTCCTGATACTGTCCATCTTTTCTCTGTCCTTTGTTCTATGGGTTGGGGCCGCCCTTTCCTAGCTTTTGTTGTGAGGGGTTCCCAGGCCCAAATTGTCGCATCTTTTGTTTGAGATTCTTCTCAATTTTCACGGCATATCGGTAGGCCGTGTCCAAGGATGAGATGTCCATAAATTCCATTTTGGTATGGATGTATCTATGCAGAGCACCACGATACTTGAGCACCAGATGTCTCTCTGAATATTTGATACCCATGTTGGTGTGCAAGGTATGGAAGATATTTGTGAAATCTGGCACTGCTTGGTCTCTTTCTTTCTGTAGTGTGGTCCATTTGGTATACAGGTCGTCATAAATTCCGACAAGGTAGTACTTTTCCTTAATAGCATCCCTGAAGGATTCCCAGGTGGCCGTGACTGAAAATAATGAGGTTTCCTCTGGTTTGTTTTTCTCACAAAAAGTTTCCCACCAATATTTGACATGGGGAACGACTTTGAGGAGCGCAAAAGAAATCTTTTCTCTATTCGAAAAGTTATGTACATAAAAATGCCCTTCTAGTAGATTCAACCACTTGTCTACATCATCTACATCTATCTGACCTTCAAATATAGGAATATTGAAGTTTATTTGTACCTTGAAGGATCTCCTGTCCCATCATTTTTATTTTCTCCTACCATGAGAGGTCGCTTGGGTGTGCGAGAGATTCTGTCCTCAAGAGAAACAAGCTCGAGACCCAACTCTTTGTACTCCGACCTCGTTGGGGACATGCATTATGACGATAAGGAGAAGACCGCTCTGATACCACTCATCTGAATTTTATGATCAAAACTAAATGAATACAAATTATTAATAGGTGCTTAACACAAAATAACAGAGATATAGTAAAACTGGTTTTCTATTCAATAACGAAATAAGATGAAACTGTAAAATGCAGCGGAAACAAGCTTGTTGGAATGGTGGCGGCGTATCTCTGAGAAGAGATGTGATGGTTGCACGCATTCGCAAGAAAAAGATTACAATGAGGCTCTAAAGGAATTTTTACAATAAACAAGAATTCCAAAAACCCTAGACATCGAAAAACCTAACCCTAGGAGATGAAGTGCCAAAAGTCATGTGGGCCCCGTTTGGGTAAGTTAGTACATCAACTTCCCAGGATCGTAACTTTTGCATACGATCTCTGTTTTAGGCGTGTGATAGCCCGTTGGAAAGGTATCATTAGGGAGATTCATTTTGGGGGCTCAATCATTCCTTCAACTATCATTGAGAATCTCAATCCTGAAAAACCTTCATTTAGGCCCTCAAAATGGCCCCGGAAGTTAAAACTGCTAACAATAGTAAATTGCCAAAATTGTCAGAAAACTATTTTGAGCTAGTTGGAAAAGGTGGGTGGCCAACGATATCCATTTGGATCATTATTTCTCATGGATATGTCCAAATTTGAGTCTTTATAACATATATCCACAGTGTATTTCTCGTGGCTATGTTGAATCATAATGACATGGATCCACAATTTATGATTGGTGGCCATGACTCACTTGACACTTATGCTTAGAGTCACTTGTATTATGAGTATTGGAATTCCTACCTCAATAAATGGTATATTATTATGCAGTTCCTTGATTTTTTGCAGGTTTCTAACCGATGTGCTCCTTGTTCTCAACACACACATTCTACAAAGTATTTCAGCTGTCACATGTTCCAACTTCATACTTTGGGGGGAATTTTGTTACACATTATTTTGGTCACCCCTGTGATCACTGACGATATGTGTATTGATTACTCCTTTGTTCCCTGAAGCTACTGCAGAAATAATACTTTCTCCCTGGGAAATAGAATCATCTCTCCTTTATTAAAAACCGTACCAAAGAAGATGTCTCACCTTTCCAAATGATAAGGGTGCGACGATCCTTGATCATCACATGTTGCACCACAATGGACTGCAGCTTCATCATAGGCTACTTGTGTTTAGGGTGAGACGATGCTCAAGCAAAGGAAAAAGGTGAAATTATCGAAGGTTCTAGAATGGAATCTCTGGAAGGATGGCTGGCCTCCGATCGGTTTGGATCTCACTCGCTTATTTGATTTATTGGGATCATCCTAATCTCTTCATACATACCTCTTCACTCTATATAAAGAGGGATCTCTCATGGGAAAGGCTAGGTTGGCTTATGCATGAAGAATTCTACTGAAGATTGTACTTGTGATAGCTTTTCTTTAACTTTCCAAGTCAGGTTGTGAATACTCTTCATCAAAATCATTGGAGAAAAGGTGTGTGTTTTGAAGAAAAGGGCCATTGGAAGGGACCTTGCAATATCAAGGCATAGGTTTTATTCTCCACTTTCATCAATACAATGCAGTGATACATTTCTTCCCTATAAAAGTGTCTCCATTTTTATTTTATAACTCCTTGATATTATACATAGGTTTCATTAGAATATATATATCATTGTTCTCCCTCTTTGTTGGTTTGTGCTTCTTAACAGGTTCAACATCCCACAAATCCAAACATGGAGCAAGGATGACACTAGCGAGGATCAAACGATGTTTAAATGGTATGTCATTTGTCCCTCATTGAACTAGTTTACATTACAATGAAATCTAAGGAGAAGCTTGTATTCTGCTATGCTTTGTTCTAATTTCTTGTTGAATTTAGGGAGATTAGTTTGTGTCAACACTTACCGATTTTTCCGATAACAACTACCAACTAACTGACGATACAAGGTGACATCAAATTTGGGAGAAGTATAAGTTGAAACAAGCTTGAATCTAGAATGTAAGGGAGAAGGGCATGGTTTACAATTGTCTATGTGAAAGCGATGAACAAGGTCACAAGCATACTTAGATTGGGATATAAAAATTCCTTCATTGGTTTGCAAAACTTGGAGGCCAAGGAAATAGTGCAAAAATCCTAAGTCTGTCATTTCAAATTTCCTCTTAAGGTTGGTTTTCACATGGTTTAAAAGTTTTGAGTCACTACCAGTAAGGATAAGGTCATCAATATAAAGGATAAGGATTATGAGATGGATTCCTACTTTCTTGGTATAGACATTAGGATAAGAATGGCATCTAGAGAATCCAGTGGAAATAAGAAAGTTGTCCATTTTGGCATACCAAGATTAGGGAGATTTCTTAAGACCATAAAGATATTTCTTAAGGCAACAAACAAGGCTAGAGTCATTTTGGACATATCCAGGAGGTTGTTCCATGCAGATTTATTCTTGCAAATCTCCATGCAAGAAGGTGGATTTAACATCCATCTGATGGACCTCCCATTTATGTGAGGCAAGAAGGGAAAGAACAAGGTGGATGGAATTCATTTTGGATACAGTGGAAAAGGTTTCATTATAGTCAATTCCTTCAACTTGGGAAAATCCTTTGGCAACAAACTGAGCCTTGTTTCTTTCAACACTTCCATCTTATGCATACTTAGTTCTGTAGACCCATTTACATCTGACAAGTTTTCTTCCTTTTGGAAGAGGTACAATATCCCAATAATCATTTGCCATTAAAGAACAATAATCTTCATTCATTGTTGTATCCCAATCTGGATGACTTGAATCTTTTGCAAATGTCTCTAGATCACGAGTCTCTGAAACTTGAGGCAAAAGAGAAGAGGATCGCTGGAATTGTGAACTTGTCTGACGCTGATTTGAAGGATCACCGACAAGATCACCAACTGATTCTTGTGTTGAACAGACCCATCTAGAAAGCGATGGAGATGGAGCTGGTGTTGGTTCTAGTTCAAAGGACTCATTTGGAGGAAGGCGAGTAGGTGGAGGTGGATTTCCATCCTCACTGTCATCATCTGAAGAAGAAACCAACATAGGAACAAAACAAGGCACAAACATCAAAGATGGCTCACAGGCTGAAGAAGGCACAAACGTCGAATTAGGCTCGTAGGCCAAGATATTTTCATCAAATTTAACATCTCTTCTAATAATAATTTCATTACAATGTGGTTGAAGAAGTCTATAACCTTTGAAATCTTCAGAATAACCAACAAATATACACTTCTCACTTTTAGGTTGCAATGCTTTCCTTTTCTCATCAAGAATGTGAGCCCATGCTATACTTCCAAATACACAGAAGTGACTTACATCTGGTTTAATTTTAGCCCACGCTTCTTCTGATGTTATATTTTTAAGAACCTTTGTGGGATTGTGATTTACTATGTAATTTTCACAGTTGATGGCTTCCACCCAATACTTTAGACTTAATCCATTACATTGGATCATACAATTAGCCATTTCTTTAATGTGAATTTCTTTATCTCAAAAACACCATTTTGTTGCGGTGTATATGGAACAATGTGTTGCATTTGGATTCCCTCTGTAGTGCAGTAACTTGTAAAATTATTGTTCACATATTCGCCTCCATTATCTGTTCTTAACCTTTGAATTTGATGTCTAGATTGTTTTTCTACAAGGACCTTGTAGGCCAAAAACTTGTCAAGAACTTCACTCTTAAGTTTTAAGAAGTAAACCCAAGTACGTATGGAAAATTCATCAATGAAAGTTAAGAAATACTCGCACCCAAAAGAAGAAGGAGAATAAAGTGGACCACATAAATCACTATGCACAAGATGCAAAGGGCCTGAGGCGTGCGAAGAGGCACGTTTTTCAAAACTATCCCGATGATGTTTGTTGAGAACACAACCAACACAAACACCATCTCTGCATGAAACATGAGGAATACTAGTCACCATTTGTTGATTACATAGTTGCTTCAATGAGCGATAGTTTAGATGACCAAACCGCTCATGCCAAAGTTTGCGCAAGTCATTGCTATGAGCAACAAAAACAGATGAAAAATATGATGAACCAAATTTGTCAAACTTGTACAACCTGGTAATATCATCAACAATTCCAGTTGCAAGAACATTATTAGGATCTTTTAGATCCTTGATTACAACTTGGTGAGATGAAAAATCTACGGTTTTACCTTCACCTGAATGAGTGATTTGATATATTGATAGAAGGTTACAAGAAAGACTTGGAAAAGATAATACATCATTGAAATGACCATTTCTACTTGAACTGTTCTAGATCCTACAACACTAAGATATCTATCATCACCAACAAATATTTTGTTGGTGTTACATTCCTTTAGAGAAGAAAATATGTCTTTATCCTTAGCCATATGATAAGATGCTCCAGAATCAATAAGCCACTCATCAAAAGAAGAAGTACAAGTTTTATTGAAGGAGAAACCAAAAGAAAAAAGTGCATGTGCATGAGAAGAAGAAGAAGAAGTAGAATCAATACTGATGTTTTGCTTCTTCATCGCTACTTCTAAATCTTCCATCTTCTTGAAACATTTGGACTCATCATGACCATATTTATCACAAAGTTGCAATGTTTGTCAGTCTTCTTATTTTTATATTTTTCTCCTTTGTCACCATTAGGAGCGGAAGTTGTCTAGGTGGGTTTGGGACCCTTATGTGGCTTTTTGTTGTGGCGAGGATTTTTCTTCTTGGGATTCTTGGGTTTATCATTCTGATGGACGACTAAGGATTTGTTGGAGGTACCTGCAGTGTTGATCACTCCAAGTTATACATGCTTATCTTTCTCTCTAATAAAATCATCACAAAAGGACTCAAGAGTGGGTTTTTGATAAGATTTACCTAGAGCCTCTCTCATGGAATAAAAGGTAGATGAAAACACAAAATATGCACTACCTAGCTTAGAAAGAATAAGATAGATGCAACGCTCTTCATCCATCTTGATCTTACATTCTTCACATAAAATTCCGAGTGATTTAAACTTAGATAGTTAGTCTTCAATGAAAGAAAAATCACTTGGACTTAAATTCAGTACTTGATTTTCTAACTGTTGTTCTCGAATAATATTGTGTTTACGAAACACAGATTCAATCTTTTCCCAAGCTTCATTGGGGTTATCAATTTCTTTAAGGTGGAACCTTAAATCAGGAGAGATGGACATTCTGATTAGTCCACATGATTTGTCATTCCTATTATCCCATTTTAATTTCTTATCAACATCAGTAGGTTCTCTTTCCTTTCCCAAGGTAATTCGGTACAAGCCTTTACTTCTTAATAAATCCTCCATATGAGATTTCCATTGCAAGTAGTTGGTGTTGTTAAGAAAAAGATTACTTGAGGAATTCATATTAAATATGTAGATAATATGGATTTAAAAACTGAAACCGATGATCTGGATTGAAATATATCAAAAAATTAGGCGATTTAAAAAAAACTGCACTGAAAACAAACTTCGGATGTGAAAGTTATGCCCTTTAAAAAAAAGACATAAACGGTAACCAAAGGACCACGTGGTAGTGTAAGTTTCTTTATGAAGTGAACCAATTTTATAAAAATAAGTGGGGATCACTTTTACAATGAAGTAACTTTATAAAATAAAAGATGCCTGCAAAATAAATAACTCTAAAATAAAATATTAAAGCTACTTATAGTGATTCACTTTTATACTTGAAGTGAAATACAATATTAAAGCTAAACTTTTTTTAAAAAAGTAACAAAAAGAGAGACTTGAACTCAATACCTCTTGCTTAATTAGACAACTTTTAACCAAGCGGGTTGGCAAAACATATTGCATTTTTTAGCAAGAGGATTGTTGTTGTTGTTGTGCTAAAAATTAACTCTTTTCATACAAGAAAAAATTTTCGCTTCTCGATGACAGCAAGGGTTAGATCTCAGTTAACTTACCCGGAAACAAACAATAAAACCAAAATAATACTCTGCAAAAAAATTAAAAAGGGCGTATTCAAGCTTTATACCTCCAGATCTAGCTGAAATGGTCGTATCTTGGGAAAACGAAAACATTTTCAAGTGAAACGAAAAGCATTCATGAATGAAACAAGTGATCCAGATGCAATTGAAAATGTCTCTCAGCCTAGAAATGTATGGAAATGGAAGAAAACGAATATGAGGCAACTTGACTTCATGATCTCAATCTACAGCAGGAGCGAGTCTTCAAACAAAATATGATACCATGTTTGAAAACACAAGTATTCCAACAAAGGGAAAACACCTTCAGTAACCACTCACAAAACCAGATCAAATATCAACACACCGACGTTTTGACGTGGTAAAAACCCTACAGGAAAACATCCACGGCTCCATCCAACGTGACCACTTGGAGCAGTTTATTAATGCAAAAGAAAAATATTACAGAGAGAATTTACAAGAGAGTTTCTCACAATCGTTCATCAACAAATGAACCTCCATGCTCTTTAAATATAGATCATGGACAAATCAGGTGTTAAGCCACAAATAAATGTGAGTTAAGATCGAGGAGAATATGAACCGTCGGATCACTCTATGTCGGTAACATATCGTGACCGTCAGATTTTCTAACTACAAATGCATACTAAATAAACACACTAAGAAACACACTTTTACCTAAGAACTCAATAGACCAAGTAGATCTTAAATAACTCCTAAGTGTCTAAATATCCTAACAGTATGCTTTCCTAAATAAATAAATATATGTTTGCAACCTTTTTTTTGTATCATCCCCTTCAGAATTACCTTATGATTGTTCACATCAGGTTCTATCATTCCCTTCACTGTGACCTTACAGTTCCTCACATCAGGTTTTGTAGACTACACTCTTATCAATGATCAATCGACACTCCCTAAAAGAATGGTGTCAACATTGTGTGCAAATATGACAACAATTTCATACATGAAGTTTTTTTATCAAATACAATATTATGATGCTAACCCTCTATATGTTAATGAAGACACAAAAAGATGCAAAGACAATTCATTCAATGCACAACTAATTATATCAATGCACGAACAATGCAATAATGGTGCAATAATGAATCAAAACAATGAAAACATGTTGCATGAAAACATAACAAAAAATTTCAATATTTTAAGTGTCATATGTACAATGCAAACATGATGCAACCATGGTGAAAAATACCTTTACAAAAACTCAACATGTGCTAGCAACAAAAAAATGACCAAGGGTTTGAGGGTTATATCGATACAAATCAAAGACACTACAACCCTGCATTATAAGAATGATGATATCAACACCAAGATTAATCACCCATTGATCCTATAGTTCCATAATAATTGTTATGATATAGGTCATGTCTATCACCCAACATTAGCCATCCCAATGATGAAAGCACTTGGAGTACCCAAACAAAATCCTCTATATTGTGATCCAATATTTTGATAATTACCTCAGTTAGGCACCTATTAATGCCACCTCATTCTTCTCCTCAATATGTGGCATAACATAACCTTCTTCATTTCCCACTATTCTCTGCATGTTGCATGCTTCATCTTCTTTTCATCATCGTGGGCCTCGTCTCTTGACTGGTGATTTTTTGCCTCCATTAATTGAATACTAGTGCCAACGCATCTTGAATCTTACCACATGATTCTTAATAACATATACACCATGAATTTGGTGATCATGTTGTCGTAATTGGGTAAGAATGGAACACTTACCATTTCCATTGTTTCTACGGATACCAACATACTCACATTGTGAATCCAATATTGTTTTCTTATGAAATGACCTTGTATTGCACCTTGGACTCATGCATTGTATATATATGTCCATGTGAATGAAAATTTTATCCTCAATTATAAATATGCCATGTCTCTTATGAAAAGGCTTAAAGTGGGGAGGGAGAAATTCTAAGAATCACCCCTCCCCCCTTATAACCCTTTTATTTTAATCCCTTTCTCAGAATACCCCCCTTATAACCCTGTTCAATTTGTCTAATGTAGAAAAAAGAGACAACTTTGCTTAAATATCAATGAAAAATTCGCACTAGTAATACTAAAATGCATGCCCAAGGCTAGTTATACATGTGGATGGTCTCAAATATGAATTGGAACTAAGTTCTGTAATAACCCTAGGATGAACCCTAATTGTAAATGTACACACATTTTATAGGCTGGTGAGCCAGAGTGCCATTGCATATATGTTTGAGGCCAAAGATCCTATGTGATTTAGGCCAGGGAGCATATGAGATGAAAGGCCAACGAACCTAACAAATGTAATATGTAATCACACTAGATTACATTAATAAAATACATCAGTGTTGCAAACCAAGTCAGAAAAAAGAGTATGGGGGGATAAGACTCCACAAGAGGGCCGAAAGGGGGATAAGGGCTTAAGGAAGAGGGGCTAAGTAAAGGGGACTTAAGACAAGGAATAAAATAATAGTATTCCTAAGTCCTAATTCATGTGATATATTTTTATCCTAAGTTCCTAAAGGTTGGGAATGAATCACCAAGTGGAATCAAAGGAAGTTCCTAGAGTGACAAGTGTCAAGCTAGGAACATGTAAATATATTGTTAGGAATTAGTGTAATTCCATCATTCATTCCATCATTCACTCATTCATTGGAATCCATCATATGTACCTTGGCTAGACAGGGTACGTTGAAGTTGATTGTTACCCAATAAATCCTTTATGGTTTGGGATGAAGAAGTAGGTTGTCAGGCATGTGGAACATTCTCTCTGGGTGAGAGAATTGTTGGGGAATAGGTTTCCCTGTGTGTTGGGATAGTGGGTGTTGAACTCCTTGAGAAACCTTGTGTCCTAGGTGCCAAGATATCTGAGACTTCCTGAATGGATTGTTGCTTAAAACCTATAAGGGAAGTGGGACAGCCGAAGGATTGTTGAGTAGAGAACACTTCCTGAGGTGAGACAGGTTGTGGGGAATGAGAGGCTATGAGATGGGAATTACTGTTGGAGTGGGAATTTGGTCCAATGCTTTGTTGTGTTTCCTATTAGACCTTAGTTTTTCCTAGGAATCATTTTCCCTAGTGGAGTCATAGCCCCAGTTCGGGGGTGACTTGTTGTTGAGAGTGTATGAACAACAAAGTCTACAACTAGGAGAAACGTCTGAGGTTTACAACCATTAGGTGATTTTAATTAAAAGATAAGTGTATTTTATGTGTTATTATGATGTATATCATGTGATATTTATGTTTAATTATGTTATGCTATAATTGTATGTATTTATGCATGGATTATATGCTACAAAACTACAAAATTATGTTCATATGTAGGGAATTTAGTTATTAAATGGTATCAAAGGAATTTTTTTGGGGTTGGCATGGCCCAACTAGAAGGATAGGGACATTATACAGTGGTATCAGATCCACAAATTCAACACTAAGCCTGCATGGGTTGGATACAACACGAAGACATTGGAATTGCAATTGAAAAAATTCAAGAAATGTTTGCAAAGTGTTTGACAATATTTTCCTAAGCAATAGTTTGGGGAATTTCCTGGGGAATTTGAGGAAATGGAACTTAGGGGTTAAATTCCACACTTATAACCTTTTTGGGGGAATTTTTAAGCCTGGAATTAGTCAAATTTTGGAATTTATAGAACAACCATGGCGAAATTGGGTGAAATTGGGCAAAAGCCTCAATTTTTGAAGTGAAATTAGTTGAGAAAGTGACACAGAAGTGTCAAATTTATGGTGCAATAGACAAATTTACATGCATAGGGATGAGATTGGCCATAGGAAACTTAATTTCAGAGCTTCCACGATATCCTACGTGAAAATTCAAAAATTATGCATTTTGAGAAATTTGGGAAATTTTGGAATTTTGGAAAATTTGGGGAATTTTCTATACATGACGTCAGCAGTGATGTGGAAGCCTGGTAGTGATGTGGTGGTGACATGGAATTCCATGGTGGTAGGTTGAAGTCTCAATGGCAGACCACAGTAGCGGGGTGACCAATGGAGTGGAGATTGAAACCATAAGTGGTTTCACAATGTGAATAAGCGGTTTTTGAGGAAGCTCTTGGCGATGCAAAATGAATAGGAGGTTTCCACATATAATCAAGAAGTAAGTGGTATCACATCGTGAGGTGTCATTAACCTCTTGGAAAATTCACCATGCGAAATGAACCACAACCATATATATTTCAATCATCTTCATCATTGGATCGAGGAGCATGCGAGTTGGGATGGCCACAAAAGGGTGCCAAGTGGTAGGTCCACGGTGCTAGGCCATGGTGGTAGGGTCTATAGTGCATGATGGTGGGCCCAAGGCTAAAGTGGGTGCCACATAGGCAAGGTAGTATTGAGTGATACCATAAGTAGTATTTCATGGTAACAAGGTTGTTTTCTAGAAATATTTTGGTGGTGTGAAGCCAACATGAGGACGTCAGGTATCATGGGAAAAACCACTATTGCATCATAGAGGGATGTTAACCCTTGTGCAAGTTGACGATGTGAAATGCATAATTCACCATCAATTGTTCCCCAACCTCTGTCATTGGATCTGGAGTGGGAAAATTTTATGCGCCTAAGGAAAAGGGGCACGGAATGGGACCCACCCATCCCCATGGACAACGAAGGGGTGTTTCATGGAAGTTTGATAGCCAAAGTGGTATCCTTGTCCCATTCGGGGTCAAAGGTGTGCAAATTGGGTAGGTGGGGTCCATAAACTATTAATATTTTATTAAAGTATAAGGCTAGCGTAAGAGGAAAGAGATATAAGGGAGAGGAGAGAGAAGAAAGATAAGGTGTTAAAGGATGACAAGGTAGGGTGACATGGCATCACTTCAATTATCCGAAAAGATCTTTTAATGACTATGGTTGAGTTATTTTTGCATGCGTTTATTAACCATTTAAGAAGCTAATGAAAGAGGATGAAGAGAAGAGAATGATATCACAGCCATAAAATCATATACAGAACTGAACATAAGCAATAATAACATCAAACCATAACAAGAGAAGTGATAACGGATTTCAGCACAAAATTGCCTACGTCTCCGGGCCTTTATCTCAGTGGGGGAGGCTTCTTTATTAATTATTCAATGCTTGCAAAGTACAGAAAAAGTACATCAAATGGATCTCATACTAGTCTCTCTATGTTCTTATCGATCTCATAAATCCAACACAATTGATGGCATTGAAAAAGACTGAGTGTAGCTCCCATAAATGGCCCGCAAGCGTCTGCTCCTCAACAACTTCCCTGCATAAAAATGGCTTTGGCTTGGATTTGCTTCAACATAAATCTGATCTGACTGCCCTCCATGGCCTCAAACAGGCCTATTTTTAATATATCTAAAGTTGGTTATCATTCCCCAACTTCGTCCCAAAATCTGGGCTCAAAAGGAGCCCAATATCTCCCAAAAATGGGCCAAATCCTCCATTAACAGGCTTAAAAATCATAAAAAATCCCAAAACCATACAATAAAACCCACTTTATGTTAATAATAAAGGGATAAGCCCCCTAGGATGGTGTGCGCCCCTAATTATCGATCACATGCACCTAAATTTGGCCAAGCACTGGCCCATTCTTGGAGCTAGCTCTTGAATCTATGGTGTGTTCCATGGGACCTGTGGGTTATGGTTATACCACCGCGCGCAAATATGTGGATAGCTCCCGGTTCTTGGGGCACAGAACATATAACCATGGGCTGCAATGAAAGGGAGGTTATACCAGGCTCACGCCCCTTTTACATCGTGGTCATACACCATAATATAACCATGGGTTGGGGCTTAGCCCCAACCCTTTTTTACCCACATATCAATATATTGCAATGTTAAATAAATTTAATATGGTATAACATAATAGGTTAAAAAAAGTGGTGTGTTGGTAATTGGGGCCTTTCCCAAGTCTTTGCTATGCCAAAAGGTCATGGGATCAAATCCCATGAGTTGTAAACTTTTGGATCAACCACCAATGATTGGGTGCCATGTGGCAACCCATGACCGGGCCACGTGGTGCCAAACAACTTGCTAAGAATGCACCACTTGTCCACTTCTAATTGGATCTGTCATCTACCTAGTCAACTTGTTGTTGTGCTGCCACGTGTCTCTATGGTACATCATCATGCTGATGTCAGCATTGACTTTTTTTTGCCAGTTTGACTGTTGACTTTTTTGTTGTTTGGGAAAACGATCAGAGTGCGATAACTCTCGCATACAATGTCCATTTGAGAAAGTAAATATATGTTTGGAATCAATGCGATGAGCTGGTCGCAATGGAATTGGTTTCATCCGATACCGAGAACATTTATTTTTTAGCCTTTTCTAGACCTGGGAAGCCTCTTGGATCCGATTTTGGATCACAACTCCCCACTAAAGGACCTTTTGGTCCCCAAAAGGTTACTGACCAGTCAACAAGCTCGGGATAGGCCACCTGGCTTGTCCTCTGTCTCTGAACTCTGTTTTTTGCACCCGTCTCATCAAGACCAGTTGTAACACAATCATGACAAATGACAGCATATTGTTAGCCATTTGAACCCTGTTACATCTTACTGAAGCCACTATCATCCATGTAGACAACATTACTAATGATAGCATAAAAAAGATGATCGCAAATGAGATGATATACTTGTAATATTTGCATGACATGAACTTATCTTGAAGCAGCCTATGATTGATTTTCCATTCAACAATCATTTCATGTTCTTGCTTAAGATCGATTACTTCATTTGAAACAATTATTGGTTTGTTGCGTGCTTGCACTGCCTTCTTTAATTGTTCCATTGTTTGAAGTGTTTTATTTGCCTTAACATGATGAGCATGAACCACATAATCTTGACCTTCTTTGGTTAATTGATATTGATTCTTTTTCCTATAGGAGATTTCCTTACGATCATATAAGTATGGACTACCTAATACCATTCCACATTCATTTAACGACACTACATCACATGTTACCTAGTCTACATACTTAGATGAAACTGCAAATTTGATTGTGCATTGCTTTGTTATGTGCATTTGATGATGATTGCTTATCCATTTAAGTGTGTAAGGCTTATGATGTACTTGTGTTTTTAACCCCAATTGCTTAACCAATTCTTTTGAGATTAGATTAGATTGATATCAATTGTCGATTAATGTGTCTATCTTAGTGTGTCGCATGATTACTCTTATATGAAACAAGTTACTTTTACAATCAATGCCTTCACCAATTTTACCTATCATACCAACCAATGAGACCTTACATTCGTCACCCGAATCCGATCCCAAGTCTGTGGGTCTTGTTGTCGCTGCCACTGTTTGCCTTCCCTTCTTTTCCTTGAACCACTTTGGCCTCTTCTCGAGATGCAACTGCCAACATCTGTCCTCATCATGTCCCTCTTTCTTGCAATGCTTGCAAGAGGGCTTCTCGTCCTTTCTTTCCACTACATTTGAATTCTTTCCATGCCATTTCCTCTTGTCCTCTTTCCTTGAAGATGATGATTCCCCTGATACACCTACTTTTCCTGCTTCAATGTATGTCGCTTGAACATAAACCTCATCAAGGTTAGTGGGTCCAAACATGAATACAATGTTTCTAATATGTGCAGGTAAACCTCCAATATACTTCATAAGGGTTTCATGTGTATGTAAAGGGATATATAACATCAATGCCATTTTTCAAAAGCCATCTGTATACTCTTGCACTGTTTGTCCTTTTCTTAGTTTTAAAGATTTCCATTCAATTAATGTTTTTTCTTTATAACCCAAATGATAGAATTGTTTCCTAAGTGCAGAAATGAAGCTTTGCCATGATGGAAATACATTACCCACTTGTTGCGTTCCATTTTGCAACTTTCTTTTCCACCAGATGAGAGTTGTACGTGCAAGTCTCAAATATGCCAACTTGATTTGTGTGGTCTCATCCTTGATCTGTTGCACACTGCAGTAAACCTCCATCTGCCTGACCCAATTGTCAAGTCTCTCTGCATTAACTTCACCATCATATATGGGTAACTCAAATTTAACATCAAGTTTTAATAATGGCATTTCATTCTTATGTTTATGAACATGTTTCTTTGCATTAGATTTAGAACTTGAACTTGAAGAAGAAGGAGAAGAAGGAGGTGATGACGGAGGTGAAGGAGGAATCTGAGGATGATCATCTCCTTCTTCACTTTTTCCCTTTGAAGATTCACCCAAAAATTGTCTCTTTTGTTCCAAGTAATCCTCGCACAAAACTTTCACCATCTCCAACATAGCAAGGAAAGTTTTTTGAAACTCTTTCTCATCAAGAGAAAGTCCCTCTTCCGATGCCATCTTATCATTGTGAGAAGCTCTCTTTCTCAATCCAATTAATGGATTCTCTGCAACAATATTGCCTTCACCACACTGTAGATTTTCCCTGGTTAACATGCAAAACTCAAATCCAAACATCAGCTAGCTCTGATACCACTTGATCCAAAAAGATCTTTTAATGACTGTGGTTGAGTTATTTCTGCATGCGTTTATTAACCATTTAAGAAGCTAATGAAAGAGGATGAACATAAGAGAATTATATCATAGCCATAAACTCATATACAGAACTGAACATAAGCAATAAGAACAAAAAACCATAACAAGAGAAGTGATAACGAAGTTCGACACAAAATTGCCTACGTCTCTGGGCCTTTGTCTCAATGGGGGAGGCTTCTTTATTAATTATTCAATTCTTGCAAAGCATAGAAAAATCACATCAAATTGATCTCATACTAGTCTCATTGTGTTCTTCTCGACCTCAAAAATCCAACACAACTGACGACACTGAAAATGATTGAGTGTAGCTCCCAGAAATGGCCCGCAAGCGTCTACTCCTCAACAGCTTCCCTGCATAAAAATGGCTTTGGCTTGGATTTGCTTCAGCATAAATATTATTTGAATGCCCTACATGGCCTCAAACAGGCCTATGTTTTATATATTTGAAGTTGTTTATCATTCCCCAACTTCCTCCCAAAATATGGGCTCAAAAAGAGGCCAATATCTCCCAAAAATGGGCCAAATCCTCCATTAACAGGCTTAAAAATCATACAAAATCCTAAAACCATACAATAAAACCCACTTTATGTTAATAATAAAGGGCTAAGCCCCCTAGGCTAGCGCGCGCCCCCAATTCTCGGTCACATGCACCTAAATTTGGTGAGGCGCTAGCCCAAAGGGCTAAGTGCTGGCCCATTCTTGGCGCTAGCTCCTGAATCTATGGCATGTTCCATGGGACGTGTGGGTTATGGTTATACCACCATGCACAAATATGTGGATATCTCTCAGTTCTTGGGGCGCAGAACATGTAACTAGGGGTTGCAATGAAAGGGCGATTATACCAGGCCCGCACCCCTTTTGCATAATGGTCATACACCATAATATAACAATGGGTTGTGGCTTAGCCCCAACCCTTTTCTGCCCACATATCAATATATTGAAATGTTAAATAAATTTAATATGGTATAACATAATAGGTAACAAAAAGTGGCGTGTTGGTAATTGGGGCCTTTCCCAAGACTTTTATATGGGGCGCAGAACATGTAACCACGGGCTACAATGAAAGGGCGGTTATACCAGGCCCGTGCCCCTTTTGCATCGTGGTCATACACCATAATATAACCATGGGTTGGGGCTTAGCCCCAACCCTTTTCCGCCCACATATCAATATATTGCAATGTTAAATAAATTTAATATAGTATAACATAATAGGTAAAAAAAAGTGGCGCGTTGGTAATTGGGGCCTTTCCCAAGACTTTTCTATGCCGAAAGGTCATGGGATCAAATCCCATGAGCCACAAACTTTTGGATCAACCACCAATGATGGGGTGCCACGTGGCAACCCATGACTAGGCCATGTGGCACCAAACAACTTGTTGAGAATGAGCCACTTGTCCACTTTTGATTGGATCTGTCATCTACCCAGTCAACCTGCTACTGTGCTGATATGTGTCTCTATGGTACATCAACATGCTGACGTCATGCTGATGTTAGCATTGACTTTTTTTTTCCAGTTTGACTGTTGACTTTTTTGTTGTTTGGGAAAACAGTCAGAATGCGATAACTCTCGCATACAATGTCTGTTTGAGAAAGTAAATGTATGGTCAGAATCAACGCGACAATCCGATTGCAATGGAATTGGTTTCATCCAATTCCGAGAACTTTCATTTTTTAGCCTTTTCTAGACCCGAGAAGCCTCCTGGATCTAATTATGGATCACTCAAGGTGCCATGTGGACCTAGAATGCCAATCAACATCCAAGTCAACAAAAAGTAGTCAAATTTCTCATAAATTTATAGTGTTTTGCAAGTCATAATATTGCATGCCATTTTTGAGGGCTTAAACAATGTTTTTAGAAGTTCCATTTTTTTAGGAGAGATTTCCAATGAACTATTATGTTCACAAAATAGTGTTTGTATGGAAAAGTTACAATGGAAACAATGCAAGGTAAAATTTTAGTACCATTCGAATTCTAGAGGGAATAACTCCCTACTCAGAAGTCAGTTTTAGGCATGCGAGTAGTCTATGGAAATCCCATGAACCATAGAAGATATCCATGGAATTATTTTTGGAATCTAGGTACCTAAAAGTGTACATGAGGAGGGAGAAGAAAATTGTAGCATTTGGTACCAAAAATGAGTTAATGAGTAATGTTCATATGACTATAAGTTGTTGCTCAAAACTTAGAACGAAACAAGGTGATAGTCATTGGAAAGGTCTTGGATGGAATCCATATATGCACATAGGCATGTGAATTGAGCAATAAAATTCACAAGTAACTAGAAAGAAGAATTAAGATGCACTTAAAGGGAAACATTGTGCATAATTTTATAGATTTATTGAATTATTTTATCTAACAAATCCTATTGCATGCATATTTTTCATACTTAATGGTATTGATAGAACATAGGAGGATCAACAGAGTGACTAGAAACATGGAAGATGCATAGATAACTTACAACCATGAAAATGAAATCATGTGATTGTATGTCAACATGGGTAATGTAGGGAAAAAATCATATGGGCATGGAGAAGGAAAAGAGGAGATCATAAATTTGGTAGAGACAATAAAGAGTATGGAAAAAGATGTGTTGAGCTATACAAATAATAATGAGAAGCTTATGAAATCTCAAGAGCAACAAAATTGATTCAATCTTAAGTTGTTGAAAATCTTGGACAGGATAGAGAAGAAGGTGGACAGGGAGGCAAATTTAAGTAAGTCAAAGGATCACAGATCTCATACCAAAAAGGAAGAATATAGAAGTGTTGGTAGAAATCATCATCACTCAACAAGACACTCAGTTAGAAGAGCAAAAGGCATTCCAAGTTTATCTCATGTTAGAAAGCATAAGAGGAGTTTTGGAGTGGATGAAATACAAGGGGATATGAGAAAGATCAAACCTCCTAGATTTAATGGTGAGCACAAGAAGGATGAGGATGTAAATGCTTGGATCTTGGGGATCGGGAAGTACTTCTAATTGCACAATTATTCCTCACAAGTAGAAGGTAGAATTGAAATTTACTAGCTGAAGGGAAAATCATCAATGTGGTGGGACCAACTTGTACAAGTAAAGCACATTGATGAGAAGAAGATCACTTGGAGGTAGTTCAAAAAGTATTTTCAGAAGAAATACTTGTCCGAGCATTATTATGATAGGAAGATGAAGGAGTTATTTGAACTCAAGCTTGGAAGAATGACCATGGATGAGTATGAGAGGATATTCTTAAAGTTGTTGAGATATGTTGATTTCATCAAGGATGAGAAATTGAAGATTCGAAGGTTCCTGAGGGGATTACCTTCAATATGCAGTGATAAGATACAATATGATGATCTTGAGACATTGGAGGAAGCAATAGGGAGAGCCAAGTTCCGTTATGATCAACATAGAGAAAGACCAAATTTCCAAAAGGATTGGGAAGATAAGAAGAAAATTAATATGGAGTAGAAAAAGAAAGGATAGAAGCCACCATTCTTCATAAATAATTCTCAGGGACAACCAACTCAAAATCAACCCAGAATGATAGAGACATTTGGAAAAATACCACAACAACAACCTATTAAGTGTGGGGGTTGTGAGGGAGATCAAATGTACACATATTTCCCTCATATAGGTGAAAGAGTGAAGACTATTCACAATGTACAAGAAGTTGATACAATTGAGTACATGGGCAGAAGCATGCGAAGGATCTATGCAGCCTTGGGCAAAAAGAAAGCTTAATTTAAATCTCATATAATTGAAGTGGAAGGTAAGATCAATGATCAACCTATAGTTATTTTAATTGATTCAGGGGCTATCCATAGTTACATTGATCCTAATATTGTGGGAGATTTTATTTGCAAAGAAGAAAGATTGAGAAATATTGGCTACTTTAGTTAGATATTGGAGCTAAAAGAAGAAACAATGAGTTGGTTAAGGATTTTCCAATGGACATGAATGGACTGAGTACAAAGGAAGAATTGAAAATCATACCTTTTGAGATCATATGATTGCCTAATTGGTATGGATTGGTTGGATATGCATCATGTTGTCCTATATTGATACAACAAGGAACTCATTTATTTGGATAAATAAGGGAACTTAAGAATAGTTCAGGGTATTCCAAGGGAAGTATCTATCAGACAAATTTCATCCTTACAGCTGAAAATAAGCTTTAGGAAAGGATTTCAAATTTATGCAACTCATTTGGAATAGAAAATTAAGGATAAAGTGACAAATATTGAATACATCCACTCTTGAAAGATTATGAGGATGTATTTAAAGAGATACCGGGGTTTCCACTAAAGATATATAGATTTCTCCATCAATTTGATGTGTCGAGATGCTCCATTGTCCAAGACGCCTTATGGGATGAGTACATCGTAGCTAAAAGAGTTGTATATGTAGCTTGAATAAATTTTGGGAAGATGTATATATTCCCAAGTGTGTCACCTTGGGGTGCCCCAATGATATTTGTGAAGAATAAGGATGGAACCTTGAGGCTATGCATTGATTTCATGAAGCTCAACAAGGTGACTATGAAGAACAAGTATCCTTTACCAAGGATAGATGATATTTTTTATCAACTGAAATATGCAAAGATATTTTCAAAGATTGATCTCAGGTTAAGCTATCATTAGGAGAGGATTAAAAAACAATATATCAGTAAGACAATATTTATAACAAGGTATGGCCATTATGAGTTCATAGTGGTTCCATTTGGGTTGTCAAATGCACTAGTTGTCTTCATGTGTTTGATGAATGGAGTCTTCAGAAATTACTTGGATAAGTTTTTCATTGTATTCATGGATGACATACTTATCTACTCTAAGTATGAAGAAGAGCATGAAAAGCACTTGAGTATGGTTCTACAAGTATTAAAGGAGCATCAGTTGTATGCAAAGTTGAACAAGTGCTCATTTTTTTAGAGGCATATACATTATTTGGGCCATATCATTTCAGAGGAAGGGATAGCAGTGAAAAATGAGAAGACAAAAACCATTGAAGGGTGGAAAACACCAAAGAATGTCTCATAGGTGAGATAATTCATGGGACTTACAGGTTACTACATAATATTTATTGAAGGATTTTCAAGAATTGTACATCCAATCAATTCTTTGCAAAAGAGGGGTGTGAAGTTTGAGTGGACCTTTAAATGCAAAGAAAGATTTCAACACTTGAAGAATTTATTGAAAAGTGAACCAATCTTGAAGAGTGTTGATCCAAATGAAGACTTCATTGTGTGCATTGATACCTGCAAGGAATGGCTTAGAGGAGTCCTTAGCCAAACTGGGCATGTGATATGCTACGAGTCAAGGAAGTTGAAATATCATGAGAGACACTATGCCACTCATAATTTAGAATTGGCAGCCATAGTTCATGCCTTAAATATGTGGAGGAATTATCTTCTAGGAAAAAACATTGAGCCAAGGACAAACTATAGTGGTCTGAAATATTTGTTTGGACAACCAAATTTGAATGCCAGACAAATTAGATGGATGGAATTTCCTAGTGAGTATGACTTTGATATAAAGCATATAAAAGGAAAGGAGAACAATGTTCCTTATGCACTCGATAGGAGGGTGCATGAGATGCATGCTAAAAACATTAGCATGTACAAAAATGATTTGAGTGATTTAATTTTGGAAGTTCCAAAATCAGATCAACATTATATGCAAACAATAGAAACATTACAACACGATAATTCTCAACAGAAAATTAAAGATTATGAGTTGAGAGAGGATGGAATCCTCATGTACAAGGGCAGAGTATATGTGCCTAAATCTCAATATCTGAAAAATATGGTATTGAGAGAAATGCATAATGTGCCTTATGTTGGGCACCCAGGTTGCCAGAAAACAATTGCGAATGACAAGAGTCAATATTTTTTTTCCAGGAATCAAGAAAGAGGTGGTTGATTATATAGCCAGATGTCTAGAATGTCAGAAGGTAATGGTTAAGAAAAAAAATCCAACTGGATTTCTATAGACATTGCTCATTCCTGAGTGGAAATGGGAAGTTGTGACAATTTGTTTTATCACCAACTACCTAGAACAATGAAGCATCATGATTCCATCATGGTGGTGGTGGATAAACTAACTAAAGATGTTCATTTTATTCCAGTGAAATTAACTCACAAGGAAGCTAACATTTCAAATATTTACATGAGAGAAATTGCTAGGCTGCATGGTGTGCCTAAGGAAATTGTTTCTGACATAGATCCCAAGTTCACATCAAACTTTTGGAAGGGATTATTTAAATGATTTGGGACACATCTGAATTTTAGCACAATATATCATCCAAAATCAGATGGGAAAACAAAGAGGTTCAATAAGGTGATTGAGGATATGTTGATAATGTATGTGATGGATAAACCATCAGAATGGGAAGATAAATTAAATTTAGTTGAGTTTTCTTATAATAATGGATATCATGCATCTTTGAAGATGAGCCCATTTGAAGCATTATATGGCAAAAACTACAACACACTAGTGAGCTGGGACAACCTAGCAGACAGAGCAGTGGTTGGGATAGAGTTTCTCAAAGAAATGGAAGAGAATACGGTGAAAATAAAATATAATTTAAAGGTTGCTCAAGATAGGAAGAAAAGTTATGTAGACAAACATATAACACATCGATAATTTAAGGTGGGCAAGCATGTCTTCTTGAAAGATTAAGTTAAGAAGAGTTTGTTGAAATTGGGAAGTTGTCCAAAGTTGGAAGCAAGATCTTGTGGACCATGTGAGATCCTTGAAAGTTTTAGTACTATTGCATACATGCTTTCACTTCCTGCATCCATGTCCATACATAATGTGTTTCCTGTGTCTTTTCTTGAAAATTATGTACCTGGTGATAATTATGTAATTGATTGGAATGTGATTCAGGTGGAGAAAGAAGGTAATTTTCAAGTTCGCCCAGTGTGCATATTGGACATGAAATTCAAGTTTCTCTGAAATCGATCAATAGGGTTGGTAAAGGTCCAGTGGACCTGTTACAGTCCTAAAGATGTAACATGGTAACATGAGGACACCATGCAAGAAGAGTACCCACATCTTTTTGGATATTTTTGAAGATTTTTTCAATTGTACATTTGTATATAATGCACAAAAGATAGTGCATACATAAGGGGGAGGGGAATGTAATACATATGTTTTATACACTGGTGAGGCAAGATGTATTAGGCTAGAGTTACTTTGTATATATTTTTGAGGCCAGAGAGCCTGTGTGATTTAGGCCAAGGAGTCTATGAGATAAAAGGCCAGCGAGCCTAAAAAATGTAATATGCAATCACACTTGATTATATTAATAAAATACATCACCGCTACATACCAATTCATACGAAATAATATGGGGTGATAAGACTCTACGAGATGGAAATGCGGGGAAAGGGGGATAAGGGATTCGAGAAGAAGGGCTAAGTGAAAGGGGCTTAAGACAATGAATAAAATAATATTATTCCTAAGTCCTAAGTCATGTGATATAATTTTATCCTAAGCTCCTAAAGGTTTTGAATGAATCACAAAGTGGAGTCAAAGGTAGTTCCTAGAGTGACAAGTGTCAAGCTAGGAACATGCAAATATATTGTTGGGATTTAGTGTAATTCAGTTAGGGACCTAACTTACCTAACCCCTCATGTAAGTAGAATAATATATTTTCCATGTAATAAAGGCCAATATTAATAAGGCCTAGTAATAATGAAGAATAAGCCAAATTCAAGAAGACCTAATAAAAGATTATGCTTCTAGAATATCTTCCTCTAGATTGTTCTTTTGGTAGATATATTTAGTATAAATAGGAGTCAAGGGAATGATAAGTTTTTTTCTTGAGAATTATTGTAGTAGAGCGCTGCTCCGCTAGAGGTTTCCCCCTCGAAGAGGCAAGTGAAAATTGTTTCCTATCAATAAAGGTATTATTTTTGTGTTGTGGTTTCATATATTGTGTTGTTCCATTTTCATTCTCTGTAATATTTTTGTTTTCTTCTATTATAATAGATCTGGCACCTTAAGTGGTATCAGAGCACTTTCCTTGGTAGAAAAGTGTGGGTTATATATATTTTTTCCAAGGTAGAGACATATTTTGGCGTCTTAAAGATACAAAGATCTATCATTCAGTGCATAAATCCATGGTAGGGGAAGAATACACATAATAAATACAAGTGGTACTTAAGCGCACATTGTTGGCCACCCTTGTAACCCCTGTTGGTACCCCTTCGAGTGGTAGCGCATCAGACAACACTTGTATACATATCAACCTAGATATCTTGCAACCCTCCATAGATAAACCAATCGACCACCTAACTACTATATTTCCACTAAGAACAACACTCGAGAAGATACTCTCTAGTTCTTGGTTAGTTGGGTAGTATGACTAAGGGCACAGTCTAGCCTCCTTAGTTGGTTCCCATAGATATTGGGACGAGTACTATTGTTGGACCTCACACATATATCAGAGAGTTATAACACACAACAAACCATTTTCTATATAAAACCTAAACACCCTAACCCCTGGGAAGGAAATAGAGCATAAACAAAAAATACAAGATCTACTATCATGCGACCTTGCCTCATGCATTTGGGTTGCAAAATTCCTACACATCTCTTCCTATTAATAATTTGGCCATTTTGTCACTACAGTATTATTCAGATCAGAGTATAACTCCTATAGTATTATGTAGTAAAATTATGGATCCTTCCTGCACCATTATTTGAAACCTATCCCATTGGATTCCTCTATTCTCCCTAATCACAATCATACCTATCATGTTTTAGCAAATTTTTTTCCAGTGGAACCGACCCCTTCCCGACACCGGCCCTATTTGAAACCTATCCCATTGACTTCCTCACTTTTCATTGATTTTAGTGGTACCATTCACCAGTAACCCCTTTCTGTGTGATCCCACTTTCCCCCATGTCCCATCCGCATGACCCACACTCACAAACAATATTGGGAACAATGTCTCACTACCTTGGACAAAGCTCATGACCAAATCCACATTGATATTTCGTCCATTACTTCCAGTATTGGTAACCTCAAATCCTGGATTGCTCTGCTCGAATCACTTCCCACATCCATCACTCAATTGAACACCATGTGTCAACAATACTAAGACATAGTGAAAAAGTTGATCGCCTTGTTTAAACCCACCTCATATCCCTTCTCTTCTTCCACACCTTATAACCATGAATGTCCTAAATCTTCCCAGCCCACCTCTTTTACTTCCAACCACTTTCAGTGGGACCTGTGCCCCCCTCGTGTGGAGGTGAAAAATTTTGATGGCTCAGATCCCACAGGATGGGTCACTCAAATGGAACACTATTTTTTATTTGTACGACATTACTGATGAGTTGGCCAAAATCAGGTATAGTGTTCTCCATCTAGATCTGGAACGTTGGCAATGGAGACAATGGACACAATTTGTTGTCTAGATTTATGAACACTTTAACACTAACACACACCATTTAGGTCGTTTGACCAAGTTGAAACAATCTGGCACAATGGAATACTTTATCGTTGCTTTTGAGCGCTTAGCTTTCTGCATGGAGGGAATGTCTGATGCTTTTTTCTAGGAATGATTTATCTGTGGCCTCAAGGATGATATTTTTTCCCATGTCCACATGGCTCACCCTTAGAGTTGGGTGGAAACTAAAATATCTAAGGAATAACAACAAGTTGTCTCTTCTCAAACCAAAAAACCATCCTTTCTTCCCTAATCTAAACCCACCACTCTAGCCTCTCCTTCCACTCCACTGAATATCCAAAAATTGACCCGGGCATAAATTGTTAAATGCCAACTCAAGAGCCTTTGTTATAATTGTGATGAAAAATACTTTCTAGGACACAAGTGTAAGTAAACACATATTTTTATGGCCATCTTTGAATATGTTTCATAAGAAGCGGTTGAGGCCCCCCTGTGGTCGAGTTACCCAAGCCAACTGATCTTACTCTGCCCTCGGACCCCCCCGAAGTTGAACTAGTCATTTCACTTAACGCTCTCATTGGATTCTCTTCTCCAAAAACCCTCAATATAATTGGATACATTAAGCATCAAAAGGTCATCATCCTCATTCACAATGTCAACACCCATAGTTTTATTCATCTCTGCATTTCCCAAGAAACTAATTTCTATATCCGTGCAGTCAACAAATTTCAAATCATGTTTGCCAATGGATATTCCATGAAATGTGGGGGGCATTGTGAAAATGTGTGTCTCCAAATTGGTTAATACCACATGAAATCTCATATGTTTTTTATCGACATGGGTGGTTGTGACATTGTTCTTGGTGAAGAATGGTTATAGACTCTTGGTCCCATCCTCATGGATTTTAAGGAATTAACCATGCAATTCAAACAGGTGGGACAACAATATAAGTTCCAAGGCATCACCGTTGTCTCCCTTGAAATCATCAATTCTCATCGCAAGGAAAATCTCCTCAAGAAAGGTCATTCTGACATTATTTCACAACTCCATTCCATTCACGCCACTAAGACACCCTCTATGCATCTTGACCCATCCTCCAAGCCATCCTCTCCAAACACCAAGTTGTTTTTTCCACTCCTTGGGGCCTTCCCCCTTCCCATGGTGTTCATGATCATTCCATTCCCCTAGTACCCGACAACCTTCCTCCCAATGTTCTCCCTTATCTTCATCCCTTTGCACAGAAAAATGAAATTGAGAAAATTGTTCAATAATTTCTCGCCTTGGGTGTTATGCATCCTAGTACCAACCCCTACTCTTCTCATGTGGTCATGGTACTTAAGAAAGAATCATATTTGTGCATGTGTCTTGACTTTTGCACCCTCAAAAAACTCACCATCAAAGACAAATTTCCCATCCCTATCAATGGTGATCTCTTGGGTGAGTTAAGCAATGCCCAATTCTTTACTAAAATTGATCTTTCTTCTAGCTACCACTAGATATGTATGAAAGAGGCCGAAATTCCTAAGACTATTTTTCTAACTCATGAGGGCCACTATGAGTTCTTGGTCATTCCCTTTGGCTTGTGTAATGCTCCCTCCACTTTCCAGAGCCTCATGAATCATGCCTTTCATCCTTTTCTCAATCATTTTTTCTTAGTTTTCTTTGATGATATTCTCATCTATATTAAAACTTGGAAAACCTATATTTCCCATGTGGATCAAGTTCTTCATCTACTCTCTCAACACCAAAGTTTCCTTAAACAATATAAATGTTATTTTGGAGCCTCAGAAGTGGAATACTTGAGTCATATTGTTGGCAAGGATGGTGTCATGGTGGATCTTAAAAAAATTGAAGCTATGAAGGATTGGCCTCGTCCCAAGAATATCAAGAGCTTGCATAGGTTTCTCAGTTTAACATGAAATTATCACAAGTTTGTTAAGAATTATGGAAAAATTGCATCACCTCTCACTGCTCTCCTTAAAAAAAATGATTTCATTTGGAATCCAACAACTGATCACTCCTTCCAAGCCTTGAAAGAGGCTACGTGATCTATTCCTAAAGTGGCCCTTCCTGACTTCAAAAACACCTTTTTCCTGGAATGTGATGCTTCAGGGAAAGGAATTGGTGTAGTCCTTATGCAATATGGATGACCTTTGGCCTTCACTAGAAAAAAAAATTTAGAGCGCCATTTGGGACAATCAATATATGAAAAGGAAATGATGGCCATTCTACATGTTGTGGATCTCTGGTGTCCTCATCTATTGGGGAAATGATTCCAAATTAAGACAGATTGTCAGAGCCTCAAGTATTTTCTAGAGTAACGAATTTCATCCTCAGAGCAACAAAAATGGGTGGCCAAGCTATTTGGATATGATTATGAGATCATTTAAAAGAAAGTAAAAGACAATGTGGTTGTAGACGCTCTTTCAAGGAAATATGAATATGAAGGGTCCCTCTTTTCTCTATACTTCATTGTACCATATTGGCTCCAAGTTGTTCACCAAGAATGGCTGCAAGATCCCAAACTGTTGCATTTGATCCAAAAATTGCAAGAAAATTCTCCAGTTTCTCCAAAGTAATCTTGGCACAATGAAGATTTGTGCTACAAAGTGTTGATTAAGGTTGGTTGTCATTGATGTCAATCCTTGAAAAAAGACCCGTAGCAAAAAGGTTTGGGTAATGGACCCAATAGTGTTTGATGTAAATATGACTCATTATTTTTTTTTCATGGTTGATAAGAAGTAAATATGGATGAACTCCAAAGTGGTCCCCTTATGGTGAAAGCCCTCACGGGAAGACGCTT
>ML784812.1:397278-437953 GCA_009831015.1 Picea engelmannii
TGGGGGTTGTAGCCTCCTTCTGGTTGTAGCCAGAGATTTGGGGAGTTGGAGCTTCCCTCAGGTTGTAGCCTGAGAAACTAGGGGGTTGGAGCCTCCTTCCAGTTGCAGCTGGAAAACAAAGGAAGTTGGTGCTTCCATTGAATTTAATTCTTCAAGACATATAAGAAAAATCATTCCGTGGTTTTCTCCCGATTTTGGTTTCCACGTAAAACACTGGTGTACTGTGTATGTGTGTGATTGTTTATTTACTACTGCTCATTATTGGATAATAATTCTACATTGATATAACATTTGAAGAAAAATGATTATAATTATGTTATTACTGATTCACCCCCCCTCTCAGTAATCCAACACAAAGGTCATATGTATTTAAGCAAACAATCACAACTTAAATCCACGGTGCTTTCCAAGCTTCATGCTACACCCACAGGTGGGCATTCTAGTTTTACCAAAACCTATGACAGGGTCAAACGTTCTTTTTTCTAGGATGGTATGAAGCAGGACATCCACACCTTTGTGGAGTAATGTGATGTATTTCAACGCAACAAGGGAGAAATCGTCAAAGCCTCAGGCACACTACAACTGCTTCCAATTCCACCCACTATTTGGAGGAACATTTCTATGGATTTCATTGTTGTCTTAACTAAATCGAGAAATAGATATTTCATCATGGTGGTCGTTGATCGTATTTCTAAATATTCTCATTTATGTGCTCTTCAACACTCATTCACTTCATCCACAATGGCTCAAATTTTTATGGATCATATTTTCAAGCTTCATGGTATGCCTCATTCCATTGTCTTTGACTGAGATCCCACTTTTACCAAAAACATTTGGCAATAATTGTTAATGCTACAGGGCACCCAATTTCATCTCATCACAACATATCATCCCTAGATTGATGGTCAAACTAAAGTTGTCAACAAATGTTTGGAAACATATTTGAGGTGTTTTTCATCTGAGATGGAAAATCACTGGGTTCAATGGTTACCCCTCGTTAAATCGTGGTACAAAAATTCTTACCATACAACTACTCGCATGACTCCTTTTGAAGAAATAAATGGAGAAAATCCTCTTTTAGTTATCTCATACATTATCGTTGTCTCGAAGGTCCAGGTGGTTGACCAAACTATTATAATTTGAGAGGTTATTCTTCGTACCCTCAAAGAGAATTTCATCATGGCCCAAAATTGCATGAAGCAACAAGTATATCAAGGTCACTCAGAATGTAAATTTGTTGAAGGGGATGAAGTGTTTCTTTGACTACAATCTTATAAGAAGACTTCACTCAAGGCTGACCTTTATCAGAAGTTGGCGCCCAAATTTTATGGTCCTTATATAGTTCTTAAGTGCATGGGACAAGTGGTAGCTTTACCCATTCATTCTAAGATCCATCCTGTTTTTCATGTATCCTACTAAAGAAGGTGATTGGAACCAAGTGCCAAACTCAAACCAGTCTTCCCGAGTTGGATGAAGAAGGCTCCATCAGGTTGCAACCACAAGCAGTCTTGGAACAACGTGATTTTTGTCTTTGTCAACACACCATAAAGGAAGTGTTAGTACAGTGGAACCAACAAATGCCACCTGGGAGACAAATACCATTCTGTAACAATTTCCTCATCTCAATCCTTGAGGATAAGGTTTTTTTTAAGGGGGAGGGAATGTTAGGGACGTAACCTCCATACCCCCTCACATAGGTAGAATAACATATTTTCCATGTAATAAAGGCCAATATTAATAAGGCCTAGTAATAAGGAATACTAGGTCAAATGTAAGAAGACCTAATAGAAGCTTCTGCCTCTAGAAGATATTTCTCTATATTGTTCTTTTGGTAGAAAGATTTAGTATAAATAGGAGTCGAGGGCATGAGAAGTTTTTGTCTTGAGAATTATTTTAAAAGAGAGATTCTCTACTGGAGGTTTACCCATCGAAGAGGAAAGTGAACATTGTTTCCTATCAACAAAAGTATTATCTCGGTGTTGTGGTTTCATATATTGTGTTGTTCCGCTATTATTCTTTGCAATATTTTTGTTTTCTTATATTATAATAGATCCGGTACCTTACAAATTCCATCATTCATTCCATCATTCACTCATTCATTGGAAACCATCATCCATACCTTGTATGGAGAGTGTAGGTTGAAGTTGATTGTTACATAGTAAATCCTTGGTGGTTTGGGCTGAAGAAGCAAGTTGTTAGGCCTATGGAGCATTCTCTCTGGGTGAGATATATGTTGGGGAATACATTTCCCTGCATGTTGGGCTAGTGGGTGTTTAACTCCTTGAGAAACATTGTGTTACAGGTGCCATAGAGCTACAAGACTTCATGGTCATCTTGTTGTTGAATCATTGGAATGGAAGTGGGACAACCGAATAACTGTTGAGCAGAGAAGGGGTACACTTCCTTGGGTGGGATAGGATGTGAGTTGGGAACTATTTTTGGAGTTGGAATATGGGCATGTGCATTATTGTGTTGTCTATTAGACCTTAGTTTGTCATAGTAATCCTTTTCCCTGGTGGATTCATAGCCCTAGCTCGGGGGTGACCTGATTTTGAGAGTGTATGAACAATAGAGTCTATGGCTGGGAGGAATGTCCGAGGTCTGCAACTAGTCGATGATTTTAATTAAAAGATAAGTGTCTTTTGTGTGCTAGTATGATGTATATCATGTGTTATTTATGTTTAATTATGTTATGCAATAATTTTATGTATGTATGCATGGATTATGTTGTAATCCTTGAGATGTTCATGGCTAGGAAATTATGCCAAGGTATCAATAAAATTGTTTAGTTTAGTTTAAGTTGATTTGTCCTAAAACATAGTGTTTTTGATGCTTTGTTTGGGCCTATATCACTAGTCTTTAAAAAATTTAAATATCAAAGTTCGAAGGAAAAAATTCTATGTTTCAGACATTTTAATACTTTAAGGTATGAAAGAAGAAGAGAGAAAATAAAGATGAAAGAAAAATAATGTATCTCTTGATAAGTATTACTTGAATTTCATACAAAATAAATAATATAAAAATTATGTATCTGGACCAGAATATAAATGAACACAAAATGATAATTCCTTCTTATTGAGTAGGTAAGATGAATGAATAACAAGTCTAATCAATATTCACAATATATATTAGAAATATGTAACTTTTAGAGGTACCTTTCCAATCTGTAATAGTAGTTGTTGTACTAAATTACCATATCCATGGAAAAAAATGCGTTCAAGAAGAATTTATGATGATGAAAAGAACATTGAGAAAAAGAGTCACGTGAACTAAAACATAGAAATTTTAATCTCTCAAAAACTTGCAGAATTTTATTAAAGATCAGGTCTTTTCTGGGCCCCAAAAAGCTCTCTTACATTGAGGTTTTGAACAATATTTATAAAATTTAGGTCGAAACCAAAAATGGTTATTTGATCCTATTATCTAGTATTTCAAATACAAAACATCTTTGAATATTAAACTTAGGGAATATCTGGAATACATTTCTTTCTTAAACCTCGAACTAACTCCACAGAAAACATAAAACTCAACAATCGTTAGATCAACCTTAGTGAGCAATCTTGAGTGTTGATCTATGACTCGATTAGAATTAATCCCACATTCATCATGAAATTAATTTGGGACAGTTTTATAAGGAAAGGGTGTCCTCATATAATTTGAATGTAAATGGATGGGTTCTGGAACCATGCACACAACGTTACTTTTTAAGTGTGGGGCCTAGATTTACCGGGTCGAATTTAACTCCGCGCATACAAACTAACTAATAATTTTACTCGGTGCCTCGATGGGTCCGATGATCAATGGATTGAGGATTTTTATATAGTAAAACCTTGAATACTTAACCCTTGGTAGCCCAGTGGTCAATGCACTCGATTCCATGATGACCTGATATATCAATGAAGGTTGTAAATGACATCATATGGGTCCCACGAACACGTGGAAACTTCTCATTGGTCCACATTGATTGTTGATATGGCATGGAAGTAGGACATGTTTCACCAAGATAGGTGTGCTTTGTGGCATGTTCGGTGGGTTCCCTATGTCCACGTGACAACTTTTTATTGTCTCTAACAAATGTTGTGCTGGTATTCCATGCTATCCCTGGTACTTTAGTTTATCCTCGGTGGAAATATGAGTTAGCTCCACATGGGAGGCTGATGTTTCAATGGATCATAAGAGGTTATGGAGAAGTACTTGAATAGTAGTTTGGTGGCCTGGTAACCCGGTGATCGA
Source organism: Picea engelmannii (assembly GCA_009831015.1). Taxonomy (NCBI): domain Eukaryota; kingdom Viridiplantae; phylum Streptophyta; class Pinopsida; order Pinales; family Pinaceae; genus Picea; species Picea engelmannii. The sequence goes on from ML784812.1 coordinate 401,512, forward strand.
TGAGTCTGATGGCTCGACGTACCGACAATTGGTGATCGATACTTTGCACTTGAAAATCTCGTGAGATTTATTATCTCAGTGGGCCAATAGGTCGGTAGTCCAGTATGCCTTGAAACATATGATTAAGTATGGATATTCAATCTCATTGATATGATGTGTTAAAAAAAATCCAAATTGGATAACACCTCGACAACATCATGCTGATGTCATCTAGACACATGGAAACTTTGTACTATCCCACAATGGAAATGAGGTGGCAGACAGACATGAAACATGTCATCCAATTTTGAGATGTTGATCTGTTTCTTTGTTGGTTTCCAAGTGTCCACGGGGTAGTCACTGGTTGGCTACCATGAAGGTTGTGCAGGAAATTGATGTGGCACTAGATTGGGGTTATATGGTGTGCGTTGATTGGAATTTTTACCTATGAGGCGGGGGGGTGGTACAATTCCCTAGTGAGTCTAATGGACCGATGGATTGGGAAACCGACTATCAGGCACTGCTGAAAAGTTTGACGCTTCATGAAAATTTTCGAGAGCCGATATACTTTGAAACCAAAGAAGTGTTGGGTGCAAAATCGTTCTCCATGATCCACCTATGTTATCTTGTGGTATCAATTTCGCATAATTTTACTTCGATCCATGTGGCTTCATCTATATATCTTTCCATGATCTCATTTAATTATCTCTCAAAAAAAAATTAATTCTATGCAACGATGTGTGCATGCCCACGTGCTAAGAGAAAGAGTCATAAATCAATAAATATTTTTAACATTAGGTAAATAATAAATTACCAAAATTTTCCACACATAATGAAGGAAATGAGGCCATAAGTGGTCATGAAATCGACAGAGTTCAAAATTTTAAATAATGCAACCATATCATGAACAAATTGGATTTTTTTACAAAATTTAACCATTTGAAAGAACCCATCACTGTTATTATAAGTGGAAATCTAAGAGAATGTTGAGGAAAGAATTGGAAATCAATTTGAAATATGATATGAGGTATAGAAAAATGAGAAAATTTTGTGAAATTTGGAAAAAACAAATCTAAAAGTTTCTATGTTACAACATCTGGCTCCATCCAAGGATTGTGTCTCCTTGAGAGGCACACAAGAACCACAGACCGTGTGCCTTTTATTGGGTTATGGATTCATTATTTTGAAAGGAAATTAATTAAAAACTCTTGGTGAATGTTATTTTCTCTTCAAAACAACAGTAAACCTTTCCTTCTCACTTTTAATATTAATCTATAATTGAAGAGATTGAAGCACCATCAAATTTAGAATTTAACATGTTTATATAAAATATGACCAGAAAAGTATAAAAGGTTTTTTACTCATTCAACGTTACTTTGGAATTGTTTAGGGTAACACAAATCTAAATTTAGCTAAGGATTCAAATTTATAACTAGTGTTCTATAACTCAAGATTTTAATATTTTCAAAAAGTGATTATTAAGGTCATAATAGAGTAGTTTTTTAGGAAACTATTTTAATTGATTATTGAAATAAATATACTCATTGGTATTCTTCCTCATCCTCATGGTGTTGCTACACTGCCAAAAATAATCCATAGCATATGGTGTAATCACCCCGACATCAAAAGCCTTTCTTCACTACTAGAAAGTGTCCATAGCCCCAATGAAGATACCTGCATTTCCCACTTGAATTTCCTTTCACCATCCCTTTCAATTAATTTAACACCTTTTTAGGAGATGGGGGCAATCAATATGATTTTCAAATTTAAGGGATGATATATGTTTGTCAAGGATGAGTTAGAAATACCTTAGTGATAAAGTATACTCATAAATTTTTTCATCTCCGCATTCCTAACTCTATCTTTCATAAATATAGCATTCAGTAGTATGTCTTGAGAAAACAACTAGTTTTAAGTTTGACACTAAATCCTCTTCCTAGAAAGGATTAAACAAAACATACCATTTCAACTTTCATGAGTTATTCAATATGTTTTCCTTTCTGGTTTTAAAATAACATGTCAAAATATTCATTAGTAATTGAGACAATTTTTTCTATTAAGATTTTAAATTTTAGTCATCCTTAATTATTGATGAGTCTTGATAACTTATTTTTTCAGACCAATTTTTTTTTTTCAGATTATGTTTTCAAAAATCCTTTTATAACTAGAAAATTTAAAAGAAACAGAAAATAAAACCGATTATATACAATGGATAAAAAGTAAAACTTTAAAATTGAATAAAATGTTTTAGAAACCGCCCATTCACAAGCGATTCCAGCAAGTCTCCTTCCAAATTTTGAAGGGAGAATGAATTGTTTCCCTCAACTGCAACAATTTTGTAAGGCCCAAGCCATAGTTGATCGAACTTCCCATGTTTGCTCAGGTCTTCTCTCATGTTATCCCATCTGATCACTAAGTCACCAAGCATAAAATTTCTCTGTTTTTCTCTTCTATCAGAGAAGCCTTTCATCTTATCTTGGTATTCTTGAAATTTTCCATCTACTTGTTTCTTGGTTTGTTGTACTTCAAAAAACTAGCTCATTCTTCTTGTTAGGTCATTAGGTTCCTCTTAACAGTCCTATAGCAATTTGATCACAAGAAAATCTAGATTAATAGGAAGAACAACATCAATGCCATAAATTAATTGGAAAGGAGAGATACCTATAGACCTTTTAGTGCAGATTTTGTTAGCTCAGAGTGCAAATTTCAAATGTGTCAAGCCCTTTTTTTATATGTTAACACTTTCTTAATGAGTCTCATGAGACTCTTATTTGATTATTCATCTAATCCATTAACTTGAGGGTAATAGGTAGTGAAATGACCAAAGATAACATTATATTTCTAACAAAAGTGTATCATTGCAAGGGATTCAAATGCTCGAGCATTGTCAATTATGATTTTCCTAGGGCACCCAAACCTAGAAAAAATATTTTTCTCAAGGAATTTGATCACAACTGCATCAGTGGAAAATCTAGTTGGAATTGATTCCACCCATTTAGAAAACTAATATGTTGTAGTTAATATCCATCTGTGTTGTGCACTAGAAGCAAGATGAATTTCACCTATGAAGTCTAAGCCCCATTGTTGGAAAGGAGCTTCATATTTTATTGGTACCAATGGAAAGGAAGTAAGTTTTTGATTACCTGCAAAAATTTGGTATTCTCTACATGATCTTACCTTTGCATTTACTTCAAAAAATAAGTTTTGCCAATAATAGCCAACTCTCAAGATTTTGTACGTTGTATCTCTTCAAGCGTGGTGTCCTCCACATATTCTTGTGTGAAACACATCTATGATTCTTGTAGTCTCATCTTCAATAATACAGTCAAGCAAAAATCCCAAATTGTCTTCCCAACAAAGATTTTCATTTATTATACAATACTTTATTTATTGTAGTTTAAGGGATTTAGCTTTTTCTTGACTAGAATCAGGTGGGAATTCAAAAGTTTTCAAATAAAATACAATATCTTTGTACCAAGGATATAAAGAGAACTTATCCTAAACCTTTATTAGGGGTTATTGCAATTATGCTTCCTGAAATTCTGCTAAAATATGTTCGGCTATATCTGAAATCTGATTTATTTCAAGGAATCTTTGGCTAGAAGTTTTTCCAATCCTTGAACTTTAATCAACTTTTTTGGCTTTATTTCGAGGTCATACTCCTAAAAAATTTCTATCCATTTTCCTCTTTTCCCATTTGTATCATGTGATTCAAAACTTCTTTCACTGTGTTGGTAGGAACATATGCAATTATTATAGAATTAAGAACATAAAATATGAAATATTTAAGAGCTTTAACCAATGCGTAAGCTTGTTTTTCAATGATATTGTATTTAATCTTTGAGTCTCTCAAACTTTTGCTGAAAAATGCAATTGGTTGTTGTTGATTTTCATCATTCCTTTGTAAAAGGATTGCCACAATAATGTTATCATGGGCAAAAGAAAAGATAATAAATTATTTGGAATCATTTGGGATTATCAGCACTGGTGTTTCTCCTAATGATTTATTAATATGATCAAAGGAATGTCTATCCTCCAAAGACAATTTAACTTCACTATCCTTTTTGAGCATATCAGATAAATCTTTTACTACTTCAACAAAATTAGGAATGAACCTTCTCAAAAAATTGATTTTCCCAAGAAAGGATTGAATCTCTTTTTAATTTCTTGGCAAGTTAATGACCTTAATTGCTTCAACATGTTGAGGGTAGATTTTTACTCCCTTTGAGACAATGTGTCCAAGTAGCTTTCCTTCCTACATAGAAAAATGATATTTTTTAGGATTTAATGACAAACCATATTTTTTACATTTAACAAAAAAAATTCTAAGATGTTTCAAATAATTTTCATTTGATTTAGAGAAAATAGTAACATCATCTAAATAAATCACAATATTTTTTTCATTTTCTCCCACAAACGTTATGTCCATAGCCCTCTGAAATGTTGCTCGTACATTCATTAATCCAAAGGGAATCTTATCATACATGAAGGTCCCCCATGGTGTAGTAAATGTAATCATATATATGTCTTTCTCATGTACAACAATATGGTTATAATATGCAAAACCATCAATCATAGAGATTATGTTAGCTCCCACTACTTTCTGTAAAACATGGTCCATTTTGGGAAGAGGATAATTATCCTTTAATGAAGATTTATTGAGATTCTTTAAATCAACTCAAAGTATTATTACTCCATTCCTTTTCCTAATGGGTACTAAATTTCCAACATAAGAAGAATATCTAAGAGGAACTATTATCTTTGCATCTAACAAATTTTTTAAGTTCATTTTCAATAAATGGGAAGATAATAGGATTTACCTGTCTCAATTCCTATCTGAATGGTTTATATCCTACATTCAGTGGAATTCTATGTTGAATAATGTTGGTATCATATGTATGTAGATCCTCATAAGACGATGCAAACACTTCAATGAATTCTTTAAACAAATCAACATACCCAACCCTCTTATCAACAAACAATTTTTTTGAAAGTTTGATATTCCTTGGTTCTTGATCAGTCCCAATATTGCAATTTTCCACTGCTTCACTTTGAGGATGTACAATAGGTTTAACAACAACATCACCTTTTTCAAATATATTTTCCAGAGGTACTAATCCTTTTGGAATTTGGTTGTTTCTTAACACCATAATTTTGTGGTTATCAATCATATCTTGCAATTTAGGGTATGGATGACTATTCTGATTAATTTTCTCATTATCTTTATCATCTTATTGATCAATATGAGTTGCAAAAAAATCATCAACCATTTCCAAAAATTTCTTAATTTGTTGATCATCTTCAAATACTTTACAATGGTTGACATTGTCAGGAATATAAGGTCTTTATTTCATTTCCACTTTGTATTTGAGATTGGGAACCTCAGGAGGCCTAAAAGTACTCACTTCTACTACTAAGGAATCAACTTGTTGATTTTCATATCTAGGAATTGCATGAATATTGAATGCTAAGAAAAAAAATTCAATTAAGTCCCAAGCAAAATTTATGTAGGATCTCATTCTAGGATGTTTATCTTGATAAACCTTCCTTATTTGTTTAACAATCAATTCCTCATCACCATAAACAATGATATTAACAATTTTCATTCTTCTAGCAACTTTTAAACCTAACACTAAATCTTCATATTCACAAACATTATTTGTGGAATCTGTTTCAAATTATAATCTAAAATAAAACAGAAATAGTTTTCTAGAAGGTGAAATTAGAAGTATACCTTCCCCAGCTCCTTCCCAAGAGGAGGCTCCATCAAAATACATTTTCCACATCCCATCTTCAGGCTCTTTATTTTCACACAAAGAAACATTTACATTTTTTGTACAAAGTCCTGGTTCATCATTTATAGAAAAAATGAAACAACCCAAGTCTTGATATTTTGAGTAAACAAGACAATTATTAGGGTGATTGGGATCATTGACAGTGTAAGAAAGTTCGGTTTCCCTATAAAATCTCCTAGTATCTCCACCAAAAACCAAAATTATGGCATAATTCATGTCCATTTGTATTGAGCCACCTAATTTGCTTGCCCAAGATATTGAAAAAAGCATTTCATAGTTGAGAGGCACATCTTCCACAACTATATCCACCAAAACAATTTTTATAGGTATATGGGCTAAGTGAACTACCATATATTTTATCATCCCTATTAATCTAACCTTTCTTGCATCAAAAGAATATAGGTCATGATATAGTCTTGTGATTTGCAAACCCAACTTTTCCATAACTATTTTAGGAATTAAATTGTGAGAAGCACATGAATCTAGCATTGAATTGTGTAAGAGATGCTCATGAACAGTCAAAGAAATGTAAAATGGTGAGTTTGTTTCTCCTCTTTCCTCAATGTGAGGACCAAACATTATAGTAAGTCTTTCATCTTGTAAGTTGGGTTGTTTCTATTGAGAAATCAATTATTTTCATCACTTGTTTTCGATAAACTGGATTTTTTGAAATTTCTAGCAAAGGGATAGGAAATCTGATCTTATTCAATTGATTTTCTAGATTGAAAGAACTACTTGTTTTTTATGTTTCTTTATGTTATGTATCTATATTTTTAGTGACTTGTTGATCATATTTATGTTTTGGAACTGTAATTTCCTTTCCCTTATATTTATTTTTTGTTTTGTCTATTTGACCTTGATTATTTGTTTTGGTTGAATTTACATTTTTTCTTGGCCTAAGGTCGTATTTTCTGTGAAACTCAGCTTGTAATGCATCTAATAACACCATGTATTTAGATGATGATGAATTTGTTTGATTATTGTTATCATATTCATTAAAATATGAATTAAATCTCAAGGATTTATCATAATCATATTGGGTCACATATACTTAGGAAAGATCTCCTTCCAGATTATTTAGTTCTTCATCAACATATTCAAATTATTCTTCCACAAAATTATCAACCAAATTTTCATTCTTTATAGGTGCTTGTATTGGTTGATATTATTTTTTTATTTATCTCTGTAAAACTTGGGGAGGATTAAAAGGCCTTCTAAACTGATTTTGGTTTCTATTACCAGGCTTGCTTCTCTCAGTTTCCAGCCTAGCCAGTTTATTTGATAAGTCTTTAATGATTTTGGACATCTCTTCAATTTTATCTTCCTGGTTTTTATTTACTCCTTTTGTTTTCTTTTCTCCCTTTCTCATAAATCACTTCTAACCCTTTCCTTTATTGAAGCAATCATATTAGATTTGATTTCTACTGCATCATCCTCCATATCAGTTAAGGTAGTGGCTCTTCTTTCTCTAAGTTATAAGGAGAAATCTAGATCAAAGGAACTAGAAAATGTAACCTTTGTAGCTGGTTGTGATGGTTTGAAATCTACAAGGATCTTATTATAGAGTTTATTAAATCTTTTAAAAATTTCTGGAACATATTCATTATGTTTCTTTTTAAGATTCCAAAATTCAGTCAAGAAATATAAATGGTCCTTCTTTTCTCCCCATTGTCTAAGAAATGTTGATTCTAGTGCATCCCATGCATGGATGAAATATGGAGGCAATCCTTTAAACCATGTTCTCACCTCACCTTCAAAATTTTGAAAAAAAATACTCATATAAACATCTTCATGCTCAATACCTTGATTATCTATGAAGTAATAAAGAATTGATAGATGTTCAATAGTTGTAACCTCATCCTCCCCATTAAACCTAGGTAATCTTTGCAAGTAATTGTCAGGAAAATCATGGAGATTCCTTGGAAGATTTAAAGGGGCATATCTAAAAGAAGATTTGTTAAAGACCCTTGGTGGGGGTGGTGGACGTGGTTGTTGTTGTTGTGGAATATTTATTGCCATGACCAAATGTTCAATTAACAGCTGTGAATTTTCAGGAGTAAGTGGATTAAAGAATATCTTAATTTATTTCTCTTTTTAAGAATCCTTTAGAAGAGATGTTTGGGGAGTTTCTAAATTTTCCTCTTTATGAGATAAAAAAGGAAATTTGGGAGACTTCACAAGAGAATTCTTAGGGGATTCTCTTAAAGAAATATGTAGGGAGTTTTCTAGGGATTCCTTTAGAGAATTATTAATAGAATATATTTGAGAGATAACAATTGAATATTTGAGAGAAAGTCCAATATAATTTTCAAGGAGGAAATCAATAGAATCGACTGTAGAAAGTGTTAAAGGCCTCTTTGGAAAACTGAGAAGATACTTTTTGGGAGATGATGGAATAAACGACTTGGGAGAGGTTGAAACACAATATTTTGAAGATCCTTTTGAAACAATAGGATATTTTATTTTTTCTTTAGGATATGTAGAAGAAGATGGATTAGCAACAAAAGGAATAGTAAAATGTGTTATAGGTATTTTCCTAGCATTTCTCTTAGACAATATTTTATCTGGATCTGCTACTAGTGTAGTTTTATTTAGGTTTGGGTTAGTCCTAGTGTTCTTCTTTCCTGATGCCAAGATTGAAAATGTGGAGTCTCTAGGTGAAATACTTTAGTCGTCTTGATTCGTGTTCACCAACAAAGAGTAGGTTTTCCTATTGTTCTACCCAATGAAAGAAAGATTTATTTAATTCGGTCCCTGACAATGGTGCCAAAAGAATGTTGTAATCCTTGAGATGTTTCTGGCTAGGAAACTATGCCAAGGCATCCATTAAATTGTTTTGTTTTGTTTAAGTTGATCTATCCTAAAAAAAAAAGTGTTTTTGTTGCTTTGTTTGGGTGTGTATCACTAGTCTTTAATTTTTTTAAAGATCAAAGTTTGAAGGAAACATTTATAAGTTTTAGACAACTGAATATTTTAAGGGATGAAAGAAGAAGAGAGAAAACAAAGATGAAATCAAAACAATGTATCTCTTGATAAGTATTAATTAACTTTTAGACAAAATAAATAACATAAAAATTATGTATCTGGACCAAAACATAAAATAAAATAAAAATGAATAATTTGTTTTTATCCAGAAGGTAAAATGAATGAAGTACATGTCTAATTAATACTCACAATATATCTTAGAAATTTATAATTTTTAGAGGTACCTTTGCAATCTGCAATAGTAGTTGTTGTACTAAATTACCACATTCATGGAAGTAGATACATTCAAGAATAATTTATGATGACAAAAAGAAAATTGAGAAAAAGAGTCACATGAATTGAAACACAAAAATTTGAATCTCTCAAAAACTTGCAGAATTTTATTAAAGATCGAGTCTTTTCTGGGCCCCAAAAAAACTCTCTTACTTTTTAGTATTTCAAATACAAAACATCTTTGACTCTAAAACTTAGGGAGATCTGGAATAAATCTATTTCTTAAACCCCAAATTACCTCCACAGGAAACGTAAAACTCAACAATCGTTAGATAAACCTTAGTGAGAAATATCAATCGTTGATCTATGAATCGATTAGAATTAATCTCACATTCATTGTGAAATTTATTTGGGATGGTTTTATACATTAAAGGTGTCCTCATATAATTTGAATGTGAATGGATGGGTTCTAGAACCATATGCACAAAATTACCTTTTAAGTGTGGGGCCCAACTTTACTGGGTCAATTTTAAAACCATGCATAAAAACTAACTAACAATTTTCCCTGATGCCTCTATGGGTCTGATTATCAGGCAATCGGGGGATAGGGGATTTTTATATAGTAAAACCTTGAATACTTAACCCTCGGTATCCCGGTGGCCGGTGAACTTGATGCCCCAGTGACTCGATATATCAATGAAGGTTGCAAATGAAGTCATTGTTGACACCATCTGGGTCCCATGAACACGTGGATACTTCTCATCGGTCCAAATTGATTGTTGATATGGCAAGGAAGCAGGACATGTGTCACCGGGTGATCCGTAGTTTATGAGAAAAAAGAAATGAATACATATTATTATCAAAAGATTCTTAACACAAAATGATCGATATACAGTAAAATTGGTTTCTATTCAATAAGGAAATAAGTTGAAACTGTAAAATGCAACGGAAAACAAGCTTGCTAGAATGGTGGCAGCTTATCTCTGAGAAGAGATGTGATGGTTGCGCTCATTCACAAGAAGATGATTAAAATGAGGCTCTGAAGGAATTTTTACAATAAAAAAGAATGTCAAAAACCATAGACATCCAAAAACCTAACCCTACGAGATGAAGCGCCAAAAGTCATGTGGGCTCCGTTTGGATAAGTTAGTACATCAACTTCTCGAGGTCAAAACTTTTGCATACGATCTTCGTTTTAGGCACACGATAGCCCATTGGAAAGGTCTATCCGAGGAATACACATGTTGTCATCAAAACCGGACTCCGTCTACAATCTAACTATGGAAATCCCTAAAAACGTTGTTTAGGGCCTCAAAACGGCCCTGGAAGTCAGGGACCCAAAAACTAGGAAAAAACTGCCAAACTGAGCCAGTTGGAATAGGTGGGAGGCCACCGACATCCATCTGGATCAATACTCCCCCATTAGGAAGCAATGGTATCCATTTCATTGAGTTCCCCCGTTAAATGAGTAAATGTCTATTGAATTTGGCCCTGGGTGAGCCACTTGCCTTGGTGCAAGAGCTGCCCTGCTTTGACAACTCGATAAAGAGGGATCCTTTGTTGGCGAGTGCCCTTGCCATATTTTTCCACAATCTAATCATTGAATTCATGTTGTATGCATTCGGGGTTGAGCTATGTTTGTGTCAATTGTTATGCTATCTCTGAGGTGTCCAATAATGGTGGGAAATAAGGTTGAAGGAGATCCACGTTGAACACGGGGTGCAGGCCAAGGAAAGGAGTGTTGACGATTGAAAACATCAACATAATTTCTCCTGCAAAGTGTTTCTAAGCGTATTATTATATAATACTTAATAATTCTAGTAGGTGGGACCCCCTTGAACTTTTGAAGATCAGGTCTATTCATTTTCAATGTTATGATGATGTTCTACAAGTTTTACATGGTTGATGAGAATATGGTTGTCGTTGTTATTAGTTAAGATGTTGTTCCTCCATGATACTATAGCCTGCTATTCATTTATGGAATTTGTTATTCTCGCACTTGTACAACAAAAATGTTAGTGAAAATTACAGAAAGGCATTTTGAGGAAAAGGAAAATACTATATCTAATGCAAAAAAGAGACCTAGCTCTGCGATACTATATGCATCAAAATACTTGTTGATAGAGGTTAAGTCCTAGCTAACAAAGAAATGGCTATGAAATATTGTTAAGTTACATTTTTTATGCATATGGTGGAAATTTTGGTGGCGCATTTGGCAAGGTGATAATGCATTGGTTATGCATTGCTTAATGGAATCGATAGCTGATGTACATATGTTATAACGTTGGTGGCTCATGGAAGTGATGACTTAAAGTTTTTATGGTGATTATGATATGTTTTAGGTTGATGTTGATCATGCTATTTGGTGATGATTCCATACATGATCGTTTAGATTGTGTAGTGGTCAAGCGATTTATTTGCGTTATATTGGAAATTTAAACATAGGTGGCACATTTGGCAAGGTGATTGCAAATGGTTGAATTATTATGTGGACTTGGATTATGCTATGGTTTAAATGTGTGGATACTATTGATGCACTGGTTGATTAATGGTGTTAATGGAAGGCTCGTTGGCATGTTCTATGGAATAAATGAGATGAGGGTGGAGGCGACGTGCATTTACTGCATGCCACCTTTACCCTTCCCATTGGATGCCACCCTAGTCGGACTATTGTTTGATCTTGTTGGTGTGTTCACACTCCGTATTTTTAGTAGGGTGAAACTGCTTGGCCACCCCTCGTCTTAAGAATTTTGATTAACAGGTATGTCTCTTTTGGCCATTCTTGAATTCACTTTGGTTATAAAATGATTTCGGCTCAGTTGTGTGGGTTTGTGTTTGTCCTGAGTGCTGCAACTGTGCGGAATTTTGGATTTAAATGGGAAATAGATGGTTCGTATTTTATCAGTTAAGTTCATTGGATTGTTAGTCTTCCTGGGTTATAGTTCCTTATTACCACTGCGTGTTGGTTGAAGGGATTTTGGCTAGATGATTGTCTTCACGGTTATTGGTTTTAATTAAGAGCCTTATTTTCTTGTTTCAGCCTCGCTAAGGGACTGTCTCCCATCCACAAGCACCACATCCCCTTGTGCGTACACCTTTGGACTCAAAGTCTCACTAAATTTATTTTCATTCCTTATGTGAAGGCTACTGTGCAAACCCTTAACCCTCCAGGTTGGGTTTTCATAGGGAAACGGTCGCTCCTGTCAAGTGGTTTCCAGTTATTGTGGTCTATTACCTTGAGTACGGGCTCAACTATGGGTCATATAGTCATCATGTTGGTATGGCTTCCCGTCACTGCCTCTGTGATATTAGCATAAACCTTACATTTCTATTTTATTTTTAAGGTCACAGTCACCCACCTTATGCTAAGTAACTCATCGATTTTAATGGAAGGGCCTCTACCCTATGTCGATTGGATGCCTGGTTATGCATAGCTACAATGGATTGTTCGATTGGTTGTTCCTCTACCACAGTGGCATTTGTTAGTTTATATACAGTCATTAATATTCACACTTTTGATGTTTCGGTTGATGGGTGGCATTGGTTACGAATATTGGGGTTTCTCACACAGGTCGCGTTCTGTATAGGGTGTTTTGAAAAGTAAATTATTGGACTGAGTATATCTATTGCATCTTCTATTGTTGGTTGAATAAACCTGAGTGAGAACAACTTGGTCAATCACGATTGGCTAAATCAATAGCTCGACATGATTTATTGAGTTATATCGTGGTCATATGTTGCTGTGTGATTAGTGGGATTGTTGCACCATGAAGTTTTCTCAGTTGCACACCATGCGTAGTGTGGATGAATTGTTTTCATGCTCAATGATATCCACTAAGTTTTAAGTGCGTTATTGATTGCAAATTGACCACTATTGATGACATGCATGTTGGTTATTTGGTTCGGGTTTTTAGTCACATTGAGTTGTTTTTTTTTACAGTGGCATGGTTACGTTGCCTTGGAAATTTACTCTTGCACAGCCTGTGTCTAAATAGTGGTTGTTTGGTTGTATAGTCAATTATCATTTCATTCGTGGCATGTGAGGTTTTGATTATCTTGATTATTTTTTACATATATATATGGGAACGAATATCATTACAGACCTTGATTGGCTCTATTGTAGAAATAGTGACTTCATTATTATTTCGGAGATATGACTTTTAAATATAGATTGGAGAAATGTGTGGTAGTGGTGGATGTTAATTATTACAGATTGGGAATGAGTGTTGTTTTTTACTTTTATAACATGCATAATGAGAAAACAAAGGGGACAAAACCTCTTACAAGTTGTGTGAAATACTTACCTTTAATAATGGCACTGTGTTGGATATTTTATTATTGGATAGTGAAGTAGTTAAAAACACAGGAATTATTACTCACTCATCTGATTGTTGGTTGATGTTATGGATTTCTTGATTAATCTCATGAACAATAAACTTTTTTTCCCCCTCTCATTATCTCATTTTACGCTAATTACAACCCCCTCACATATCCCATATTCACTTTTTTTCACCCCCTTGTTCTGATATTGATCACAACTAAGAAAGTTTATGTGTTAGATTGGATAGAAGTGGAAGAATTTTGTGTGGATTGTAGTGAGGTTTATTGGTTTGCTTACAATTGATTGTTGTTATCATTGAGCAATGACCATATCTCTTCCCTTTCATTATATCATATTTTCACTAATTACAAACCCCTCATGTATCCTTGAACATTTTTCCACCCCCCTGCTCATTGATTAACATTAGAACAATTTGTATGGATTGGATTGCATGAGCCTGATACATTCTAAGCCAAATCTATTTCGTATTTTTAAGGAGTTGTCATGAATGGTTATTTAAAAGACTGTTTGCTAATTTTTAACATATGCAGGATGAGTTTTTTCAGTCGGGGAAACCATGGCCGAGGAAACAGAGGTAGAGGTAACTGGAATCGAGGCCCAATGAGGCCTAGGTTATTAATACATTTTGATCATGATTATGAAGAGCTTGGCCAATTGTTCCATGTTGGGTTCTTTAATTGGATCAGACATGGAATAGTCCAACTGAGGCCTGAAAGGCCTCCCTTCCAAGCCCCTCAAGCCCCCGATATACCTGTGCCTCCTCATGTCTCTTTATAGCTTGAAGTCCTGGAAAATGATGGGTGGCAGGAGATTTTTCACCTGGCAGTCTCCCAACACCGTGGTTGGCCAAACGTTGTTGGATCATGTTATCATTGATGCCCATGGTTTTTGTCATTGATGCCAATGGTTTGATTGATTGATGTCATTGATTGATGTCAAGTGATTGATTGTTTGATTGATGTCAAAGGATTGATTAATTGATGATTGATATTTATTTCCCTTGATGGGAATGCATAGATGAATATGGATCAATGAGTTGTCATTGATACATGATGATGCATAGTTTGTTTAATGAAAAGATGAATCATTATTGTCTTATCATGATTGATAAGGTGCACAAATGAATGAACTCAAAAGTGGTCCCCTTATGGTGAAACCCCTCATGGGAAGACACTTTGCGGATTGATTTATCCTAGAAGAATTGTTGGAGGACCCATGCTTGTATATGGAATAATGAGATGAAGATCAAGGAAATTTTTGGTGAAACTATCCTATATGGATAGTGCTTGTCATGCCATTTCCGGTGGTATGTGGAATGACACATAACTGCTCATGGTTTGAGATTTATGGCCTTACGAAGTTGGAGGAACCCCATATGAAGGCTTGAAGCCCCCAAGGTCAAAGAAGTCAAAGTGACCTAAAAGAAGAAATAATTATTTAAATGATAAAGAAGTAACAAAATCAAGAAGGAAAATTTAAATGATAAAATATTGGATAACTTTCTATTCATGGAAAGTGGTTAACTTTAAAATAAGGGAAATAGTTTAAGTGACCTAGAAATGGGTTAAGTAACCTAAAAATGGGCTAAGTGACCTAGAGGATGAAAGTATAAATAAGAGAGATATGGTCTCTTGTAATCATCCTTTTTGTGGATCAATGGAGAGCTTCTTGTGAATATCTTTTGAAGTATTGATGGAGAGCTTCTTGTGAATATCTTTTGGAGTATTGATGGAGAGCTTCTTGTGAGAGAATTTTATTGGTGTGGATCTCTTGAGCATGATTGAAGATCTATTCTGAGGAAGAAAGCGAGAGGAGGATCTCATGGATGCATCAAAGTTTCGGCAATGTCAGAGATCTTGACGACAAAAGTCTCGAAGCTTCAGAAACCCTATTTTTTGAGGTATACGCGGGTTGTAATGGGCCAGGGCATGTACACACGCGGGTTGTATGAGGATAAGGTGTGTACAGTGGATGGAATGATGAAGACTTGTGTTTGAGTTGGTGTCAAGCTCTTTTATGATGAGGCAGGTTCCATATCTGCATTATATGGGCTCAGATCTATCACTGAGACACTGGTTGGTTACATTATTGTCTTGATGGATACTATTGTTTGATGTGTTGTGAATGCTTAGGGCATTCTTGATATGGCTTCTATGATGTGGTTTATTTTGGTTTATTTGGTTGATGGAGATAATAGTACTCCTATGATTCAGTGGTGACATGATTGCTATGGTATGCTAGTTGTTCATACATGTTTGAGATAGAATTCATATTGATTTATTGTGGAGCATGAGCAAGCTATTAGAGATCTTGGAGATGTTGTGACTAGCTGGTGGTCAGATTGGACAGTCAGAGACAAAAGAGAATGATATATTGATTGCAGAGAATCTAAGTTGATCTTGAAGGACAAACCCTAACATCTCAGAAGGTATACTCAAGTTGTTGTATACATTGGTCACGTGCATACGCAGGCTGTAGTGAGCCAGGGCACATGCACACGCTGGTCGCACTACTGACAGGTCACGTACTTGTTGATAGATTGATATCTGTTGAGGATTGTTGTCTCGTCTCAGTTGGTGTTGAGGGTGTAAGTTGAGTCTTGCATTATAGAGTTGGTTCTCTTGTAGAGTTGTACTCTATTCAGTTGTTGTTGATAAACCCCCCGATTGTTGTCCATAATAATAATAAAAAGTGTACATACATCTTGTGTTCTTTGTTTTCCTTGTGGTGATGACTTATTGATGATATGTGTTGTTGATATATGTTCACATCTAACTAGTTATAAATTACAGCAATGGGTAATGAATAAATGTTGAAGTTAACTAAGGAGTTTTATGTAAAGAGGGAAGTTTTGGGAAAAAGATCCCCACACTCATTCACCCCCCCTCTAAGTGTGGTAGGTGTGTCCAACAATTGGTATCAGAGTGGGCCTTCACTACAAGCATTAACAATCTTGAAGGAGATCCATAGACACACAAATGGATGATGAATTTCCAATCCTTGATGAGGAAAACTATTCTACTTGGAGAATAGAGACGAGAGTGTATTTGAAGACAATGGGAGCAACTATTTGGAAGGTAGCCATTGGTGGATCAGTTCCATTGAAGAACAAGTCAAAGTTTGCAGCTCAAAGGGAAGGAAAGAAGAATGATGCATTGGCTCTCAATACCATTCTTAGTGGACTCTCAAGCCCTATCAAAAAAATCATGGGACAATGCACTTCTGCCAAAGATCTATGGCTAAATATAGAGGAGACATATCAAAGAAAGATGGAGAAGGAAGAAATTGAAGACCACTCCATCAAGATTATCAAAGGTAAAGAATCATCAAAAACTCTTGAATGCATTATTTCTAAATGTGATTTTGAAAACATTTCAAATGAAGACAAAGAATCAAGTGATGATAGCACAAAGGAATATCTTGAAGACATTTCAAATAAAGGCAAAGAATTATGTGTTGATGTTGGCAAAAAGGAAGATAGTGAAGATACTTCAAATGAAGGTAAAGAAGACTCAAAAGCACTTGATTGCAATGACGATGATGATGAATTTTTCTCTACAAGTGAAGAAGAAGATGTAGAAACGGTTTGTGTAAAGATTGATGGTATTTATCCTATGAAAATAATAGAAGCAAATCTATTAAAACTTCAAAAGGAAGTTGAAGAGGGTTTATATAGATATAGAAGTGATCATTATTATATAGACTATAATTATCTTTCGGATAACACTAAGAATTTTCTTAGGAGGAGTCTAAGGCACATTTTGAAGTTAAAATAAATGATCAAGGAACAAGAAGAGAGCTATAAGACTCAATTAGAAGAAAAGGAAGAAGATATCACAAGACTAAAGAATGGAAAAGAAGATATAATTGCAGATGATGAGATTAGAAAAAGTTTTGAAACCATTTTCCATATCAAGACCCAAATTGAAGAAGCCAAAAGAATAGAAGAACTATTGAAGAATCAAATAAATGAAAAGGAGGAGTCATGTTGTAAGTTAGAAGCTGAAATTGTTGCCCTTAGAAAGAAGGTAGAAAATTCAAACAAATTCTTGAATAGCTCACGAATCTTGGATGAGATCTTGGAAAGTCAAAGATCATCATGTGATAAATTAGGTCTTGGATACAAAGGAGAATATACACATGCTGAAGCAAGAACCTCAAAGAAGCATGAGGTAAGTCCATCAAAGAAGGAAGACAATGTTGCAAAACAACCATATACATAAGGCAAATAAAATTTCAAAATAACAAAGCAATGAAGACGTCAAGAAGCTATTCTTGGGACACCAAAGCAAAGGTATGAAAGTATTTTTCATGGGTACTATTATTCATGTAATGGATATGGTCACAAAGATTTTGAATGTAGATCTTATGAAAGGAGATATAATGGAAGATTTTATAACACCACAAGGTGTTGGAAATGTGATCAAGTAGGACATATTGTTGTTCACTGTAACTCCACAAGATGCTACAGCTATAGTGGATTTGGCCACAAATCCCAGGAGTATTGGATTACAAGAAGAAAGTCCATGATGAGGAATTCACATAGCATGGCTAGAAGAAGGAATGAAGTAAGAAAGGGAGACATGTTTGAAAAGATGGATGCTCAGAGCTCAAGTTCTAAGGAGAAGGGTGATCTATAGAAGTGGGTGAAGAAGACAGACAATCCAAAACAGGATGAAAGATTGAAGGAAATCTCAAGCAAGTCATCTACTGAGGTATACGTGGGTGACAATGGTGACATTCATGTACATACACTGGTTTACCTTGAATAGGTCGCGTACATACACGCTCTGTTGTGCAGCAGGCCGCGTATATGTGGTAAAGCCTTGGGAAAAAGGCAATGCACATGAGTTGCAACTTGATGAGATGGTATAACTCTGTGTTGTAGGGTCTGACATTGTTTATTGCAGGTTCTGACACTGTTTGTTGCAGGTTTTCATGGTCTGATGTTAGATCATGTAAGGTGACGATGTAAAATAAATCTTGGGTGCATGTAACTAACCCATGAGTATGGATTGATGTTGATCTATTGGGGTACATGGCTGGTACATAATTGAGTTTCATTGATATATCTTATGATGTATTATTGGAAGAATATGGATATCATGGTGCATGCATTTTGCATGTGGTTGAGCTACACATTGGGACATGTGGTTGGTGAGTTGATAAGATAATCATGTTGTACATCATTGATGATCTATAGTTGATGCATGATTGGTACGTTTCTAGTACACTGGTAGAGGCACCTACTAGCAAGTTGATTGGCACATGTTTTATGAAGGATTTGGCTTTGTGGTATTGGTGCATGGTAGTGTACATGTTTTGGTACACTCATATATGGCATATGCTTGATGATACTATGTTGTTGGTATTACTTTATTAGCACAACAATTGGTATTTACATGATTATGGTACTTGGTTCATGATGGAGACATATCATGAGTGATATGACACATGGTTGGCATATTGGTAGATGCACATGGGTGGCATATTGGAAGATGCACATGGTTGACACATTGGTGGATGCACATGGTTGGCATATTGGTATATGCACATGGTTGGCATATTGGTAGATGCAAATGTTGGCATGTTGATAGAAGCATATGATTGATACATTTCATGGATGATATCTTTTGACACATTTCATGATGTTGATGTACATGGATATTGTGCTTGATGAGAACACATTTTGGTACAGGATGTACTTGGTTGATATTTTGCTCATGATTCTATATTTCATTATTGACATATATTTTGCTTCATGATGCTTGGTATGGCATGGGTTTGATGCATAAACAGGTCCAAGGATCGCCATATGGTAGCATATTGTTCATCTTGCAGAAAAGATAGGGGGAGACATACCCTTAGGGGGAGTCATTCTTCTTCCCATGATTCTAGGAGGAGATATTTATCAGATGCATACCTAGAAAAGAGCCCTATATTTGAAGAAAGAAGCATAATTCCAGGGGGAGCATCCCCAAGAAGAGTTCAAACAAGGGGAGAAGCCCCAAGAGGAGAATGGCCCTTTGCCATTGATGTCAAAGGGGGAGAGTTAATCACATTGATGTGATTGATGTTTATTGATGAAGAGAGATAGTCACATTGACTATGGATGTAGAGCATACCTTGTCTACATGTTTGACATCAATAATTGGTAACTGTTGTTGACATCAATGTTGGTATTGTCATCAATGTCAAAGGGGGAGATTGTTGGATCATGTTGTCATTGATGCCAATGGTTTGATTGATTGATGTAAAATGATTGATTGTTTGATTGATGCCAAAGGATTGATTGATTGATGATTGCTATGTATTTCCCTTGATGAGAATGCATAGATGAAGATGGATCAATGAGTTGTCATTGATACATGATGATGCATAGTTTGTTTGATGAAAATATGAATCATTGTTTCCTTATCATGATTGATAAGGTGCACAAATGGATGAACTCAAAAGTGGTCCCCTTATGGTGAAATCCCTCACGGGAAGACTCTTTGTGGATTTATTTATCCTAGAAGAATGGTTGGAGGACCCATGCTTGTATATGGAATAATGAAATGAAGATCAAGGAAATTGTTGGTGAAACCATCCTAGATGGATAGTTCTTGTCATTCCATTTTCGGTGGTATGTGGAATGTCACATAACTCCTCATGGTTTGAGAGTTATGGCCTTACGAAGTTGGAGGACTCCCATATGAAGGCTTGAAGCCCCCAAGGTCAAAGAGGCCAAAGTGACCTAAAAGAAGAAATCATTATTTAAATGATAAAGAAGTGACAAAATCAAGAAGGAATATTTAAATGATAAAATATTGGAGAAATTTCTATTCATGGAAAGTGGTTAACCCTAAAATAAGAAAAATAGGTTAAGTGACCTAGAAATGGGTTAAGTAACCTAAAAATGGGTTAAGTGACCTAGAGGATGAAAGTATAAATAAGATAGTTATGGTCTCTTGTAATCATCCTTTTTGTGGATCAATGGAGAGCTTCTTGTGAATATCTTTTGGAGAGCTTCTTGTGAATATCTTTTGGAGTATTGATGGAGATATTCTTGTGAGAGAATCTTGTTGGTGTGGATCTCTTGAGCATGATTGAAGATATATTCTGAGGAAGAAATTGAGAGGAGGATCTCATGGATGCATAAAATTTTCGGCAATGTCGGATATATTGACGACAAAAGTCTCAAAGCTTCAGAAACCCTAGTTTTTTAGGTATACACGGGCTGTAATGGGCTAGGGCACGTACACACGCGGTTTGTATGAGGACAAGGCACGTACAGTGGATGGAATTATGAAGACTTGTGTTTGAGTTGGTGCCAAGCTCTTGGATGATGATTCAGGTTCCAGATCTGTATTCTATGGGCTCAAATATATCACTGAGACACTAGTATGGTTAATTATTGTCTTGATGGATACTATTGTTTGATGTGTTGTGAATGCTTAGGGAATTATTGATATGGCTTCTATGATGTGGTTCAGTTTGGTTGATTTGGTTGATGGAGTGAGAAGTACTCCTATGATTCAGTGGTGACATGATTTCTATGGTATACTAGTTGTTCATACATGTTTGAGATAGCATTCATATTGATTTATTGTGGAACATGAGAAAGATATTGGAGAGCTTGGAGATGTTGTGACTGGCTAGTGGTCAGATTGGACAGTTAGAGACAAAAGAGAATGATATATTGATTGAAAAGAATCTGATTTGATCTTGAAGGACAAACCCTAACAGCTCAGAATGTATATGTAGGTTGTTGTATACACTGTCTGCGTGCATACGCGGGCTGTAGTGAGCCAGGGCGCGTGCACACGCTGGCTGCACTACTGACAGGTCGTGTACTTGTTGAAATATTGATATATGTTGAGGATTGTTGCCTCATCTCAGTTGGTGCTGAGGGTGTAAGTTGTGTATTTCATTATAGATCTGGTGCTCTTGTAGAGTTGTACTCTATTCAGTTGTTGTTGATAAACCCCCGGATTGTTGTCCATAATAAAAAGAAAATTTGTACATACATATCGTGTTCTTTGTGTTCCTTGTGGCGATGACTTATTGATGATATGTGTTGTTGATATATGCTGCTGATATATGTTCACATCTAACTGGTTATAAATGACAGCAATGGGTAATGAATAAATGTTGAAGTTAACTAAGGAGTTTTATGTAAAGAGGGAAGTTTTGGGAAAAAGAGCCCCACACTCATTCATCCCCCCTCTAAATGTGGTAGGTGTGTCCACCAAACTTAACCTTGAATTCTCCCCCATATTTTAATCCCATTTCCCAAGCTACCCCTAACCAATCGCCAGTGCAATATTCCCATGCCAGCAAAAGATTGAAGACTGAATCCCACCATGCATCTGATAAAGGAAAAGTTGTTGTTGCCCCTTCCTCACCCTCTGATGACTCTGAAAAATCTATGTCTTCACGGATGCATTTGAGGGATGATTTTTCCCATGTGATCAGTGAGATAAAGCCTAAAGTCTCTTCCCAACTCAAGGAAATTTCAAGGAAATCAGGAGGTGACAACAAAAATCAAGGAAGGGTTGCTTCACAGACTGGAAAATATGGATTTTAAATTTTATGTTATTTATTGTTTTGTGACAACGAACTCCATGGATTTTGGACAACATGTTTTATTTTGATATATGAGTATTAGTTTGAAATATTTTCAAATTTATGAGCTAAAATTGTCAAAGGAAAATGTGTTTTGAAGGGAGGCACAATGGGTGTGTTTGCTTAACAAATGGGTTATGTTGTGATGTTATGATTGTTATCACTAAAGGAGTCACAAGGGGGTCCCACCTATTAGTTATTATTTAATTATGACCCTATTATGATTATTAGTTTTTCCTCCCTCCTTAACTAAAGTTAGTTAAGGCCTTATGTTAGCTTAACTAATGAGTTAGTTCAGCTACTCTAACCAATTCTAAATTGTTAAAAGATGAACGAAGGGGAGGAACAAGAGGAGGATAGAAGAACAAAACATGCTAAGGTTTGCTCTTTGAGTTTATGTTGAGATAGTTCATTTTTCATTCATTCATATATTCATAATAGCCTAATTGTCTTTTGTGATAGCAGGGTCTTATTGTAGACAACAATATTCAGGGATGAATCAAATCATTCAGACACTTGTTCTTCAGAGGTGTTGATCTATATTTGATATTCTGTGTAGAATTTTATGTTTGTGAATTAATTTTCATGACTAATAAAGGCTATTGTGCCGAGTCGAGTGGGAAATAATATGTGGCAAGCTAATCCAGCTTTTAGAGTTCAGTTTTGGTTTTCTGTCAGAGGTCCTTTTGTATGTTCCATCAGTGATTTCTAAGTTTGACTTTGGTCCAAGATTTCTGTGTGAAGTTTTGTAAAGACAACGACTCTTTGGTGAATTGGAATGAAATAAGGGATTGTTTTATGTCTCATCTATCTTGATTATGATCTTGGTGTCTTTACTTCTATTCTTACATTTATTTCAGCAACTGATATTTTCAAAAAAATACATGAAAAGTTAATTTCCAGCAAGATTTTTGTTGATAAAAGACTAGCCTAAGCACTTGTAATTAATACTTGTGAGTTAGGATATATATTTTTGTTGGCTATAATCATAGGGTGATAATCCCGTCTACTTTACTTTAGCCAAGTAAAGTCTGAAAATGCTTGAGTAAGATCAATTCATATCTTGTCCTCAACATTTATTTGGCGACCATACTGGGGAGATCTTTGATATCTCTCCGGTTAAATTTTACACTCGATTTTTCATCGACACACCTTTCTTTTATGTTTTGATTCTTTAATTGTTTTTCTATTCATGACTATTCTTATTGCAAGACAACCCAATCTTGAGCCCAGTCTCCAAGACCAGACCAACATTTCTTTGAACCTATTTCATACTATTTTAGACACTGCTAGGACCCATGTTGAGCTTAACCGTTCTTGGGAAACAATTGAAATAGATATTAGTGTTCAAGAATAATTGGAAGCTAGATGTAGGTAGCCTAGAAGTCAACAATAATCTTTTTGTTTATTTAGTTTTGGCCTTTATTTCATTTCCTTAGATTCTCGTGATTCTAGAAGAAGAAGAGGCTTGCCACCTGAAATCAACCCTATTGCTGAAATAGGAAGAAGAAACGTTGTGTTATCTTCCCAACAAAGTTCTCTAAGGAGAAATTTATATGCTTCGTCCATCTCGTCTTTCTTTCCCTCATCTATCATCCATAAGATGGCATCTAGTGGTGGCTCTGGTGGCACTGGAGGTGCTCTGTCTTCTCAATCTTCATCGTCATCAGTGATTGGTAGCTTGTACAACCACCATATCCCTGTACAATCTGATATAAACCCCACCAAAGTCATTAAAAATTATGGCCTTTTTCAGTTTGAAGAAGATGCCACGACCACACCATGGCATGTGTCCTCTCCTCTTAACCTAGCACCTACTACTCACCTGCTTCTGAAGTTTAAAGAGCATTTGACTAGGTTTTCAGGAAATAACACTGTCAGTACCAATGAACACCTAGTGGAATTTTCTAATTCTTTTCATAACATAGGGGCTAATGACAATGGCACTTGCATGCGCTTGTTTGTCAATTCCTTGGAAGGAAAGGTTGCAGTCGATTTCTTTGACCTTCATCCTAAGATCTTGTCTACTTGGGAGGATCTTATTTATTGGTTCTTATCCACTTACGGGCAATCCAAGGGACCTGCTGAGAAGTTAAGGGAGTACAACAACGTCACTTACAAATACGGTGAGACCATCAAGTCCTTCAACTTGCATTTCACCAAGTTGTATAATCAAATCCCTGAACTTATCTGCCCTCAAAACCAAGCCACCTTCATGCATTACTATAATGCATTTCCTTCTCCTTACCGTCACAGGCTTGAAGAAAAGGCCATTGATAATCTCGGTTCCTCTCTGCACACTTTCTCAGAGTATGAGGAACAGATTGAATGAACTGGTCTATCCCAGGGAGAATCAGTTAGATAGATAGATATGTCCACTCTCTTACAGCTAGTACAAGATATGAAAAAACGTATGATAGATTTTGAGCGGAAAGGTATTGTCAACCCACTCACCCCTGGACCTTCATCCTCCTTTTCTCCTCCTTTTAGAGGACCGATTGAAAATAAATTCAAGCCGAAGGCTATCCTGCCTCGGAGTTGATGTAACTTTTGTGAGGAACACCATGAAGAAACCACATGTGAGGTAAGGAAGAGTGCCAGAGACAAGATATTTGGTAAAAGACCATAATCTACTATCGTTGTCCTAGATTTTTCTGAGCCAGAAGATGTCATGGTCATCAATACTAGGAACAAAGCCTATGCCCCAAAAGTCAAAGTTGACCTCCTCGCAGTTCTTCTAACCCGAGTTCATCTTCAACCGCTGCTACGCCCCGGGTTCCCAAAGTTCCTGAGAGTCAAGGGATCACTCCTCTGCCCCCCTCTTCCAAATACAATATCTTGAATTAGTTGGCCAACATCAAGGTAGATGCAACCCTCCTAGACATGGTTGTCGTCCGTGAACAACAGATGCATCTGAAAAAATTCATGGAAGGAAAATATTTCGTTGTAGCCAATCTTTTCGAAGAGGTAAGAGAAGAGGATTCTTCTATAAATAATGTAGGTGTACATAAATTCAGATACCCTGTAAAAAATCCCCCTTTTTATATTTCTGTAAAGATGATGGATAAAATCGCCCACTGTTGCCTCATTGATGGTGGTTTAGGCCCAAGTGTCTCGTCGAAGACTATTATGGAAGAGCTAGGCTTATCTTGTACAAACGAAAATGCCAGAAGCATGATTTCCTATAATAGTCTGCAACAAATGACCATATGCGAGATTAAGGATGTAACCTTGGTTTTATGCGCTCATCCTGAGATAAGGACAACCCTCAACATTCAAGTGATTGATATGCCTGTAAGAAATTATTCAATTATCTTGGGGAAAGATTGGCAAGCCCTAATAGGTGGATACCTCTCTCTCGACATGACACATTTATCTGTTCCTTGGAATGGAAAGAATATCATAGTCCCTAGAGAAGGAAGAGTTTCACCCTACATAGAGAGTGTTCTGCAATCTAGTGTAAACTATATCGAAGAAGACCTAGGAGTGTATTCCATATTTGCTGAAGAGGATAATATTCCTCTGGAAATAATTGATTTAGAGGATGAATTTTGGCATATGCACTTCGATGGTTCACACTCAGATGAGGGTAACGAGGCTGATATTATATTGGGTTCCCCTGCAGGAAAGATTCATAATCTATCATACAGGTTGGAGTTTTCTTGCTCAAACAATGTCGTTGAATTCGAAGCTTTCTTGTTAGGCATCGAGAACGCCCTTAATCTTGGTTGTGGTCACCTTTCAGTGTTCGTAAATTCTGATCTTGGTGTGAACCTGATACATAAGATATGCTCTCCTAGCAACAAGCTGATGGAACAATATTCCCAAACTATTTGGGCACTTGTCTCGAATATCCTATATTTTAACATCACTCATGTTAGGAAGGAGTTGAATTCAATAGTTGATCGATTAGATGTCTTCACAACCTCTCCTACTCAGTAGCTCTTGCCTCACTAGACTAATTTTTCTCTCTAATCTCTACATCGTTCATACATTTCTGAGAATGAAAAAATCTGGAAGGCCATCCCTAACAATGAAAGCAGTTCTTCTGTCATTCAAAATGAACCTCTCAAGCCTCATAAGATTATATCTATAGAAAATAATGAAATTCTTGAAGTCTTGACTCCTCTCGAGGGTTCGTTTTCCTTGAGTGTTGGAGGAAATAAAGAAAAGGAAGAGGAGTCACAACTGAAGGTGATTGAAACCATCTCCATGAACATTAGGACACCTGGATCTTCCTCGAACATTAAAATAAATATCCAAGGTTCTGATAAAGAAGAAATGAAATCTGTTGAGTTACTTAGTGGATTTCGAAAGATTTTTTCTTGGTTTAATGCAGGTCTTCATGGTTTTGATCCAGGTCTTGTTCAACATATTATGAAAACAACCAAGAAAAAACAAAGACTTGTGAACTCTGCACTGGAAGAAACCTTCCGAAGGGAGTTGAGGAATTCCTTAAGAACTGAAATTTTTTCTTTTGTCCACCTTGAAGGGTTTTCCAATTGGGAACCTACTTCGAAGACCCCTGATAGTTTCAGAACCTGCATTAGTATTTGAACTTTCAGGAAAGCAATTATAAGAAATCCTTTCCCTCCCCTCAATATGAAAATGTTTCTGCAATAGGTTGTAGAGTTACACTTGGAGCCCTTACTTGACAGTTTGTTTGGTTACAATAAAATCAAGGTAGAAGGGGGGAATTATCACAAAACCATTTCCACTACTAATCGTGATACTATGTCTTACAATTTCATGCCCTCTGTCTTATTTTATACAAGTATCGCTTTGAGAAGGCCTATACACACAACTTTCGATAGATCGATCAGTCTCCATGCTTATCTTGATGATTTAATCGTATATGTCAAAGGGTTGATAGCTACATCATGATTTCAAGTGTTGGGCCATTTCCAGATTACTTTTTTCTTGGACACTAACTCAGAAATTTTAAATTAATTGTAGAGACAATGGTTTTCCCACACCATTAACACTCCTCATTTGAAATATTGCGAGGGACCAACGTGAAAAGTTTTCCTTGCTGATTGGATCTTTTTGTATACTAGTATCTTAGCTTTTTTTTCAAAATTTGTGCTTATTTTTCTTCTTTACATCACTTTTGTTTATGTTTTTGAGTTGTTGTTGTATTTTTGTTGCTTTTTATTTCTATCTTTTACTACTGTTGTTTTAATTTCTACATTATTACTTCTATTGCAAATTTTGTATTTATCATCTTTTAGTATTTGGTCAGGTTATATTGTTGGATCAATTCTGTCATAGTGACACTCCTGCAAAGAATTGTTAGTCAACAACAATCAATCTTGCACAATTGCTATGATCTCTCCGTTGAAGGGTCGTTGAATTTGTTACATATTTTCGTTGCTATGTTACGAGGAATTGGTTGTTTCCCGCTTTTGCTTGCCATTTTTTCATCCATCAAGATCTTAAGAGAAAAACTATAAGCTTCCTCTTTCAAGTTAAGAGATTATTCCAGTCAAATGATTATGCATATAGTGGTAAAACCCCTCATACTTAACACTTTTCATGAGTTATTCCCAAATTCCTGGTCATCTTTCCATTAAATCCGTTCACTTCCCCCCGTTGCATAATCATTCGAGTGATGTCTTCTTGAGATTACTATTCTTGATCTATGAAACCATGAGTTCTGAGTTCTAATCTATTAAAAACAAATTTCCTTGTGGAGTCGCCAGTTTGTTGACGATTGAAAACATCAACGTAATTTCTCTCGCAAAGTGTTGCTAAGCCTATTATTATATAAGACTAAATAATGCTAGTAGGTGGGACCCCTTGAACTTTTGAAGATGGGGTCTGTTCATTTTCAATGTTATGATGATGTGATACAAAATTTTAAATGGTTGATGAGAATATGGTTGCCGGTGTTATCAGTTAAGATGTTGTTCCTTCATGATACTACAACCTGCTATTCATTTATGGTATTTTTTCTTCTCGCACATGTACAACAAAAATGTTAGTGAAAATTACAGAAAGACATTTTGAGGAAAAGGAAAATACTATACCTAATGAAAAAAAGAGACCTAGCTCTGCAATACTATATGCATGAAAATACTTGTTGATAGTGGTTAAGTCCTAGGTAACAAAGAAATGGCTATGAAATATTGTTAAGTTACATTTTTTATGCATATGGTGGAAATTTTGGTGGCACATTTGGCAAGGTGATAATGCATTGGTTATGCATTGCTTAATGGAATCAGTAGCTGATGTACATATGTTATAACGTTGGTGGCTCGTGGAAGTGATGGATTACAATTTTTATGGTGATTATGTTATGTTTCGGGTTGATGTTGATCACGCTATTTGGTGATGATTCCATACTTGATCCTTTAGATTGTGTAGTGGTCAAGCGATTTATTTGAGTTATATCAGAAATGTAAACATATGTGGCGCATTTGGAAAGGTGATTGCAAATAGTTGAATTATTATGTGGACTTGTATTATGCTATGGTTTAAATGTGTTGATACTATTGATGCAGTGGTTGATTAATGATGTTAATGGAAGTCTCATTGGCATGTACTATGGAGTAAATGAGATGAGGGTGGAGGCGACGTGCATTTAGTGCACGTCACCTTTACCCTTCTCGTTGGCCGCCACCCTAGTCAGACTATTGTTTGATCTTGCTGTTGTGTTCACGCTTCAGATTTTTAGTAGGGTGAAACCACTCGGCCAACCCTCGTCTTAAGGTTTTCTATTAACAGGTATGTCTCGTTTGGCCATTCTTAACTTCACTCTAGTTATGAAATGATTTTAGCTCAGTAGTGTGGGTTTGTGTTTGTCCTGAGTGTTGCAACTATGTGGAATTTTGGATTTAAATGGGAAATAGATGGTTAGGCTTTTATCAGTTAAGTTCGTTGGATTGTTAGTCTTCCTGGGTGATAGTTCCTTATTACCACTGCATGTTGGTTGAAGGGATTTTGGCTGGATGATTGCCTTCACGGTTATTGGGTTTAATTAAGAGCCATGTTTTCTTGTTTCGGCCTCGCCAAAGGACTGTCTCTTGTCCACAAGCACCACAACCCCTTGTGCGTACACCTTCGGCCTCGAAGTCTCACTGAATTTAGTTTCATTCCTTTTGTGAAGGCTACTGTGCAAACCCTTAACCCTCCAGGCTGGGTTTTCATAGGGAAATTGTCGCGCCTGTTAATTGGTTTCCAATTATTGTGGTATAGTACCTTGAGTACGGGCTCAACCATGGGTCATATAGCCATCATGTTGGTATGGCTTCCCATCACTGCCTTTGTGATATTAGCATAAACCTTACATTGCTATTTGATTTTTAAGGTCACAGTCACCCGCCTTATGCTGATTAACTCAACGATTTTAATGGAAGGGCCTCTACCCTGTGTTGATTAGATGCCTGGTTATGCATAGCTACCATGGCTTGTTCGGCTAGTTGTTCCTCTAACACCATGGCATTTTTTAGTTGATATAGTCACTAATATTCACACTTTTGATGTTTCGATTGATGGTTGGCATTGGCTACGAATATTGGGGTTGCTCACATAGGTCGCGTTCTGTATAGGGTGTTTTGCAAAGTAAATTATTGGACCAAGTATATCTATTGCATCTTCTGTTGTTGGTTGAATAAACTTGAGTGCGCACAGTTTGCTCAATCGTGAATTGATAAATCAATAGCTCGACACGATTTATTGAGTTATATCGTGGTCGTATGTTGCTGTGTGATTAGTGGGATTGTTGCACCATGAAGTTTTCTCAGTTGCACACCGTGCGTAGTATGGATGAATTGTTTTCATGCTCAGTGATATCCACTAAGTTTTAAGCACGTTATTGATTGCAAATTGACCACTGTTGATGACAGGTGTGTTGGTTATTTGGTTTGGTTTTTTAGTCACATTGAGTTTTTTTGTTTTACAGTGGCCACTGGCATGGTTACGTTGCCTTGGCAATTTACTCCTGCACAACCTGTGTCTAAATAGTGGTTGTTTGGTTGTATAGTCAATTATCATTTCATTCATGGCATGTGAGGTTTTGATTATCTTGATTATTTTTTACATATATATATGGGAACGAATATCATTACATACCTTGATTGGGTCTATTGCAAAATAGTGACTTTATTATTATTTCGGAGATATGAATTTTAAATATAGATTGGAGAAATGTGTGGCAGTGGTGGATGTTAATGATTATAGATTGGGAATGAGTGTTGTTGTTGATTGTTATAACATGTAGAATGAGAAAACAAAGGGGAAAAAACCTCTTACAAGTTGTTTGAAATACCTACCTTTAATAATGGCATTGTGTTGCATATTTTATTATTGGGCAGTGAACTAGTTAAAAACACAAGAATTATTACTCAGTCATCTAATTGTTGGTTGATGTTATGGATTGTTCGATTAATCTCATGAATGGTAAACATTTTTTTTCCCCTCTCATTATCTCATTTTCAGCTAATTACAAACCCCTCACATATCCCATATTCATTTTTTTCACCCCCTGGTCTGATATTCATCACAACTAAGAAAATTTATGTGTTAGATTGGATAGAAGTGGTAGAATTTTGTGTGGATTGCAGTGAGGTTTATTGGTTTGCTTACAGTTGATTATTGTTATCATTGAGTAATGACTATATCTCTTCTCTTTAATTATATCATATTTTCTCTAATTACAAACCCTTCATGTATCCCTGAACATTTTTCCACCCCCCTGCTCATTGATTAACATTAAAACAATTTGTATGGATTGGATTGCATGAGTCTGATACATTCTGAGCCAAATCCATTTCATATTTTTAAGGATTTGTCATGCATGGCTATTTAAAATACTATTTGCTAATTGTTAACATATGTAGGATGATTTTTTTCATTCGGGGAAGCCATGGCCGAGGAAATATAGGTAGAGGTAACTGGAACCGAGGTCGAAGGAGGCCTAGGTTCTCAATACATTTTGATGTTGATTCTGAATATCTTGGCCAATTGTTCCATGTTGGGTTCTTTAATTGGATCGGACAGGGAATAGTCCAATCGAGGCCTGAAAGGCCTCCCTTCCAAGCCCCTCAAGCCCCCGGTATACATGTGCCTCCTCATGTCTCTTTACAGGCTGAAGTCCCAGAAAATGATGGGTGGCAAGAGATTGTTCACCCGACAGTCTCCCAACACCATGGCTAGCCAAACTTAACCCTGCTTGCTC
This sequence comes from Picea engelmannii, assembly GCA_009831015.1. Taxonomy (NCBI): domain Eukaryota; kingdom Viridiplantae; phylum Streptophyta; class Pinopsida; order Pinales; family Pinaceae; genus Picea; species Picea engelmannii. Next base: position 432,611 of record ML784812.1, read on the forward strand.
CCCCACCTTTGAATCCCATTTCCCAAGCTGCCCCTCACCACTCGCCAATGAAATCCTCCCATGCTAGCAAGATATTGAAGACTGAAGCCCACCATGCATCTGATAAAGGAAAAGTTGTTGCTGCCCCTTCCACACCCTCAGATGACTCTAACAAATCCATGTCTTCACGGATGCATTTGAGGGATGATTGTTCCCATGTGATCAGTGAGATAAATCCTGAAGGCTCTACCCAACTCAAGGCAATTTTAGGGAAATCAAGAGGTGACAACAACAATCAAGGAACGGTTGCTTCACGGACTGGAAAATATGGATTTTAAATTTTATGTTATTTATTGTTTTGTGACAGTGGACTCCATGGATTTTGGACAACATGTTTTATTTTGATATATGAGTATTAGTTTGAAATATTTTCAAATTTATGAGCTAAAATTGTCAAAGGAAAATGTGTTTTGAAGGGAGGCACAAGGGGTTTGTTTTCTTAACAAATGGGTTATGTTATGATGAGATGATTGTTATCACTAAAGTAGTCACAAGGGGGTCCCGCCTATTAGTTATTATTTAATTATGACCCTATTATGATTATTAGTTTCCCCCCCCTCCTTAACTAAAGTTAGTTAAGGCCTTATGTTAGCTTAACTAATGAGTTAGTTCAACTACTCTAGCCAATTCTAAATTGTTAAAAGTTGAACTAAGGGGAGGAACAAGAGGAGGATAGAAGAACAAAGCACGCTAAGGTTTGGTCTTTGAGTTTATGTTGAGATAGTTCAGTTTTCATTCATTCATATATTCATCATAGCCTAATTCTCTTTTGTGATAGCAAGGTCTTATTGTAGACAACAATATTCATGGCTGAATCAAATCATTCAGACACTTGTTCTTCAGAGGTGTTGATCTATCTTTGATAGTCTGTGTAGACTTGTTTGTTTGTGAATTAACTTTCATGACTGATAAAGGTTATTGTGCAGAGTCGAGTGGGCAGCAATATGTGGCAAGCTGATCCAGCTTTTAGAGTTTAGTTTTGGTTTTCTGTCAGAGGTCCTTTTGTATGTTGCATCAAGGATTTCTATGTTTCACTTTGGTCCAAGATTTCTATGTGAAGTTTTGTAAAGACAATGACTCTTTGGTGAATTGGAATGAAATAAGGGATTTCTTTATGTCTCATCTATCTTGATTATGATCTTGGTTTCTTTACTTCTATTCTTACATTTATTTCAGCAATTGATATTTTCAGAAAAACACATAAAAAGTGATTTTCCAACAAGCTTTTTGTTGATAAAATACTAGCCTAAGCACTTGTAATTAATACTTGTGAGTTAGGATATATATTTTTGTTGGCTATAAACATAGGGTGATAATCCCGTCTACTTTAATTTAGCCAAGTAAAGTCTGAAAATGCTTGAGTAAGATCAATTCATATCTTGTCCTCAACAAGGAGGAATGTTGAGCTCGAAATCATTATCATCCACAACCTTGGTGATGGTGTAAGACCCATAACGGAGTGGGAGAAGCTTTTGATGGGGTCCTGTAAGGCCTTATTTTTGCAATTGCAACCAAATTGTTTCGCCCACATGAAAGTTATGTGGCACCCGATGTTGATCATGGCACTGCTTGTACTTGTCATTGGACTTATGTAGGATTTCTTAAACCTGTTGGTGGCTGTGATAGATCCTCTTAATGAACTGGGTGGATTTGTCAACTTCAGTCGGAGCAGGAGATGAGTCGACCGAGGTGACCGCAAGGGGTAGTGCAACATCTATGGGACCCAATGGTTGGAATCCCAACCCCACCTGAAAGGGGTTGTGGCCGGTTGAGCTATGCAGGGCTTGGTTGTAGCTATGTTGGACATAGGGAAGACTCTCATCCCATGTGAGAGAGTGATTGGAATTATACATGCGCAGGATATGCACGATCATTCGATTTATGACCTCGGTTTGGCCATCTGTTTGGGGGTGGAAGGTCGTGGATTTGATGAGCTTGGTGTCCAACAGTGACCAGAGGCTCAACCAGAATGTGATGAGAAATTGACTATCCCGATCTGAGACAATGGTTTGTGGGATTCCAAAATGTACTGAGACTAGTTCAAAGAAGAGCTTGGCAGTGACCTTTGTTGTAATGTTCTTCTTGCAGGTTTCCATAATTGTCATCTTAGAAAAGAGATCAACAACCACAAATACACAATCATTTCCCTGCTTGGTGGATGGGAGGCTCAACATGTAGTCCATTGAGACAAATTCCCATGGCCTGTCAGGAGTAGGCAAAGGGGTGTACAAGCCATGTTTCTTAGTGGTCGTTTTGGAAATAACATAGGAAGTGTAGGACTTGATATACTTGTTGACCTCTTGTCGAAGTTTTGACCAATAGAAATGTTTCTGCAGAATTACCACTATCTTTTCAACGCTAAAGTGTCCTGCCACCCAACTATAATGGGCTTCCCATATCAAATTTTCTCGCTCGCTTTATGGAATGAAGATATGGCCCAGATTACACATCATCCCATCCTGAAGATGGAAATTAGTGACAATTGCATTTGTGCCCAAAATTTGGTAGGTGGTGGAAAATTTCGGGTCTGTCTCATAGAGTTGGGGCCATCCAGAGGTATCATGGCCATAAGAGTCTAGCACCGTGGTGAGTTTCGTGATTGGCGGTCTGCTGAGGCAATCAATGATGCAATTGGTGCTTCCTATTTTATACTTGATGTTGAGGTGGAATTGTTGCAAGTATGTGGACCACTTCTGATGGCAGTCATTATGCAATTTTCCTTTTGTATGCATGAACTGTAGTGGCTTATGATCAGTGTGGATGATTGTATCCTTCCCAAGAATGTAATGTCTCCACTGGCAGCAGGATTTCACAATGGAGTACATTTCTTTATCGTAAGTAGGGTAATTAAGGACACCATCTAATGTCTCACTATGATATGCCCTGAGGTGGCCATGCTGAGTGAGAACGACACCCATAACATAGTTTGAAGCATCTGTCTCGATCTCAAAGGGTTGTTGCAAGTCTGGTAGTCAAAGTAATGGGGCTGAGCACAAACATTGCTTCAAATAATCGAACGCATTTTGTTGGGACCGACCCCACACAATGTTTTCCTTACCACCACCCCTCGTTTCTTGAATGAGGGCCCATGCAATATGGGAGAATCCCAGCACGAACCTGCGGTAGAAATTAGCAAGGCCTAATAAGATCCGAAGCTCAATGAGTGTGGTTGGGGCTGGCCAGTCACAGATGACTTGGATCTTTGTTGGATCCACATGTACACCATGCTGATCAACGATGTATCCCAGGTATTGGACCCTTTCCATGCCGAAGGATCATTTTTCCAAGTTGGCATACAGCTTGTGCTGCCGCAGGGTGTGCAGAACCTGTTGAATATGTTGCAAGTGTTCTGCCCAAGTCTTGTTGTAAATGAGAATTTCATCCAGATACACCACTACAAAATTATTGGTGAATGGTTGCAAGATATCATTCATAGTCCTCATGAAAATGGTTGGAGCATTTTTCAAACCAAAGGGCATGACCAACCATTCAAAAATACCTTCCTTTGAATTGAAGACAGTCATCCATACATATTTTTGTTCTATCGGGACCTGGTGGTAGCTAGACTTCAAATCAATATTATTGAAGTATATGTCCCCCATGAGATGATCAAGGAGGTCGTTGATTCGAGTAACCGGGTACCATTTTCTAACTATGATTTTATTCAGAGCCTGATATTAAATACAGAGTCACCAGGTTCCATATTTCTTTTGTACCAACACGATTGGGCTCCCACAAGGTGATGATATGGGACGGATGTGCCCCTTGTGGAGCACTTCTTAGATCTGTTGCTTCATCTCCTAATTCTCTAACAGAGAGTGGCAGTAGACTATCCCATTGGGAAGCGGTGCGTTGGGGGTCAAATCGATGGGGTGCTTGACCTGAAAGTGCAGAGGTACCCTAGTAGGTGAGTGTTGGTCTCCGGTTTTGATCATGTTTTTTTGCCTATATTATATTCCACAGACCTCCATTTATATGCCAGTACCACCCTTTTGGCCTCGTTTTGACATAATTAACATCTCCCTACCATTCAATGGGGTTACTTAAGGTATCTTTGCATTTCAAACTATTTTTATGCACTTTAATGCTTTAAATTGATATTGGAACTAATGTCTCTTGGGTTAGGTACCACTGCTATTTTTGGAACAGGATGTCGGTACCAGGTACCAACTCGTACCCGTGGAGATACCAATGGAGAAGCTCAAATATCTGTGCGTTATGGTCCGAATGGAAGACAGAGAGATTCGCATGACAGCTGGAGTCATCGCCACAGGGTGCTTGAAGGCATAATGATAAACCTGGGCCATGATTCTTCATCGTTCACACTTCGTGACACTACGTGTCACGAAGATGTGAAGTACGTTTTAAAACTTGATTCCAAGACTGTTATGAACAGGGGGACCCGTTTGTTTTATGTATCATTTTTTTAGACTGTTATGAGTAGGATTTCTATATAAACCCGCGATCACTCCTGAGAACGGGTTGTTGGATTATGTTATGGACACGCATTTTTGAATATCAAAACTGCTGTTGCGTCTTGCTATTCGACTGATATATGATTTGAAGCATTCTCTTTTGAGTTAATGGAGCGTAAAGATTATACAATGTTTGCATAGACTGTTGTAGTTAGTTCTGGTTCTCTCCTCGGCATTTGTACCATTTGGTTGGGTCCGCCAAACCGGTTCAAGTCGTCGTGTTACTCTGTTTCAGACTTAGTTCATTTCAGTGTTTTAGAACTTGCATACGAGGTAGCTTAACGATCATCGATTTAGTTGTTTCAGTGTGTTAGCATTTGCCTACATGAATGGTATACCTACATCTCATAGTGTGTCATTGATTTAGTTGCTTCAGAATCTTGTTTATCTATTCTTCAATTGAGTCATTCCAGCATACTATTATCTTTTGTGTTGATGGGTATTGAATGCATAACTGATGCCTGTAGGGTTTAAGAGCATGAACGTGGTTTGTTTGGCTTTTCATTTTCAATTCAAGCATAACTTAGAGTGTGAATGAACTTGCTTTGTTAGACAGTTAGTTACCCTGCTTACTTGGAAGAGTTAGATTACAGTTAAATCAAAGGGAGCTCCTGGTACCAGTAGTTAGGGTAGTACTATGTTTTCCTGTAGACAGAATTAGATTTATTTTTGCTGCTCAGAATGAGTGCATTTTCGAGAATACTCTTTGTGTCATGACTTAAACAGAAATGATGATGGTAGATGATTGGACATAGAGGTAAAATAATCTTGTGGAACCACACTTTTGAATAGAAATAGCAGTACTAGCATTTGAGTATAAGACTGTTTT
>ML784812.1:447298-471297 GCA_009831015.1 Picea engelmannii
GGGGTTACTTAAGGTATCTTTGCATTTCAAACTATTTTTATGCACTTTAATGCTTTAAATTGATATTGGAACTAATGTCGCTTGGGTTAGGTACCACTGCTATTTTTGGAACAGGATGCCGGTACCAGGTACCAACTCGTACCTGTGGAGATACCAATGGAGCCGCTCAAAGATCTGTGCGTCATGGTCCGAATGGAAGACAGAGAGATTCGCATGACAGCTGGAGTCATCACCACAGGGTGCTTGAAGGCATAATGATAAACCTGGGCCGTGATTCTTCATCGTTCACACTTCGTGACACTACGTGTCACGAAGATGTGAAGTACATTTTAAAACTTGATTCCAAGACTGTTATGAACAGGGGGACCCGTTTGTTTTATGTATCGTTGTTTTAGACTGTTATGAGTAGGATTTCTATATAAACCCGCGATCACTCCTGAGAACGGGTTGTTGGATTATGTTATGGACACACACTTTTGAATATCAAAACTGTTGTTGCGTCTTGCTATTCGACTGATATATGATTTGAAGCATTCTCTTTTGAGTTAATGGAGCGTAAATATTATACAATGTTTTCATAGAATGTTGTAGTTAGTTCTGGTTCTCTCCTCCGGCATTTGTACCATTTGGTTGGGCCCGCCAAACCGGTTCAAGTCACCGTGTTACTCTGTTTCAAACTTAGTTCATTTCAGTGTTTTAGAACTTGCATACGAGGCAGCTTAATGATCATAGATTTAGTTGTTTCAATGTGTTAGCATTTGCCTACATGAATGGTATACCTACAACTCATAGTGTGTCATGGATTTAGTTGCTTCAGAATCTTGTTTATCTATTCTTCAATTGAGTCATTCCAGCATACTGTTATCTTTTGTGTTGATGGGTATTGAATGCATAATTGATGCCTGTAGGGTTTAAGAGCATGAACGTGGTTTGTTTGGCTTTTCATTTTCAATTCGAGCATAACTTAGAGTGTGAATGAACTTGCTTTGTTAGACAGTTAGTTACCCTTCTTACTTGGAAGAGTTAGATTACAGTTAAATCAAAGGGAGCTCCTGGTACCAGTAGTTAGGGTAGTACTCTGTTTTCCTGTAGACAGAATTAGATTTATTTTTGCTGCTCAGAATGAGTGTATTTTTGAGAATACTCTTTGTGTCATGACTTAAACAGAAATGATGATGGTAGATGATTGGACATAGAGGTAAAATAATCTTGTGGAACCACACTTTTGAATAGAAATAGCAGTACTAACATTTGAGTATAAGACTGTTTTCTGTTGATGACTTAAATAGGAAATGTTCAGTTTTAAGATAGTCATGAAGATTCAAGTTCTCATGATAAGTGTGTGTTTTCTTCTAAGGATAGCATTCAGATAGAGAATAGAAACTTACCCGCACATACAGTGTAGCAGCTCGAAGTTTACCAACCCTGGTTTGACAATTTAGTGTTTCAGGTCATTCAAATCTTCAATTTAGCAGCCTGACAGTGAGGAGAAGATATATGAGTATTATTCCATGATCTTATCCACTTGCTTCTACTGTGTGGAGAGGTCATCCGCGAAGACCCTAGATGTGGCTATGATATTTCCCTCATTTTGAGAGAGAATCATGAAGAAGACAAACTTCCCTATCTGAGAGATGACCTTCCTGTGTTTCTTGGTAGAGATCAAGGAAATAACACTAGGTGGGACTGCCTCGGGTATCCTGTACAATGTTTTGTTCAAAGTAATAATAACACTACGAGGCCTAGACTCATATAAAACATGGTGTTTCCATAAATATGGTTGGCCCAAAATAACATTACAAAATTCAAGAGGGGAAACATCACACAATACCTTGTCTTTGAAGGGCTTGATGTCATATGACATGCGACATTGTTAGCTGACACAGATGTCACTTCCTTGGCGGAGCCATCTGATGGTGTAGGATTGTAGGTGCGACATTGTCAGCAGGACAAGTCTCTTGACAACCTCTGTTGAGATAAGGTTCTTCTCACTACCTCTATCAACGTTGAAGTGCAGTGAGGTACCTTTCACCCACATCTGTGAATGAAAAAGGCGCTCGCCTTCCTCTGGCTCATCTAGTTCATCAGGCTGGAGCTTGGTGGTAGCAATGGTAGCACTGGGTTTTTCATCAATGATCTGTCTCCCCCTTTTTGGTTCTGACTCAGAGTTGGAACTCGCATCTGATTCAGAGGATTTCATCTCAGCCACCAACGACTACTTTGAGCGAAAATCAACAGTGTTATGCCAGGGGCTCTTATGGAAGTTGCACCACTTCTTGGTATCTTTATTTTTCTTTCTGATGTCCTTATTTTCTTGTGGCCTGGACTGGTTGTCCTGAGGTGGTTCGTCTTTTCTCCATCCCTTGTTTTGTGGGTTGGGGCCGCCCTTTCCTGGATTTTTATATGAGGGGTTCACAGGCCCAAATTTCCACGTCTTTTGATTAAGTTTCTCCTCGATTTTGACAACATATCGGTAGGCCATGCCCAAGGATGAGATGTACAGAAAATCCATTTCATCCTAGATGTATCTATGCAGACCGTCGCGATACTTGAGCACCAAATTTTGCTCGAAATATTTGATACCCAGCTTGGTGTGAGAGGTATGGAAGATATTTGTGAACTTGGGCACTGCTTGGTCTTTTTCCTGCCACAGTGTGGTCCATTTTGTGTACATGTCATCATAACTTCCAAAAGGGTAGTATTGTTCCTTAATAACATCCCTGAAGGACACCCAGGTGACTGCGACTATAAATAATGAGGGTTACTCTGTTTCCTTCTACTCACGTAAAGTTTCCCACCAATCTTTGACACGGGGAACGAATTTGAGGAGCGCAAAAGTAATCCTTTCTCTATTCGAGAAGTTATGGACAAAGAAATACCCTTCTAGCAGATTCAACCATTTGTCTACAACATCTGCATCTATCTAACCTTAAAATATAGGAATATTAAATTTGATTTGTACCTTTAAGGGGGTGGCACCTCCGTTTGAGGAATATGCATCACCTGTTGGTAGTTGCTGAAGGATTTGCACAAAACTATCCATCAACTCGTTCCTCTGTAGCATGAGGGATTCCTCGAGCAACATTTTGAAGGGATCTCTTGTCATGTCATATTTATTTTCTCCCGCCATGAGAGGTCGTTTGAGCATGCAAGATATTTTTTCCTCAAGAGAAACAAGATCGAGACCCAATTCTTTGTACCCTGACCTCGTTGGGGACATGCATTAAGAATGACAAAGAGAAAACCTCTCTGATACCACTGATCCAGATTTTATGGTAAGAATGAAATAAATATAGATTATTATCAAAATATGCTTAACACAAAATAACAAATATACAATAAAACCAGTTTCTATTCAATAAGGAAATAAGCCGAAACTTTAAAATGCAGTGGAAAACAAGCTTGCTAGACTGGTGGTGGCTTATCTCTGAGAAGAGATGTGAAGGTTGTGCTCATTCACAAGAAGATGATTACAATGAGGTTTTGAAGGCATTTTTACAATAAACAAGAATGTAAAAAACCCTAGACATCCAAAACCTAACCCTAGTAGATGAAGCGCCAAAAGTCATGTGAGTCATGTGGGCCCTGTTTGGGTAAGTTAGTACATCAACTTCCCGGGGTCGTAACTTTTGCATACAATCTCCTTTTTAGGCACATGATATCTCGTTAGAAAGGTATATCGAAGGAATACACATGTTGCCTTCAGAATCTGACTCCATCTACATTTTTACTATGGCGAGCCCTAAAAACGTTGTTTAGGGCCTCAAAACGGCCTCAGAAGTCAGGGACCCGAAAACTAGGAAAAAACTACCCAACTGGAAAACTTCCAAAATGAGCCAGTTGGAATAGGTGGGAGACCACCGAAATCCATCTGGATCACCAAGATAGGCAGCTTTTATGAAATCTTTGGTGCGTTACCTGTGTCCAAGTGGAATATTTTTATCGGCTCTAATAGATGTTGTGTTGGTATGCCACGCTATCCCTAGTTCTTCAGTGTATCCTCGGTGGAAGTATGAGTCAGCTCCATGTGTGAGGTTGATGTGGCACTAGATCAAAATAGGTTATGGAGAATTACTTTAATAGTATTCCAGTGGCCCAATAGCCTAGTGATCGATGAGTCTGATGGCCTGGTGTACCTACAATTGACGATTGAGACTTTGCACTTGACGCGCTCATGGGATTTATTATCTGGGTGGGACGATGGGCTAATAGCCCAATATTCCTTGAAACATATGATTAATTTTGGACTATCAATCTCACCCCAAGAAACAATGTGAGTCATTGATCTGATGTGTTAAAAAAATCCAAATTGGCTAAGACCTAAACAATGTCATGCTGATGTCATCTAGACACGTGGCATATTTTTACTGGCCCATGATGGCAATGAGGTGGCAGACAGACATGACATATGTCATCCAAATTTAGGATGTTGATCTATGTCTTTGGTGGTTTCTAGGTTTCCATGTGGTAGTCGTTGGTTGGCTGCCACAAAGGATGTGATGGAAAGTGATGTGGCACTGTATCAGGGTTATATGTTATGCGTTGTCTGGAATTTTTACCTCAATGGGGGGGGTGGTCTGATTCCCCAATTATTCTGATGGCCCAATATATCGGGACACTGGATGTGAGGCACTACTAGAAAGGCTGGAACTTCAGGAAAACTCCTAGGAGCCAGTGTGTCGATATATTGTGAAACCAGAGAACGAATCTAGACCACCAATTTCTCTTTATGAAATGATGTGATCCATTTATCTGGAGTGTTGGGCACATGTTCATTCTCCATGATCTACCTCTATTATCTCATGGTATCAATTTCACAGAATTTAACTTCGCTCCATGTGGCTTCATCTAACATATTTGTCCATGATCTTACATAATCTCCCAACAAACTTCTAATTCTATGCAATGATGTGTGCAAACTTGCACACCGAGAGAAAGAGTCATCAATCAAGAAAATACTAAATTACCAAAATTTTCCATGTGTAATGAAGGAAATGAGGCCACAGGTGGTCATGAAATCGATAGAGTTCAAAATTATAAAGAATGCAACCATGTCATGAACAAATTGGTATTTTTTGCAAACTTTAACCATTTGAAAAAACCCATCACCATTATTATAAGTGCAAATCTAAGAGAATGTTGAGGAAATAATTGAACATCAATTTGAAATATAAGATGAGGTATAGAAAAATAATCAAAATTTGGAAGATTTGGAAAAATATTTCTAAAATGTTTCTATGTTACAAGATATTATATGCTATAGAAGTGCATAATTGTGTTCATATGCAACAAATTTAGTTATTAAATGGTATACGAGGAATTGTTTTTGGGTGGCATGGCCCAACTAGGAGGTTGGGAATGTTACAGGTTCAACTATTCCTAACATATGTAAATTAATAGAAATAATGTAGGATAATTGGTCTTCCCATGGATGCTTCTATGTCACCTTCTCTCTCTATAATCTACAACATCGGAAGAAAAGAACCTATAAATGCATGTATTAATGTATCTAAGGCATGGGTGATGTGTATCATACCATGACACACTCTTCCATGAGCTTAATATGCATTCCAACTAGTAAAAAATGAAATCCAATTATAAAATAGAGTATGAATCACCGTAATATGTCTTGGAACAACAAATTCATCACATCCATGGATCTTCTATAGGTTGTCTTTCAATATTCAATTATTGAGAGTTGACTAAGTCGTTAACTAGACAATGGATAGAGTAGTCAACTAGTCATTCAATTCAACCATGGAAATTGAATGGTGCGCAGATTGAGGCATAATTCAAGGAGTTTGTTACAAGCTAGCTAATAAAATTGGACCATGTACTCCTTACTTAAAGAGATCCAGACACACCTTGGTGCTATATATAAATGTCCTTATGGGTTGATCCATCATGGAAGTTTTTGGGAAGTTCTTTGGTTACTTGTGTTTCCTTTGTATGATGAGATATGCTCACTTGTGTTTAAGTGTTTTAATGGTGTCTTTAGATACCACCTCTTATTGGAATTTTTATCTCCTTGATCCATATAATTCTCTGATTCTCCAACATGGTATCAAAGATATTGGTTTAAAACCTAGCATGTTGTCTATAAGTATTTAGGAGGTTGTTGGTTTTATGTTCTCCTGATGATTCAAATATGTTTGGTATATTTACTCAAGGTTTCAACTTAATACTAAATCAAGTTTTAGATATATAGATCAAGATAATGAGTTCCAAGAAAGAACCCATTGTTTTGAATGCCCACAATTATAGTGTGTGGGAATAATATATGGAAATAATTTTGAAGAATAAGGTTCTTTGGTAGTTTACAAAGAATGTGGTTCCATATCAAAAGGATGGTTAGTTAAATTTTATCGTCAATGGGAAGAATGATCGGTTTGGAGGAGTTATAATGAAATGCATCTCCAAGGATATTATCTTTCATATGAGAAAGATCAACTATCTAAATTAAGTCTAGAAGAAGCTAAAAAATCTATTTGATAAGACTAATGAAAAACAAGTTAAGTAGATTGAGAAAGACTTGATATCTCTTGATGCTCTCTCTTTTAATCAAATTGAATATTATTTGGCTCATGTAAATGATATTCAGTTAAAATAGGGTGAATGTGGAGTGAATTTTTTGAAGAAAAGTGGTTAGCTCATAGAATTGATCCTAACAAATCTAAAGACACGCTATGATGTATTTTGTTTGAAATTTCATGTTAGTTTGGATTCTAAAAAAGAATATGGTAAGGATTATTACATATTTATGTAGTTTTCTAATTAAGGAATAGAAAAAATTGATTGATGAAGGGAAACTTGAAGTTAAGAAACAAGCCCATTTGTTTCAAGGAAAAGGTAGACAAAACTATAGAGAAATAAGTTGATCAAGAAATTAGGAGAAAGATTGGGAATGCATCAACCAAAATATTAAGAAGAAGCATGACAATCATAATGAAGATAAGAAAGGTACAAATAAAAATACCTATCATTATTGTGAGAAATTAAGATATATGGAGAAGGAGTTCTAGTAGAAGACAAAATACCTAGAGGATAAAGTGAAGCAACTTTAATGAGATGTGTCCATAAGAAGAATGACTAACCTATATCACCAAAATTTAGAAGGTAAGGTAGATAAATATCCATTTTACATTAGTGCTTCTTCGGCTTTGCACGCTCACACTTGTAAAATTGAGTGGATAGTCAACTCTAGTTGTACTGAGTCATATGGATAAAGATGTTTATCTCTTTTCTTCATTAAGTTAGACTACAAGAAAATAAATATTTGTAGTAGATGATTAGGAACTTACCATTTTCATTTGTAGTAAGATAGCATGTTGGAATGGTGTGATCACTAATGTATATCATATACCTACTTTGAGTTCAAACTTGTTTTTTGTACCCAAACTAAGTCAAACTAGAAAGAAGGTAGAACTTTGGTGAAATTGATTTGTTGTGAAAGATATGAAAAATAACTTTGTGGTTGTTTCCAAGGTTTTTCTTGACCCTAAGGATATATTGTATAAGTTCTATGACTTTCCCAAAAAATATTCAGAACCTAATGCATTCATAGAAAAGATTGAACTTGATTTTGACCAAAGTTGTATGAGATATGACTCCTTTTGAAAAATGGAATGGGTGAAAACCCTCAATCATACATCTCAGAATATTCAGATGAAAAGTGTGGGCTCATATTCCAAATGATAAAAGGAAGAAAATCGATGTAAATAGTCATGGTTGTATTATGATGGGATAGTATGAGGAGTTAAATGCCTACAGATTGTTTTATTGAGTCAAACAAGAAATTATTTGCAAGAGAGATGTTGTCTTTGACGAGAAGACCTCAATATTACTCAATTTAAATTCTCCTCTATTTTCTTAAGAAATTATTCATTAGAGATTTTGTATAAATTTAGATCAACTAACTAGTACACAAGATCCTCGACTAGATAGCTTAATCATGTACGAGAACCAACATGTAGATAACCTTCAATACTAGAATCAAACACAAGTTTCAAAACACCTAATCATTCCTCTTATGAAGATTTTGGTGCAAGTACTCCTTCTACAAAGAGCACTTCTCTTCTCATATGGACAATTAAGACAATTGAAATTATTGGCATTGATGTAGGAGTTTTTAATGACTCAAGGAAGAGTATAATGTTAGAATGAAAGAGATGTGCTCATTTTTCCGTAGACAATATAGCAATATTGTCACCCAATCATGGGCACAAAGGCCACCCTCGAGCACCTAAACCTTGATAGATAGAATAATTCTGGTAGGAGACCAATAGCCAACCAAGGGTAGCGCACCTTTCTCCAAGGGTAGCACACCAAGAAAAAATAACCAGAAACTAAGAAGAAAGTCCAAACCCTAACCAAGAGACCAAGTCCAACCAAAATCCAAAATCACAGTTGCAGTAGTTGCAACTGCACTCCTTCTCCAAACTTGCACACCACTAGTCTTATGTAGTTGCGAGTGAATGAGCTCTAGAACCCTCTATTTATACTACTCTATCTCACTTGTCTGGGCCAACTTCTCTTTCTGAAGGCTAATAACTCAATATTAAATATTCTCTTGAGTCAACTTGTCTTCTAGGGTTATTATCCAACATTTTAGGGTTTCTCTTGCTTCTCGAAATATTCTAGTCTCGTCAAAGGTTACACGTAGAGGTTAATACCTCCCGAAGCTACCATAATACCAAAACTCCCTCCTAGATAGGGAGGTATTAAAATCAATGGTCTTGAGAACAAACAGACCATTCAACCGGTACCATCATCATAGCAACATAGGATATCTCATGATCACGTAGATAAACTCATAAGAAACATCATCACTGTCAGTATCATATAATAGCATCAACTACATCATCTCTCAAATCCATACTCCATTTGAGTAATCGATCATGATGATGAATAAGTCACTCACTCGACAAAGTGATACAAGGACCATTCTTCTAATCCATACATACAACCTAGAAGAATGATTGTCCCAACAGATGTTGGAAGCTACGCCATGGGCTACAGAGACCATTCCTATAGGAATGCCAGTCTAGGACTATTTTCTAATTGGGTCATATGTACCATACAGATATGTCTCTACCTATATTCCTTAGAAAAAATCAGTCCTGAACCATTTTCCTAATCGGGCCACAATATGTGCCTTAGGAAAATACCATTCCATGATATGCCAACAAACTGTCAATCTGGATCATTCTCCACAAAGAGAATTCTTGTACACCAACAATATGTTATGTCTCGACCATTATCCACCTAGAGAATGTCTATCCACCAACACACTGACTATCCATCTAGCTGACAATCAACTCTAACACTAGTGGTAGCCTCCATGGAACTCACATAGTTGCATATTGTTGCTATAATTCCATCCAATAGAGAAAAATTGTTTCTATCCATAGTAGTATACAACTACTATCTAGTGGTACACAACCACTCCTAGTAGCACACATCTACTAACCAGTGACACACAATCACTACCAGTGGATCACATCCACCACAATAGCATACAACTACTATCCAAAGACATACAGTCTCCAAAAAAATCATATCATCTGATATCAACCTGCATAAACAATATCATGATACAAACTGAGTCAGCTGGTCCATTCTTCCACTCACATTTGTGATATATAGAAGATCACCTTCCCTCAAAAAGTAATACATTAGCCATGGGCTATTTGGAATATTCTTTCCAAGCATAGAAGAATAATTGTCCATGATTTATGAGCCTGGACCATTCACCTAAATGGACCATTCCTTTGACACTAATCATATTGAAACTTGGAGAGAATGAGTCTTCCCTAGAGAATGTATATCCCTTATTTTAGAACCTAGACCATTCACCTAACTGGGCCATTCCTCTAGAACTAATCATAGTGTAACCTAGAGAGAATTAGTCTTCCCTAGGGAATGCCTATCCCTGATTGTTGAACCTAGAACATTCACCTAATTGGGCCATTCCTCCAACTCTAATCATAGTGAAACCTATATATAATGAGTCTTCCCTAGGGAATTACTGTCCGGACCATTTCCTATGGAAATGACTGTCCTGCACCAACCTCCAAAACAAACCATTTTTTAAAACTACTCACAACTGTGAACTTCTAAAGAATGAGTTCTTGTTGAGGCAGACCATTCTACTTGATCACTACTCAGAGTGAATTCCAAGAAGAATGATTTTCCTATACCATTCCCCCACACTGCGACAAGGGGAATCACTGTCTATGGTACATCAACAATCTATCAGACCATTTTCATTACGAAAATGACTATCCAATCTCGACCATTTTTCGAACTGGAAAATGATTGTCCATAAATCAATAACATATCAGTGCTCCCTCCCAACCTAGGAGTAATCACTTATTTTTTCAATAAGGAATTCATCTCCATGAGCCCCATCTTGTCCCTTAAGTATGCAAACTTTTCATCTTGGAAAAAGGGTTTACCAAAATATTTGCTATCTTCTCATCTGTGGAGATATAATGGAGAACCACTTCTACCCTTTGGACTTTATCACAGACAATACAATGCATGATGTCAATGTTCTTTGACCTATCATGGAACATTGAGTTCTCTGAAAGATTCACATAGCTCTGATCATCAAAATATATCACAGTCGAATTTAACACCTGATCAGACAGTCCAAAAACTAACTTACAAAGCCACATTGCTTCTGTACAAGCATCACAAGTTGCAATATACTCTGCTTCTGCAGTGTTGAGTGCAACAAAAATCTATTTCCTGCTAGCCCATGATATCATAACAAATATCAAACTGAAACATATCCAAGGAGAACTTCTTATGTCAGTTGCACTCCCTACCTATTATGAATTGATAAATCCATGCAGTTGTTTATCATAACTCAAACATCACACAAGGAAAATGTATAGGTGAGTATTCTCCAAATAAATTAATGAGCCAATCAATTGTCAATACAGAGATGGGTCTATTGGATCAGAGTCTCTCAACTTCTTTAGATTTGTCATCATGGGGGTTTTCCATGGATTTGCAATCCATCATCCCAAACTTCTGAAGAACCATTTCAATATACTTCCTCTATCATAGGAAGTTTTCACCACACTTATGTTGTACATGAGAGGCTCTGCACCAAGTTTGCTTGAATCCATACAAGGTCTTCTTTCATTTGCATACAAGGGTCTCTTTCTGGTATACCTCAAAACCTTTAGGTTGCTCTACATATGCTTCTTCTTCAATTACTTTGTTGAGAAGACCAGTATTTACATTCATCTGATGTAAACTCCAACCCATGGATACTGCAGGAGATATAATGGCTCAGGTATAGGTATGTTTGGTTACTAGAACAATCTATCATCATAGTCTTCTCCCTCCTTATGGTAGAACCCTCTAGCCCCGAGTCTTGCCTTTATCGATCAATTCTCAAGTATTTTTCACAATTTATCACATACATTGTTCTTCATAACAACTTCCTTCCATTCCTCCTGCTTGACTTCTTCTAGTGGATTCAAACTGGTTCAATTGGTTGTTCTAACTTTTTCTTTCTTTCTGGAATCTTCATGTTCTTCCTCATGTTTTTCTTCAATGTTGGAGTCCATGGAATTTTCTATAGATTACATGTCATTCTTTCCTGAAGGCTCCAACCTTCCATCATAGTAACATAAATGTATATGGAAAACCAAGGATATTCAAGGATTCTTTTCAAAGAATACTTCTTCTAGAGTCAAGTTGAACACGTGTTTCTTATCATGGTCGCTACTTCCAATGAAGAACATGGAAATATACATCATGGTATTCATAGATTCTTCAATAGATCATATCATTGGGGATTATCTCCCTCCTAATCCCAGCTTCATGCCTGAATGAGAAATATGCATGCTCTTCTTTTGGAATTCTTTGATCATCTCCCTCCATCTAGGAGAGTCCATGCTTCCACCTACTGCATCTCTCTTTTATTTCTACAAAGTGTCACAAGGATGTTCTGGTTTCCTTTTGATTATTGACTTCCTTCGAGTCTAACTCCTCCGAGTCTCTTTAATTTTGTTTCTATATGTTCTGATTTTTTCCCATCTAGAAGTTGTGTCATCCTTATAAACTTATTCTATAACAACTTCTGCAAGGATTGTTCATCAAACATATTTCATAAGGGTACCTGCCCGAAACAAGAATAACAAGAGCAAACAATAAATATCTATCTAGATGAAATGTTAGTCAACTTGTGAAAAAGTACAATAAGAATCTATATCAATAGTATTCATATGCAATTGAGTATTCATTGCACCTAGCAATAATAGAATCTTTCAAAGACTGCTTTCACAATTTGTATTGTTGCAACTATCACACTCGATATATACAAATTTGAAGCTTAACAATTTAATCAAACCTGGAACCTGAATCCTCAACTGATACGGAGGGTGCACTTGTTCCTTTGAATGAACTAAATCCAATATTATAGCTTGGACAAGGTCTCTAATACTTTTCCTGCAAACACACTCATGTTTTGCTAGATGATATAACTTAGATATCATATACAAGTGCATACCTTTGAAACCTTGTAGCATCATCCAACTTGTGTTCCAATATGAAACTAGATACCACCTTAAAAAGAAGAGATTAGAAACTTAATCAGAAGATTCAATGATTAGAACAAGCTAGAAACTCTAAAATTTCAACTTTGACCAAAAAATCAATTTGACCATAAGTCAACCTTTGACTTTGACTAGTCAAACTTTGACTTTGACTTAAAAAAAATCAAACCTTACGTTTCTTCTAGTTGAGAGTACCAAGAGGTGAACTAGGCTAGGGCGCACTAGGATGTCAAGGAATTAGGTCAAACGTTTCATCATAAGTTCCCAAACGCAAGGGTTAGGGTTTATTGCAGCTGCATAATAAAAAATCCTAGTTGCAGTTGTAAATGGTTCCACAACGATCTTAACAAATAACTTTCCAATCTATGTTCTAGTGGTTAGATTGTCTCAAGATAGTGTGGGCCCATAACCTCTTAGAATGAAAGAGATGTGCTCATTTTTTCATAGACAATATAGAAATATTTTCACCCAACCATAGGCATAAAGGCCACTCCCGAGCACCTTAACCTTGAAATAAATAATAATTCTGGTAGCAGACCAATATCCAACCAAGGATAGTGCACCTTTTTCCAAGGGTAGCGTACCAAGAAAGAATAACTAGAAACCAAGCAAAAATTCTAAAACATAACCAAGAAACCAAGTCCAACCAAAAGATAAAATCCCAGTTCCAGCTGCACTTCTTCTCCAAACTTGTGCACCACTAGTATTATGAAGTTGTGAGTAAGTGAGTGTCAAATGAGATCTAGCGCCCTTTATTTATATTGCTCGATCTCACTTGACTAGGCCGACTTCTCTTTCTGGAGGCTAATAACTCAATATTAAATATTAGCTTGATCTAACTTGTCTTCTTGGGTTATTATCCAACGTTTTAGGGTTTCTCTTGCTTCCCAAAATATTCTAGTCTCGTCAAAGGTTACGCGTAGAGGTCAATACCTCCCACAACTACGATAATATCAACATATAAGTCATAAACAATGTGGTAGTATTTCTCTATTGGTACATGTGCTAGGGGTATGTGATCTTGATATATATATATATATATATATATCATTCCTTTATGAAGAATGAAACATAAGAAATAGTTCCTTGACCACAAGGAAAGAATGTGTTCAAATCTCAATGGGTCTACAAGACCAAATTTACATTTGAAGGAATTGTTGAAAGGCATAAGACTCATTTGTGGAAGATGTTTTTTCTCAGCAAGAAGGCATTGGCTACATTGAAAACTTTTCCCTTGTTGAAAACATGAATTATTTTCTATTGAATTTTTTTCTTGTTGCTTGTTTTGATCGAGAGGTAAATCAAATAGATGTCAAAAGTGAATTCTTTCACATGGTGATCTAATTGAAGCTAATTATATAAAGTAACCCCTAAGCTTTGAAAAATATGGAAATCTTTTCTTTCAATTGAATAAATCATTGTATGGATTGAAACAATCCCCTAGGGCATGGTATGGGAATATTGACTAATTATTTCTCAACAATGGTTTCAAACATTGTGATTTGGATCATAGTATATATGAGTTAAATGTAACTATTGAAACCTTTATTATTGCAAAGTATGTTGATGATATAGTCAACACTAGAATTCATGCTTATTTTTATTTTTTTTGAAGAAACAATTAATAGACACCTGTAAAATGACTAACCTTGGTCTCTTTCATTTCTTTTTGAGTATCCAAGTATTACAATGGGATGATGATATTGTACTTTATATTATGAAACAATGCCTTGAGAATGATAAAAATAAATGAATGATAGTCCAATTCAAGGGGAAAACCTCCTTTTACAATATATTCAATGTAGAAGATGAGATGAGATGATCCTAACACTAGGTATCATTGGTATATATATAGGAGACAAAGGGTTCAATTGAAATGAAAGGGTACAATGAAGGGTTCTAGCGTACATACTAATATAACACTAGAAATGTAATAATTCAATATATAGGGATTAATAATGGGTTTTATACTTAACATGGAGTTTTTTCTAGGGCTTAACACACCCCTCCCCTTAAAATATGTGTTTTCTTCAACACTTGACTAAGGATGGGTGTTTCTACATGAATAACTCATCTTCCCATGTTTCCTCTTCTACTAGTAGGTTCTTCCATTTGATGAGGTACTCACCAATTTCTTGATTTCACAACTGCTTAAGGCTACAATGACCATGTTTCCATGGTGAGGTTGCAAAGATAAACTGATTTTGAACATTTATGGAGAACTGTAGGGTTGTATTTTGTTGTTCACCAACAATCTCAATGTCTTCAGAAATAAAATATACCACCCATGGAACCTGTTGTTGAAAATTCCCTTCTTATTTTGATGCTTGGAATATCTCTTCTTCATTAAATTATGCTTTGGGAGAGAAATCAATGACTTGAAATTTTGATGTAAAGTGGTAATCGTTAACATCACTTTTGTTCATATAATGTATACATTCCTCGTGTGGCTTCCTATAAACTGGATGTGGCATTTGAGAACCCATTGCAAAATTTTCACCATGATCATATTGAATGAAATCTTCATGTGCATATAGTGGTGGTTCATCAAATCCATCTTTAAAATCATCGTGATCATTAATCTCAAATTGAGCATATGACAGGTTACGATTTTTCTCCTGTAATCCCTCAATATGTTCCAGGATAGTTTTGGAATGATGTTGAGGCACCCCAAGGGCCAAGACTTAGGATGAATCTTAAGGCCAGATTTGCAATAAAATAATTGTGCAATATTTGGGAAGTTCCCCCCCCCCCCTAAAATTGACTAAGGAAAATTTCATTACACTGACGTCACCCTAGACATGTGGTGCCTTCTCATTGGTCTGTGTTAGCGATGATGTGGCAGATATGTAGGACACATTTCACCCGGTTCCAATATATTCAACTATGTATGCGGTGGGTTCCACACTTCCATGTGGCAACCACTAGTTGGCCCTAGCAGTGTTATGCTAGTAGGTCACATGTAATTTTGAGTTGGCATGCTGGGGTCATGGATCAAATATGGGTTGTTGATCTTTCGGGACACGATCGATGTCGCAGTGGAATTTGGACCGTCCATCGAAGGTGCACCATCGAAGTGCTTGAGGCTTGGATCCAGATGTGACTCTGACAAAGGGAAAATCTCGACCATTGATTTGAAAGTGGGTACGCGATGAGATCTGAGTCGTTGATCTTTTAGGGTTTGAAAAATGTTGATGTTGCAATTTTAGATCATGGTCTTGTGGTAAGATCCCTGGACAATATACTTGGTCCCTTTTCGCGAGTGATAAGCCCCTTTTGGACCTCCGATAAGCATCCAAGGGCTTAATTTTTTCCTTATGCATACAAGGGCATGGATTTTCTTATTGTTCCTTCATTCCTCCTTATGAAAATTTGACTCTTGACTTCTCAAGGGATATGAATGTTTCCTTTCTACCATTAATTTTTCCAATCATGGCCTGACGACTTCATTAAACCTTCATATATTTGACAGGAGCAAATATAGTACTAACATTTGACTCTAGTGGGGATAGCATACCCCTATGGTTTGTTGAGAATTGTAGATCAAGTTCCTTCTTCTGTTGGGTTATGGAGTCTTCTTGGAAGGATACATTTCCTTCAAACCTAAAAATTGATCTGATATGTGACACAAAAATTATCAACGTCTTATAACGTTAGAAATATGGTGAATGAAGTAAAATTAAAACAAACTCTACAAACTAAAAACAAATGCTTCACTATCAACTTATTATGTACATAAACCTCCTACTCTAATCATTCTTGCTACTTTCATCAAGTGAAATGATACTTCCAATGATACCAAACAAGATTTTTATTGCTTGGATGAATTCCTTTTATTCACTTTTGCACAATAAGAACAAGCAAAAGAGGAGACTACAATAGATTATGAAGTTCATACTCATGATCTGAAAACATAAGCTTCATATAACATGATTCATGTGAGACAGTGGATAGTTTAGATTCCAACCAGAAAGCAACTGGGTCATAAAAAATATGAGAGATGACAGATTGCTCAACAAAATTTAAGCCTTCTTCTTCGTGATTGATTTGACTGAACTGCTCTTAAATACCATTTGATATCTATGCTTGTAATTTTGATGGAGAAAAAGGAGGAATTACAAAATCTTCATCACATTATAAGAGTTCAAATTATTCATGTTCACAATGATCAAGATCTGTACCTCACAAATGAAAATAATTCGTCAATATGAAACCCTTCATCAAAACCCTCATAACTCGCATAGATAGGTGCAATAATAACATTTTTTGAGAAATCCACTTTAGAGATGTGTTCTTCAATAAAAATATTTGATTATGTGTCATGCTGGTCAAATATGGACATATTTCTGCTTGAAATTTTTGTGAATGATGTTGCAGAACTCCACACATATTCTTCAACTTTCTATTCATAAAAAATAGGATCTGTGTTGTAGAATCCAATATGAGAAGATTCCTCATGAACCAACCATTGAGGAGAAAATGGCTCATAAAGAACAAGGGGAAACACATCATCAATAATGTCACCTTGAAACAAATTTACATCATTTTCAACACAATATTTATTTTGATCAACAAGTGTGAAAGAAAACATGGCCCTTTCTTGAAAATCCTCATGAATATATCCATAAATGACATCCATTTTAAACTCAAATTCAAAAAACTTTTCCTCTTCTTCACTAATGTATAAGCCATCCTTTCTATGTTCTATAATTGACTGAAGTTCTTCATTACAAAAGTGTTCAAAAGGAAAATTAGAATATGGAAATTCAAAAATCTTCTCTAGATCTTCTTGAAAATGTAAACATTCATCGACATACCAGATTTCTTGAAACAAAAACAAGTATTTGCAACTCATGACCATCCTTAAAAGACAAAATCTCCATCTAAAAATAATTTTGACTAATATCTTGCAAGGAATAAAGAAGTATTGTATCCTCCTATAGATTCTCTGAAAATTTTGTGCACTCACTCTCCAGTGATACCTCTTCATTTGAATATGCCATGCCTTCTTCATCATTTTCACTGCTATAGTAAGCTTCCCTTTCAAAATATTGTTTGGATTCATCATATGTGATCTCCCCTTCCTCTTCATTATCACAGGAAAAGTCTTCTATATCCTATGAAACTAATTTAAAGCCTTCATTGCAACAACTTCCAAGAGGAAAATCAATGGGATACCTCCTTTTGGAATGAGAATAAAACATCATATGAAAATATTTTAGTGAAGATATAAAAGAAGTGGGAAAGGATTTGTACCATTGATGAGCATCTCTCTCTAAAGAGAGAATGAACATTTTCATGAGAGATACTCAACTAATGCATACAATAATGGAATTCTACTAATTGATGAACATGATTATCATTATCAGCTTCTCTAAATATAGGAAGATAGTCTTCCTAGACTCTTATACTAGACACAAGATTAGGAAATCCAGGTATATTTGAAAAATCAAGTGGAGAAAACCTTGCAGCCATCGTATCAACATTTGATCTTACCATTAAAAAACAGTGGAGTCTCTGGTGGGATCACAGTGAATAAGGGAGTAATGGGATTTTCAAGAAAGTTCGAAGGGAAGAGCCTACTTCTTGACAAGATTATAAAGAAGAAATCAAGAGAAATATCAAAGGTTTTGGGGGGAGGGGGGGGGGACTTTGAAATAGAAAACTCATTTTCAGGTATATCATTCAGATCTATATATTCAACATTTTGATGATCAACAAAAGGAGAGATTTATAGATAAGGGTTACTTGAGAAAAAGGAGGTCGGAAGCTCTTTGATATTTAACCAGGTCACAAGATTTTTCGGATTTGAATATATTGGAAATTGATCAGAATCAGGGTGGCTTCTAGTGTGTCTTTAGGAAGATATCAAGTTTTCCTTCTATGGAGTCACCAGGTGAAATATTAACAACCAAGTGTCTGAGGCCTTCTCACCATCAAGTCTCAAAACTTACAATGTTGTATCCCCAGGGAAGATTTCTTCAACTTACGTCCTCGATAAGGACACCATTTTGGATATTATCCCTCGAGATTTTCCAGGATTT
Source organism: Picea engelmannii (assembly GCA_009831015.1). Taxonomy (NCBI): domain Eukaryota; kingdom Viridiplantae; phylum Streptophyta; class Pinopsida; order Pinales; family Pinaceae; genus Picea; species Picea engelmannii. The sequence continues at coordinate 465,918 of ML784812.1, forward strand.
TTTTGGAACCATACCGAGGAACCCTAGGGGCCAAGAATCATGATGAATCTTAAGTCCATATTTGTAGTAAAATAATTGTGCAATATTTGGGAAGTTTTTCCCTCTCTCTCTTTCTTTTGAAATTATAGGACCTCAAACAATTCTCAGTTCAGATGAAAAATGCTCTCAACTATCATAGGCATATGTCTACGAGTGTTTCAGACATCCAATATTAAAAGGGAGATGAAATGGTGTATTTATAGAGGAAATAAAAAATAAACATATAGGGAATTGCTAAGAATGAATCATGTAGACTATGTGAAATGGATAGCGCGTTGAGCAATTAAGAATTCAACAACTCTAACAAGTGTAAAAAAACCAATAAACATATGCTTCAAACAGTTAATACCTTCATACACTCAAATTCAATGAGGTATCATATACATATAATTCAAATGCACAAAGAGTTGATAAGAAATGGTCATTCATTCAGAGGAAATTTCTTCTATATCAATATTAAACAACACACAGTAACAATGAAAACAAGGTATAATCTATTGTTTGATATTTTATAAATAAAATCCGATACAAGAAAAGAAAAAATGGGAGAAGATGTTTTACAAGAACACAACATTGTAAGGAGGAATTACATACTAAAACTTAAACACAGGGGATGAATATCTAGTTGTTTGTTGCATTTATCAACCGACTGTGCTCAAGGTTTCTATGGTCAAACAAATCTGGTTACAAAAAACTCTTTAAATCCCAAAGTGTCGACCTCAACAATGGGTGCCTTCATTGTCTTTTACTTATCTCGCTCATGCCCTAAAACTGCTTCTTGAAACCATTTCCAACTTCTTTAATATTCTTTACGGCTTCTTGATTCTTGGGAGGTTTCTCCTCTGGCCAAAATTAATTACTTTTACTTGCATGAATTATGTTATGCTGAGATCGTGGGGAAGCTAGAAACCTGTAGGCCAAAATATCCACTCGAGATATGACTCTAAAAAGTCTATGAAATCATTTCTTCTGTTGTTGGACACCCAAAATAAAATCTGCATAGGCGTGAGACTCAACATCCATCGGATCAGTTTCAGTGAGTAATCTCAGTCGTTAATCAAAGGTGCACCTGTCAGATCTATCAAAGTCTAGGATTCAAATAGGAATTTCGATGAAAAGAACCCCACAAACTATATTGGATTGGATATGGACCGTTGATTGATCCCATTTGAAAAGGTCCAAGAGAATATCAGGACCATTGATGAGGAGTGGCCAAAACCAAAGTTTGGCTAAGGCCAATATTATCCTGTTGATTTCATCACAAACACATGGCACCTTGTTGTTGGTCCTTGTTGGTGTTGATGTAGCAAAGGATCACAACATGTGTCACCCAAATTTGATATGATTTTGGGTACCTTTGGTGGGTTCCACGTGTCCACATGGAAACCTCTGATTGGATATGACAATGATTTGTTGGCAGGCCATGTGTAACATTGAATCGGCTCCCTAGGGGTATGAATCAAATATGAACCATCGATATCTATAAGTGTGATTGAGGGTGCGATGAGATATGGTCCCTTGATCAGTCCCCCTTGAAAGAGGTTCAAGATAAAATATGGACCATACATTGGGGGTGCCCCTCAAAGTGGTTGGGTTTTGTTCTTCCAAAAGGACTACAATGAGGGAACTCTAAGAGCGAATCTCAACTGTAGATATGGAGCTAATAAGAGAGGTATGACAATGCAAAAGAGTCATCAATATAGCTTGACCAAGAAACTAAAATCGACTAAGGAAAAAATAATTATGTTGACATCACCATGGACACATGAAACCTTCTCATTGGTCCATGTTGGCACTGATGTGGCAGACATGTAGGACACATGTCACCCTATTTTGAGATATTGACCTATGTATGTGGTGGGTTCCACACATCCACATGGCAGTCATTGGTTGACCTCGAGAGTTCTCTACTGGAAGGTCACATGTAATGTTGAGTTGGCGCATTGGGGTCATGGATAGAATATGGGTCTTTGATCTCTTGGGACACGATTGATGGCGCGATGGAATATGGACTGTCCATCGAAGGTGCACCATCGGAGCGCTTGAATATTGGATCCATATGAGACTTCGATGAAGGGACAATCTCGACCATTGATTTGAAATAGGGTGTGCAATGTGATATAAGTCGTCAATATTTCGGGGTCTGAAAAACTGTTGATTTTGTGCTTTTAGGCCGCGGTCTTGTGGTAAGATCGTTGACCAATAGACAAGCCCCTTTTGGAGATCCAATAAGCACCATAGGGATTAATTTTTTCCGTATGCGTACAAGGGAATGAATTTTCTTGTTGTTCCTTCATTCTGCCTTAGGAAAATTTGAATTTTCACTGATCAAGGGCTATGAATGTTTCCTTTCTACCACTATTTTGTCCAATCATGACCTAGCCACTTCACTAAACCTTCATATCTTTGACATGAACAAATATAGTACTAACACCTCCCATGGAGCATGTGGTTGATAGTATTATTTTTGAATTGAGACATTAGGGATCTTGTTTTCATCTTCAGGAACAAAATCCAATGCAAAAAAAACTTCACATCTTTCATTAGGTTTTTCTTCTAAATCCATTCCTCCATTGTCTTGGAACAATATTGGGAAGTTTAAGATATTAGCATCGGTTTCATGAATATTTCTTTCAATGAATTGAGCTCATTGAATTAACTGTTTCCAGCTGTACTTTCCTTCTTACTTCAATAAAAATATTAGATTCACGGGCAATGAATTTTCATAACAACTAAGAATGATGACATATTTTGGAAATATTTCCTGAGGAATCTCATGAAGGACTTTCATAAATATGAAAATGAAATATTTGACTGTCTCTTCCTCATTCATCTGGATTTCAACCACCCTCAAGAAAAGAGAATATGGATCTTTCCTTGGGAAATATATCTTGAAAAAAAAAAATTTATTACATCCCAACTAATGATGGTTCTGGGTATCCATGGATAAAACCATTCACTAGTGTTTCCTTTTAGAGTTAATATAAACACTTGACATGCAATATCATATTCAACCACATTATAAATATCACAAGCATTATCAAAATTAACCAAATGTTTATTTTCATCCTATGAATTATTTCCGAAGAACATGGGAAACTTGTCCATGGAAATATTTGGCAAGGGATGAACTTCCCCTTGCAAATTGAGTGGACCTCTATGAAATCATTTATTTCTTTGGGTATCTTCTCCCTTTACCATAATTTGAAAAACTTTTTTCGGGCTTGGTGGGTGTTGATGGCCAAAATTGACCATGATCAACATTAAGGAAATCACCAGGTCAGAGCCCCAATTAGAGTCGTATCCATTTGGTGTGATGATCCCCACTGGTTTTAATGGGTCCAGTTACTGGTTTAAATTTTTTGCTCCATGAAAGAATACTTTCCTTAAAACTCTTCTAATCTAGAATGTGGAAAATAAAAAACTAATCTGACTCTATTGAAAAGCTAAACTATCCTAACTAAGATATAGAAGTAGTTTGTGATGTCACAATTAGGAGCAAGAAAAATAACATAAACTTAAGCATGAGATAAAAGTAATCTCTTAAGTTATAGAAGTAGTTCATATAACCTAATAACGATTAAAACAAATACACATCAATCTTAACTCAATAAATAGTTACTAAGGGAAGATCAGATATGTATACTCACACTCAATATGGAGGATTAACAGATATTGAACATGAGATAAGAAAGTTGTCTAGTTAAGGAAACACTTCACATAGAAATACAACAATTAATGCAAATGCATACTAGTAATGAACATATTAAACAATTAATAAGAAACTATAGATACACATAGTCATATCCAAAGGCTAATTAATAAATTCAAACTAATCATGAAAGACAACTTATCAATTATTTTAAATAAACATGAATTCACATAACAATGCACAATATACAAACTCATACTCATTGAGAATGAAATTTATCAAATGGAATGTCTTTTATTGAACTCAAAACATGATAATAGTATCAAATCCTAAATACAATCAAAATACTTGAGAGTCTTCTATCAATTTACAAAACTCAGAGTATAGTGCATCAGTTCTATAACTAATTTCAAACTTAAAATACAAAAGATTTCAAGAAAGAGATTGTGATAGCATAAGTTTCTCCTTGCCTAAGACCATCCTTTCAACATTCATTATTTCATCCTCCAACCCACCTCCTCGCTTTTTGAAGCTCATTTTATTTTATAGCCTTTGAGTTTGTTTGTATTTTATAGCCTTTGAGTTTGTTTGTAAAGGAATTTGGTACCTTCTATGATATTCTATGTATCTGAATTTTTCATCACTTGCTCCAACCTACCTTTTTTGTATTGAGAATACAATATATAATCAATGTAATTGAGAAATTTTCCCATTGAAAAAAATCTGTTACCATTGCATCTCAGCCTACCTTCTCGTAATCTGTTACCATTGCATCTTCACAAGGTTTAATTTTTTTTTCCACGGTTTCCTTTCTCTGTGTACAAAAAAAAAACTACCAACTCATGGCACCTCCATATGACTTGATCTCCCATCGAATCCACACAGTATCAGAAACCGTATCTCATACAATACTTTGATAGCACTCATTCCATCGAATTCGTGACCATATTTCCTCAGTGATTTGGTGAATCTTTCTTCCGGATCCGGAATATAACGATTTATTGTGCCACATCTATTCTCATAAATTTATTTTAGTGGAATAAAACAAGACATTTTAATCTGCATATCAAATGATGATGATGATGATGATTAACGTCCACTAAGACCTAATTGGTCTATCGAACCTTAAGAGGGTAAGTGATTACTTGTAATTATTTAGAATTTTGTTTCTGTGCTCGAAAAGCATTAAGAGAAGCTTTCCAAGATCACCATACTTTTGTTGAGTTAATAGGTTAGGAAGGTTGGTAGTGTGATCAATATTTTGAAAATGAGATCTAATATGGGTATAGGTTGGACAATCTAAGAGAAAGTGCTTTTCATCTTCAACCTTCTTAGTGTCACAAAGGTGACACACTCTTTCATCCCATGGCATTTTAGGAATTGACCAATGCCCAGTTTCACTGTGGAGCTCATGAGAATTTGTTCTTATCTTAGCAATGCTTATTTTTTTCTTTACACTTGGTAAAACAGAAAGATAATTTTGATCTTCTAGATTAGGGTTGATTACATCTTTATAATACCTTAATTTTATTTTTTCCTCTAACTATTTATCACACCACATTTTTTCCTTAAATTTTGATTTGACATTTTTTTTAATAGTATCTTTATTCTGCAAAATGGTTTCTTCCATGATTCCCCAATAGTTTAGCCAAGACCGTGCGTCTTTATGCCATCCTCGCTTGAGTCGAT
>ML784812.1:481058-506986 GCA_009831015.1 Picea engelmannii
TAGTGCTCCAAATGTCTTTGGCTTTATAGCCTTACAAGATGAAATCTAGATCCTTGAAAGATGGATCAGATTTACTAAAAATAGTCAAATCAAAATAGATACAAAAAGTGTAGGATGAGATCCTATAAAAATGGATCTAGAATACTAAAAATGGAAAATCAAAACAAAATAGGAAAAGGTCCTATCTAATGATCTCTAAGAGTAGTAGATTGTTGATGAAGTGCAGTTTTAGCCTCCCAAGGTTGTTTGATTTGGTCCTCCAAAGATAAAATTCGAATTTGGTGAAGTGTGCAAAAACCCTGATATTCTGCCTTTGAAAACGATGCCAAATGTAGTTGAAAAACCTCTTTTTGACCTTATCCCTCAAAACTAGCCTTTGAATTAGACTTGATAATTCAACACCTGTCCATTTGAAGTGGTTTCAAACCATTCAAACTCAAAAAATCCTGATATAGGAAAAAATTCAGTTATTCTGGCCGTGACAGGCTTTCACCAGCTAATTTACCCAAAAATCCGCTCCTTAGCTGGTGAAAGGCGGAGCTTTCGCCAGCTCACTAGCAAAATTCAAGACGAGTTAGCTGGTGAAAGCGCAGATTTTTTAAAATCAAATTTCTCAGTCATGGAGAGTCTGTTTTACATGCTTGAATAGTCGATCGACATCTAGAAATCCTAAGCTTTCCAATGGTGCTTTCAAATATTCATTTGGAGCTCGGGAAGCTAGTCAAATGTTCCCTACAATATTAGGCATCATTCTTTAAAAAAAAATGCCAATGCATTTTTTATCGCTAACAACAAGAAACCTTTGATTATAGAAAAATCAATGTTTCCAGGGCATTAAATAGTTGATTAATCATAAACAGAATTACTACTTAGCGTATGACGAACATATATGATCTCAATGAGGGTTTAGGGATCATAATATAGGCATTTAGTTACTGTAATGAAAAAATTGAATGATCTTCGTACTATGGCCAGTTCAAAACTAGAGCATCATTGCACCATTAATGTGATTAGAAATCCCAGATTTCCCAAATCCATGTATTGGAGTGAAAAGGAGTGAAAATTTTAAACTGTGATCTTTCTGAGCCATTGATATTGGAGGAGGAACGCTAGCGAAGTAATTTTCACTCTGATACAAAGGTATCAAAGAACATTTTGTTCTTGAATTTGATTTGTGTGTCGAAAGGTTATTGGCACAAATAGTTATATGAGTCTTCAGAGTCACTTCTTTCAGAGTAAAAATGCTTACCATTGTATGCACACTCTGATGCCAAAGTATCGAATAATATTCCCTTCTTATATTGAATTTTGTGTCGAAATATTAGGAACACAAATGATTATGTATGAGTCTTTTGGAGTTGATTATGTTAGAGTGAAACAATTGAACATTTTATTCACACTCCGAAGAAACATCATCGAAGAATATTCATTTTATTATCTCTATTCCCGTGCCGAAAGTCAAATTTTGAAAAATGTTAGGGGCGCAGAGTCAAATCTTATTGATCGATGTTCAAAATATTGGGGAATTTTCAAAGCTCCAATGAGAAGGGTATCGAAGAATATTCCCTTCCTCAATAAAATTGCTACCTCAATGTCAAAAGATTGGGGAATTTTCAAATCTTCGATGAGAAGGGTATCGAAGAATATTCCCTTCCTCGAGAAAAGTGTTATCTCGTGAAAAAGAAAAATAAATGCATAGAGAATATTTGTTTTGCACAACGTGGACCAATTGACGTCGACCAAGTCATAAGGTTGTCATCATGTCAAAATAATGTTTCAACATCCATTTGTTTATCTCTTGACCAATGATCGATCGACATCTTGATTAACAACAAGGTAAGTTGTAAACGTGAAGCAAGAAACTGTGTTCATTGGAGCTGGAAGTTGATCATGATAAATATTACTCTGGAATGGAAAATAGTAAGAATGGGTGCTAATATTAATTTGAATAAGACTTAGAGGGTTGAGAAAGAAATGATAAGTGTAGAAAAGAGAGTGACAAATTCACTTCAAAATGTAGATAGCAATAAAAAGAGAATATTTTCAGACTATATGAACAAAAGGAATAATTTCCCTATGCCAATACCTTTCCAAGCGTGTAGTAATATACTACCTTGTAAAAAACATTAGTATAGGGGGGAACCCACTTAAAATATATCTTGAATGAGATATTTTAAATGGGATGTTGTGGGGGATTCACAACAAATGGAGACTTATTGGGAAGGACCGATTATCTCTGACTCCAAAAATCAACTCAGACACATCATTACATTTTTCACCACTTTTAAATAGTTTTAATAGTGTACGGATTATGGATGCCACATCAACTAGCCTGATAATAAAACAAAAAGGTGATCCAATACATATTATATCCTACATAATTACTTTGAGAAATAAAGGATGCTTCATTAGTTTCTTGTATACTATACATAGGGATCCTATGGGAAGAGACACCATAGAAGAGTATTTTCTAACTGTTTATGGACTAAAGTGTGTTCCTCACCTCTCTTTTCCTAGCATTTCTTCACTACCAACGAGCGTCCATAGCCCCGATAAATTTGTCTTTATATCATACAAAATTGTACCCACTTCCAGCTAGCGTCCATAGCCCCGATGAATTTACTTGTACTTCCCACACAGATAATAGTGCTTTCAACTTTCTCATGATCTTGTTTTAGCATTCACCTTTTTAGATATGTAATTTATGTATTTCTTTTGCAACATGGGTGAGTAGGAAGCAGGGTGATATGAAATTTACTTTGATATTCTAGTCTTAGTCAGTGATTTATCCTCGTCGGTCAACCCACATAAATCACAAATGCATTTTGATTTTTAAGTTGTTTCGGGAAGTGTCACTGGAATTATGTAGAAGAAACATGAAGTTAGGACTCTCCTTGAATTTGTGGTGAAATTTGGCATAGTATGAGAGTGATCACATAGTTAAGGATAACTATCATAAACTGTTTAAAAGTCTTAAAATTACTAGTCAAAAGTTTTCCTTGGAACAGGTGAACAAGTCACGTATTGATGTACAATCATCGGTAGTCTAAATAAGTATTGATTACAAGGTAACTTGATTGCTTCAACATGAAAAGGTAATTTCATAAAGAAATGTATTAGTTTTATTAAATAGTCTTGGGTTTTTCTCATAGAAGTGACTAGTTGATCAGTGGTAATGAATAGAGAGTTATTCTGAACTGAAGAAAAGAAAGGAAAAAAATAAAATTTTAATCAAAATCAAGAAAGACAAAACAAGGAAAATATTGATTGAAGCAGAAACTGCAAAAGGAGAAAAGGAAAATTCTGAAAACCTCTTATGTACAAAACTACTTCACCATAGGTCATTAGGAGAAGTATTTTTTGAGCAATTGTCCATTAACAGGGAGCTCCTCCAAATCTCCCTCTAATTCCTTGAGTTTAAATGTTCATGGTATGATCTTCTCATAAGTATGGTAAGGGCCTAGCCACAGTTTTTGGAATTTTGTGTGTTTTCCTTTCATTTCATTTTCCTTATCCCATTTAAGCACTAGGCCACCTTCTTGGAAATATTTGTTACCCATTGAATTTCTATCAAACTATATTTTAACCAATTCTTGATGTTGCATTAAGTTTTGTTTGGATTTTTCCTTTTCTTCCTCTAACTTAAGGAGCATATTTAATCTTTGATGCATGACTGGCCACTCTTCATCTTGTATAGATAGAGCTAATTGTAAGGAAGGAAGGAATGTGTGAGTTGGCATAGTGGATTCTTGTTTGTACACCAGAAAGAAAGGTGAATTCCCTAGATAAGTTTTGATTGTTACACTATCGACGCATAAAGCATTGGGAAGGGATAAATCCCAATTCCTTTGATGTTTTGTCATAGTTCTTTTTAGGATTTTGATCAGATTTTTATTAGTGGACTATGTTAGCCCATTCCCTTGAGGATAGTAATTTTCTAAATATTTAATTTTAATTTTCTTATCAAGATCATATTTAGTCAATTTCAAAGAAGAAAAGTATTTGTCATTATCAAAAAATAATGATACATGAATGACAAATCTATTTATAATAAAGGAATCAAGGAATGATATCACTTGATTTGTGTTGATATATTTGAGAGGTATTTATTCCATCCATCTTGTGAATTAATCTGTAGTTGTCAAGATATATTTGTGCAACTGAGAAGAGTTAGGATTGATCTCTCCTATCACATCCAAACCCCATTGTTGGAAAGGGTGTTCGATGATAATAGGTTGTAGAGGGAACAGAGGCTTCTTCTCCTTTCTAGTTTCTCTTTGACATTCCTGACACTTTATTTCATATGCATGGGAATATTCGAATAAGGTGGGCTAGTAATAACCATATCTAAGTATCTTATGGGATATATTATCACCTAAAACCTTTCCTCCCCCAGGTCCATCATGAAGTTTGAATAGAAATTTATCAACATCTTCCTTTTCAAGGCATCTCAAGAAGACACCATCATAATTTCTTATGCACAATATGCATTGGATGAGTTGATAATGGGCTGATTTGAATCTGAGGGACCTCTTCGTTTTTTGTTCTATATAATGTGGAGTTGTGTCATGGGTTAGATAATACTTCATTTCATAGTACCAATGATCATAATTCACAGGAATGTAATAGACTTCTATTTCAAATAAGCTATGATCTTGATACAACGTGTCTTCCTGTGTTTCATTGCTTATTGATTCAGCAGCTAGTTTGCATAACCCTTGACCTCTAAAGATTTTAACAGGCTTAATTTTGAGGTCATATTCTTGTAAGGTTGTTATCCAGTTATCTCTTTTCTCCCCTAATTCATTTTGTATTAGAATATTTCTAACAACAGAATAAGGTACAATTACCTTGGTTTTTGACTTGATCAGGTAAGGTCTGAAATGATTTACAACTTTAAACACAACAAAATATTTCTTATATACTTCAGGGTAATCCAATTTTTCTCCTTGTAATCCTGAACTCATAAAGGAAAAAAACAATTCATCCCCTTCTTGGTTCTTCTGAGTTATAATAGTTGCAAATGCGATGTTTGAGGCAAATGTGTAGAGTATAAATCCCGGGCTAAAATTTGGGCTTAACAATGTAGGATCCTGTACTATCTCTTCTTTGATTATGTCAAAGGAATCATTTTCTTTGGGTCCCCATTTGAAATCGACATTATTTTGTATCATATCCTAGAGAGGTTTCACTGTTTCGACGAAGCTTGGGACAAATATCCTCAAAACATTAATCTTCCTAGGAAAATACTACATCGATTTTTTGTTATGAGGAGGAGGATTTTTAGCAATTTCTCCTAGCCTTTCGGGATCAATTCTCATACCATATTTGGAAACAATGAATCCCAAAAGTATGTCTTCATCAACTACGAAAACATATTTTTTGGGATTGCGAGATATACCATATTACCCGCATCTGTTGAATACTCTTCTCAAATAGAATATATGATATTTGTTTTATCTTTGGAGAAGACAAAGACGTCATCCAAATAGAATACTACATAGTCTCCAATGAGGCCTCTAAAATCAATGTCCATTTCTCTTTGAAAGGTCCTCCCAGCGTTTATCAGGACAAAGGGCATTCCTTTGTATGCACATGTTCCCCATTTAGTCCTAAAAGAAATTTTCAATTGGTCATCATGGGAAACACGAACTTGGTTGTAACCAGAGAAACCATCCAAAATAGAGATCATTTCATAACTAGATACACATTGCAGGATTTTCAAAATCAGAGGCACTAGATAATTTTCTTTCTCTAAAGCTTTATTGACATTTTTGAAATCGACACAGAGTCTTATGTCTCCACTTTTCTTCCTTGCAGAGACAATATTTGAGATCCATTGTGTGTGCCTTACTGGAAATATTATTCTGGCAATTAAGAGCTTATTAAGCTCAACTTTTACTTGTGGCTCTAAGATTGGGTGCATTTTCGTTAGCTTCTGCTCAAAAGGCCTGGTTTGTGGCTTCATATGAATAACATGTTGAATGATCTTTGTGTCGTATGTCTTGAGATCATCATACGTCCAGGAAAACATATCTTTGTATTCTTTAAACAACTTGATGAATGCTTGTCTTTCTTCAGGGGAACATTTCTTTCCCAAGTTAATGGTCAGGGGCATTTTCTTTGATCCCAAATTTATCACTTCAAATTTCATTGATGAGCTATTGGTTTTACAAATTTTCACCTTCTTCAACTTGTCTTGAAGGTCATAGATTTTTTTGAGTCTTATCACACTTGTGGGGTTGTTATTTATCTGGATCGGTTTGTTTTTCTATATGGATTGATTGATTGATCCCAAAACATATGTGTTGATTTCTCTATCGTCCTGATATTCCTCAATTATCGAGTCTTTGAAGATGTCTTCAAGGTGTAAGAAACCGATAATCTATTTATCATCGTCGAAGACCCTCCAGTTGGTACATTATCCGGTATCGAAGTTCTATAAAACAATTCCATGGAAAATGTATCATGTAATAAGTTATGAGGAAAAATAATCCTGGAAGCTACAATGGCTAATCAATTAGCATCAAAATTTAAAGAACAAGGAACACGACTGATATTAAATGTATCAAATGAATTAATCAATTCCCATACCTAATGATGGTAATGTTTAAGGTGACTAGCGAAACAATGTATGTTGTTTTTTACCTTCCTTATGAAAATCTCAGAGTCATCGAATACCTTTATATTCTCGTCTTTCAAGTCAATTGCTCTCTTTAAGACTTGTAGTGGAGCTTCATTTTCAGCAGTATTATATGTGCATTGGAATTCCATCCTGCATGCTATCATGACTTTATTACCATTTGGGTCTTTTAGAATGCATCCAACACCCGCACCTTCAAGATATTTTGACCCATCAAAAAACAAAATCCACATATTAGGGTTTGTTTTCAGATTATGTATGGAGTTGGGATTTTCTTTTATTTCAATGTTAGTGTGGTTAGTACATTGAGTAGAAAATTATAAATTATCTCTAAATACTAAGTTAGACTATACATTATCTTGAATGTTTACATCTGTTATATTAAAGTGGGTTTCGACAATCTGGGTGAAATGAAGGACGTTAGATTGCGTGTTTGATTATGCATAGGAAGAGGTCTCAACACAATAATTTCCAAAAAATGAATCACATTAATAATTACCAAGAAAAAAGTGATTAAACATTACAATTTTGTTTGGGTCATTCAGGTCTGTTACCACATGTTTCATGCATTTTTCTCTATCGATCCTGAACTAGTTGGGATTGCCATTATAGGGTAGCCAAAGGTGTGACCAGTCTGTGGAAAAATACCCTTTAAGTGTAGCGAACCAGTCTCTGCACATGTTCCCCATTTAGTCCTAAAATAAATTTTCAATTGGTCATCATGGGAAACATGAACTTGGTTGTAACCAGAGAAACCATCCAAAATAGAGATCATTTCATAACTAGATACATGTTGCAGGATTTTCAACATCAGACTCACTAGATAATTTTCTTTCTCTAAATCTTTATTGACATTTCTGAAATCGACATAGAGTCTTATGTATCCACTTTTCTTCCTTGCAGAAACAATATTTCAGATCCATTGTGTGTGCCTTATTGGAAATATTATTCTGGCAGCTAAGAGCTTATTAATCTCGGCTTTTACTTGTGGCTCTAAGATTGGGTGCATTTTCCTTAGCTTCTACTCAAAAGGCCTAGTTTGTGGCTTCATATGAATAACATATTGAATGATCTTTGTGTCGTATGTCTTGAGATCATCATACGTCCAGGAAAACATTTCTTTTTATTCTTTAAACAACTTGATGAATGGTTCTCTTTCTTCAGGGGAACATTTCTTTCCCAAGTTAATGGTCAGGGGCATTTTCTTAGATCCCAAATTTATCACTTCAAATTTCATTGATGAGTTATTGGTTTTACAAATTTTCACCTTCTTCAACTTGTCTTGAAGGTCATAGAGTTTTTTGAGTCTTATCACACTTGTGGAGTTGTTATTTATCTGGATCGGTTTGTTTTTCTATATGGATTGATTGATTGATCCCAAAACATATGTGTTGATTTCTCTGTCGTCCTGATATTCCTCAATTATCAAGTCTTTGGAGATGTCTTTGAGGTGTAAGAAACCGATAATCTATTTATCATCGTCGAAAACCCTCCAATTGTTACATTATCTGGTATCAAAGTTCTATAAAACAATTCCATGGAAAATGTATCATGTAATAATTTATGAGGAAAAATAATCCTGGAAGCTACATTGGCTAATAAATCAGCATCAAAATTTAAAGAACAAAGAACAAGACTGATATTAAATGTATCAAATGAATTAATCAATTCCCATACCTCATGTTGGTAATGTTTAAGGTGACTAGCGAAACAATGTATGTTTTTTTTTACCTTCCTTATGAAAATATCAAAGTCACCGAATACCTTTATATTCTCGGCTTTCAAGTCAATTGATTTCTTTAAGACTTGTAGCGGAGCTTCATTTTCAGCGGTATTATATGTGCATTGGAATTCCATCCTGCATGTTATCATGACTTTCTTACCATTTGGGTCTTTTAGAATGCATCCAACACCTGCACTTTCAAGAGATTTTGACCCATCAAAAAACAAAATCCACATATTAGGGTCTCTTTTCAGATTATGTATGGACTTGGGATTTTCTTTTATTTCAATGTTAGTGTGGTTAGTACATTGAGTAGAAAATTCTAAATTATCTCTAAATACTAAGTTAGACTATACATTATCTTGAATGTTTACATATGTTATATTACAGTGGGTTTCGACAATTTGGGTTCAATGAAGGACGTTAGAGTACGTGTTTGATTCTGCACAGGAAGAGGTCTCAACACAATAATTTCAAAAAAATGAATCACATTAATAATTACCCAAAACAAAGTGATTAAACATTACAATTTTGTTTAGGTCATTCAGGTCTGTTACCACATGTTTCATGCATTGTTCTCTATCGATCCTGAACCAGTTGGGTTTGCCATTATAGGGTAGCCAAAGGTGTGATCAGTCTGTGGGAAAATACCCTTTAAGTGTAGCAAACCAGTCTCTGCTCAAGAGCATTCCATAGGTGTCAGGTATATCCTCTACAATGATGTCAATATTTTTATGTATTTAGGATTTGAAGACATTCTGATCATAACATTTTTTATCTCCCCTATTACTTTAACTTTGGTTTAGTCAAGATATATAATTCAAATATCAGATTGTTTAGGCTTAACATTTTTTTTCTCACAAAATTTAAATTGAATTACATTTGATGAAGAACTAGAATACATCATATAGTTGTGTACATTATTTTTAAAGATCTCAAAAGTAACCAGGAAGGGGGGGTGGATCTAGAAATTTTCCATGATAAGGAAGCGTTCACAACTACCTGTATTTTAGGTGCATTTGTATCGTTAGATGGATAAGGTTTACTTATTTATTTCGTTGCTTCCACATTAATTTCCTTAGATTTTTTAGAAGTCTTACCTTGAAGTGTTTTAATAAAATTCTCTTGAATTTGAGGAAGATTCATAAGCTCAAATAAAGAAATATTGACCGTAGTTCTTTTCATATCTTCTAAGAAATCATATTCTAACTTTGTGGTAACATTATAAGGAAAAATCATTTTGGAAGAGGTATCTAGTGTTTTTTGTGTGTGAGGAGCATTTTTAGGAGGTTCAGAAGGAGTAGGGGTTTCTGAGGAAGCCTTCTTACTTGCACTTCTAGTGGTTACATCATTTTGGGATATATGTATTTCTTTTGTTTCTCCTTCTTCTTACACTCCATATGCAATGTCCCAAAATGAGTTCACTTGTTGCTCAAGTAATTCATCTGATTCTTAGGTTTGTTTCGATTGTTCCTTTTCATCTTCTTTTCCCTCTTTAGATTTCGTTTTATTTTCAGCGGCCCAATGTTGTAGATCTTGAACAATATCTTCCATATTAATTCCTTCTAATGTCGACGAAGTTGTTTTGTTGACTAGAGGAGTGCTCTTATCTTCATTATATGGAAATTTCAGAAATTTCATGGTATTAGAAGAGCTTTCCCTATTGTGTTTCTTCAAATCAATCAACTCATTAGATAGTTTCTTGACAATTCTATGGATATATTTCATATCAATAGAATCAATATCTTTCTTTTCTTCCAAATATTTGGTAACGGGGGCTTAGAATTTAGTCTTAGATTTATCTTTGGAGGATTCTGACCCTAGGTTCCCTTTGAAACTAAGCATGTTATTTTTTATTTTGAGGGCCTCGTGAAATGTTTCCTCAAGGGTAGCTTTCTGTGCATTTTTTACAAACATGGCCATGGACATGGGCAGAGAAAAAGTATAAAATTTGATTATGACATCTTCAATAGGTTTGGAAGCTTAGGGAATATGTTTAAGGACAAGAAATGTTGATTGAAATATTTAACTTTTTCGATGGTATCCATTTTTATTCTTTAAATATGTAAGACCAAGTTAGACGGTGTTTTATCTTCCCTGAATTTTTTGAGGAAAATAGTCTCAAATATTCTCCAACTAGCGATAGAGGCTTCATCCAAAGAATAGAACCAGGTGGTGTCTTTGTTATCAAAAGTATGAGATAATAGCCTACATACAAAATCTTTGTGTTGAACGTTATGGATCCTTATGGCCGATAAGAACTTCTTAACATGGTCCGTAGCCAAATATTTCTTCTTTGGATCAAAGTTGGGGAGAAACATTTTGGGATGTTTAGGAAGATCATGGAGTACTCCAGGTACGATGACAATGTCTAGGAGTAACCAAGGTTTATAAGGTTGATTTGGGTTTGGGTTTCTTCCAACCATGACTTGAGTATTATATAAGACCAACTGTAAGTACCCTTCTCCTTCAAACTCACTTTGAGATTTTTCTTCCTCTTCAGAATTATCTTTTGATTCACCTCTTGGTGTTAGAGGAGGAGGGTTTTGTAGTGAGGGATGAATACCACCACCACCAATGAGTAGGAAAAATTCAAGTTCAAAATCGAAGGATTCTGGAAAGTCGTTAAGAGATGAAGGTATATGATACTCTGGGGTTCCAACGTTCGTGTTTTTTGTGGTAAATGAAATATTGAGAGAAGAATGGGTCTTCACTGGGTAAATATTCTTGACCCTAGGGTAACAAATAGTCAATGGGAAGTTGAACAGTCTTCCTACTCCAATTTCTAGTCAAAACATGCTCATTTCATTCACGAGATTGTCTGACTATGGTATCAATATCTAGGATGGTTAGGATATGGGGTCGTGGCGAAGAAAATATAGGACATTCAAACTGAGAATGAATACATTGAGAAGTAGTTTGAGTATGCATGATCACAAAATATTATGGCGGGTGTGAAGTGTGCTCAAGGTGAGGTTGATGAGAATCAATATGATGAGTTGTGCAAACAAGCGGGGTAGAACAAGTAGGGATTTGAGATTTCTTTGCATCCATTCAGTTCGATGGCCCTCCTTATAGAACCATTTCTGTTGGTGGGCCTGAAAGACCCATTCAAGAAGGTAAGGGAGAACATCTGATGGAAGGTCCTAATTAGACCTACTCTCATTTGGGATAGCATTTCCGACCAGAATATTGTCATGGTTGTCGATCTAAACTAATTATCTAAATATGAATCTGAGAACATTATGTTCTCAGATGAATTAAAATTCTAACAATTGAACTAGACTAAAATGATTAATTATTGTCCTACGATGCATTATTATTCTATTTTATCCTATCTTGATCAAGATTGAATTATAAAAAATAAGTGCAATTAAACATTATATTACTTGCACAGAAATAATTCATAAAAGCAATGAATATGAGGACTTAATGATATAATTATACAAGCACAACTAATTTATTCACCCACTTACCATATTGTTGCTGCACTTGATATGAAAATAATGGTAACTGTGGACATATAGAAAATAGTCTAGAAATAGTTCATAAAACTAAAATCCACACATTCACATAAATAAACATGCATAAACATAATATTCTCATTCATCCACATTTGTACCAAAATATTCACAGTGTCTCTTGTTCAAATTCACATATAGTAGAAGTATTGTTCTGATACAATTTGAGTCCAAAAGCCTCTTCTCATTTATTTTCATGCCTTTTATAACTATTTGGTGATTTTTTACATTCTTGATATTCAATCATAAGAAAAAAACAGTTTACAAAAGCAACTCTTCACTTTCCTTTCCTTATTAGGATTACAAAAAGAAAATATGAGAGAGGTGGAGCAGTTATGAAAATCAGGATCATCATGGGTTCTTCTAGATCTGAATTTGGTATCGATATTCCTTCCAGAGTGAATAATTATCCATGATATTTTGGAACTTCTTTGACTGCCTCTTTCTGATATCCAATTCACCGTCTAAAAATCTTGGTGGACACTTCTTGCTTCAGTTGTGTTATGCATTTAATGAAATCTTGGGACATAGTGATGAGTTTGACAGGTCTCAATAGATACTCTTCCAGATATTCTTTATTTACCTCAATTAAATTCTCAATGTTCACCCTTCTATTTTCCCTATGCTTCTCCACCTCAACTATCCTGATTTTGGCAGGTGTTGCTTCATCAATGGGGGGCATTAGTTGCATCCTAAATTCTTCAAGGAGATCATCAGAACTATTCCATAATTGTTTACATGTTTTAGATGTTGTCTTTTGGACGACTTTGACATATTCTAATAGAAGCTTCCAAGTATTGAATAATACTTGGTCTTTTATCCTTTCTTTTCTAGAATAACATGGCAATGTAGAAGGGGGGTTTTTATATACTCCTTGCCAATCGACGATCATGTAGAAGGAATCATTTACCTTTTTGGTATTGATCGTTTATTTCAGCTATTTGGTCTTCAAGTCTCAATTGGTCGTCTCAATCATCCTGCATATCATTTACAACACACAAAAATTATTTATGCTCAAGTCTAAGATTTTCATTAAGGTCAATAGCCTCTTCTTTGATTGTTTCCAAAGAAAGAGTCTTTTCCTTGTTTTCTTCCAAGACCTCTTCAATCATTTCATTGGCCTATTCCAATCCCTCAATTTGAAGGATTTTCTATTCAATAATTTGTTTCATTTAATATATTTCATTTTGCAAACACGATATCTCCTTTGCATGCTCTCTCCTGATTTGTTCAATTTGTTCACAAAGTTTTACCTTTGTATATTCCAAATCTTTCAAATGGGTGTCCCATTATAACTTTGTTTTTTATTAAATTCATCATTCATTTCATCCTACTCGGTTTGAAATGCTCTATTGAGTTCCTCTATCTTGATGTTATCAACAACCCTAATGCCCCTTTCAAATTATGAAGTTAACGCATCCCTTACAACTTGCACAGTCTTCACAATTTCTTCATTATGAAACTTGTCGTTTTGCTCAATAGCTTTTAAGAATTCTATAGAGATATTATCTTTTTTTCATTTTCAACTTTGTTTTTAGCTCGGTGATTCTGGTTCGGGCTACACTTAAGGAAATGGTAACCTCAAGAATCAATGAAGAATTTAAACCTACAAATGCATGTATAGTAGAAGTTGCTTGTATATCATTTTCCTCTAGGTCAGGCCCAACTTTCCATTCCACACCTCTTCCTGTAAATGACCTGGACTTAGCAAACTCTCCCCTTTTCCTTTTGTACAACCTTTTTTCAATCCTCTTTGTCCTTTCATCGTAGTAATAATCTCCAAGAACCACGAAAACACCTTCAAAACTTAGAATTTGTGAAGAAAAGGTGGTATTACCTAGGATGGAATTAATGGGGGTGTATTCATGGGGTGAAATTTTCATGATTCCCAGATTATGAGTCAATGGGATTCCTAGGGTTTCATTTAATTACTTTTACTTCTGCTGGTCTAATTTATCATCTACCTTTCTTCTATATTCTGCTTCAACTACTTCTCTTTCATCTTCTCTTCTCTGGGCCTCAACTTACTCAATGAGTCTTTTGGCCTATGCCTCAACTACTATTTTTTCACTTTATTTTCTCAATACCTTTGCTTCGTCAACTTGTATTTTAGATTTTTCCTCGACTTGTCTCCTCTGATACTCTACATCATATTTCAGTCTCTTCTACTCCAATTCCTCATCTTTCTTGATCTTCTTTAGTTCCTTGGTGATAAATTTATTCCGATCCTCTTGCAACAATATTAGAAACTAGTTTTGATGAAACTTCTTCATTTCTTCTTGTTTAGCTTGGAGTTATTTCTTGGCAGCATCATCAGGCAATTTTTGTAATGCCTCTTCATAAAAAAAAACTCCTTTGAACCTGTCTTTATCAAACTCTACAACACGAATATTATAATTATTAAGACCCATGAATATGATGTGACTCACTGCAAGTTCATCTGGGTCATGTCCTTTTCCACAGCACAGGTATAAAGATAAATCTTGCAGATCCTCTGCTTCTTTTCTAGCATGTTTTCCACTTAATGGGCTATAGTTTCCCATGTGACAAGAAACGGGGGCCAAATGTTTTTACTATTGCTCATGAGAAAGGAAGTAACTCATGTTCTTATGGTTTGATGGGATATTTATCTCATTAAAATTCGATCTCGGAAGAAGTGTGGAAACATATGAGGGTATATTGTAGTGCCATATACTCTAACATAAGTATAATATTTTCCAAGATACCAGTCAATTATCCCTTTCATCCGAACTCTAGCTTCACTTGAAATTCTATACCTTGGGAACCCAAAAATGATAGTGTAAAGAAAAGAGAGGAAATGATCACAAATGTCATAGAAATATCTCTTGTAGTTTATGTCCCACAACTTGGAGCAATACACATGGAAATGGGGCTGATCTAGATTCCAATTCCATAAAAGGTTGGGAAATGGAGTAGAGGAATAGATGACATCAATTAAATAAGTCGATGTTTAGAAACATGGTTTTTTCTTACTTGGTTCAATTTTCAAATTAAGACATATGTTGAAAGTCAAGTTCTTCCTAGTTGAACACTTGTCCTATATTCACAATGGTATGGGTGGGTAATCTTCCTAAAAATGTGTGCACCTTTATTCGCCATATAATTGGTTCAACAAGGCTGTCATCATTTTTTATGGTGCCTTGAACTCTTGTGTGAGGATAAGCTTCTGGCATTTCTTGAAAAAAAATTCTTCATCTACCCACCAGGTTTTTATTAACATGGTTGGGCCTTTTTTATTTTGAGAAAACACCTTTAGGAATGGCTCGTTGAGGGAGCACATAGGTCCAGGAAGGTGATATCTTGTATTGTCATATTTAGGATGCAAAGATGTTATATATCGCCCAGATTTATTGAAAATTGTGGAAGTGTTAGGGTCAAACCACTTAAGACACCAGTGGGATGCTAAGTTGTAAGTGAATAATGCAGTTCATACAACTACCAAGTGAATTACGCTCTTCTGAATGTTTATGTATGCTTCAAGATATTCATCTTCAAGAGGAAAGCCTCTAGTATTGAAGATTTTGTATATCTCATCATATATCAGGGAATGATCTTCTCCAGTATGATAAGTCGTGTCCATCACTAAATCCTCTACATGGCAGGAAGAATATTCAGGTGCAGAAGTTGAAGCAGAAGGCACAAAATTCATGGATCTCCTGGTCGTTTGACTCGCCATATCTTGTTCTTTATATCCTGCAAATAATAGTTAAATCATCAGTCGCCTGAATAACGAAAAATAATTCAATAATGTAATTCAAAATAATAGAAAACCTATGATTATAGTAAAATCGGTTTTTTCAAGGTGTTACAGAGCTTATCAATCACAAACGGAGAGACTA
Organism: Picea engelmannii; assembly: GCA_009831015.1. Classification (NCBI taxonomy): domain Eukaryota; kingdom Viridiplantae; phylum Streptophyta; class Pinopsida; order Pinales; family Pinaceae; genus Picea; species Picea engelmannii. The sequence continues at coordinate 496,806 of ML784812.1, forward strand.
CTTAGCGTATTCCGAACATATATGATCTCAATGAGGGTTTACTGATCATAATATAGGAATTTAATTATCATAACATGCAAATTGAATGATCTATGTACTATGACCAGTTTAAAACCAAAGCATCATTGTTCCATTAATGTGATTAGAAATCCCATATTGTCCAAATCCATGTATCAGAGTGAAAAGGGGGCGAAAATTTGAAACTGTGGTCATTCAAAGACATTTATATTAGAGGAGGAATGTTGGTGGAGTAATTTGCACTCTGATACATAGGTATTGAAGAATATTTTGTTCCTGGATTTGATTTGTGTGCTTCAAGGTTATGGGTGCACATGGTTATATGAGCCTTCAGAGTCTCTTCTTTCGGAGTAAAAATGATTATCGTTGTATTCACAATTTGATGCCAAAGCATCAAAGAATATTCCCTTCTTATATCAAATTTAGTGTCGAAATATTAGGAGGGAAAAGGATTATGTATGATTCTTTCAATGTTGATGATGTTAGAGTGAAACAATTAAACATTTTATTCACACTCTAAAGAAAGAGCATCGAAGAATATTCCTTTTCTTATCTCGATTCTTGTGCTGAAAGTCAAAGTTTGAAAAAGGTTAGGGGCACAGAGTCGAATCTTATCGATCGGCATTCAAAATATTGGGGAATATTCAAAGCTCAAATGAGAAGGGTATCGAAGAATATTCCCTTCCTCGGGAAAAGTGTTATCTCGTAAAAAAGAAAAAAACACACAGAGAAGATTTGGTTTGCACAACGTGCACAAATTGATGCCAAACAGATCATAAGGTTATCATCGTGTAAGCATAATGTTTAAACATCCACTTGTTTATCTCTTGACCAATGATCAATTGATATCTTCATTAACAACAAGGTAAGTTTTAAACATGAGTCGTCAGACTGTGTTCATCGAAGTTGGAAGTTGGTCATGAGAAATATTACTTCGAAATGGAAAATAGTAAGAATGGGTGTTGATATTAATCTGAATAAGACTCAAAATGATGAGAAATAAATGATAAGTGTAGCAAGGAGAGTGATAACTCCACTTCAAAATGAAGATGGCAGAGAATATTTTCAAATTGTATGAACAAAAGGAACAATTTCCCTATGCCAATACCTTTCCAAGCCCATAGTAATATAATACCTTGTAAAAAACATATTATAGGGGGGAATCCACTTAAAATATCTCTTGAATGAGATATTTTAAATGGGATGTTGTGAGGGAGTCACAACAAATGGTGAATTACTAGGAAGTACCAGTTATCTCTGACTCCAAAAATCAACTCAAACACATCATTACATTTTTCATGGCTTTTAAACAGTTTTAACATTGTATGAATTATGGATCCTACATCATCTAGCCTGATAATAAAACATAAAGGTGACCAAGTACATGTGATCTCCTGTATAATTACTGTGAGAAATAAATGATGCTTCATTAGTTTATTGTATACTATACATAGGGATCCTATGGGAAGAGACACCACAGAAGAGTAGTTTCTAACTGTTTATGGACTGAAGTGTGTTCCTCACCTCTCTTTTCCCAGCATTGCTTCACTTCCAGTGAGAATCCTTTTGGTTGTGGAGCTTGATTATCTTCTTGATTCAGAGGTCTTTTACTTTCATCCATTTTTATACCCCATGAAGTATTTACACCCTAGAAGTATGTACACTCTTCCACACGGGGGAGTGCAGAGGGGGAGTACCCCCTCTGCGGGGTTCGGGGGGCCTATCCCCCCGGATAGGGGCAAGCTAGCCCCCAGCGGGGGTTCGGGGGAGAAGCCCCTGAAGAAAAAATTTCCTTGTAAATGTATATTGTAATTTCATTGTAAATCTGGACCGTTCATTATAAGGTCGCAGATCTAACGGTAGAAATTATGTTAGGGTTTTTTCCCTAGAAGGCAACCCTCTTTTATGAAGGAAATGTATTGTAGCTATGGTGGATGGTGAATATTGTATTCTGAGATAGGATACTGTGAGAGAAAGAAGAGGAAGTTATAGCGGGTTTGTTGTAGGTTGTTTCCCTTCATATGCTGGATAATAATAAAGGAAGGACCTGGTAATTTCTCTGGTGGACGTAGCCCACACTGGGTGAACCACATAAATCTTTGTCTCTATTGTATTGTGTATATTTTGTGTTTTGTTTCCGCATTTGTTTTATTTTATTGCTCCACGGTCCTGTTTTTCTAACACATCCATAGCCCCAAAAAAGTTTCCTTGGTATTATACAAGCATGGCCCTACTACCAACAAGTGTCCATGGCACCGACGGATGTACTTTTACTTCCCACACTGATAATAATGCTTTCAACTTCCTCATCATCTTGCTTTAGTATTCACCCTTTTAGATATGTAATTTATGTATTTATTTTGCAACATGGGTGAGTAGGAAGTGGGGTGATATGAGAGTTACTTTGATATTCTAGTATCATTCAGTGATTTATCCTCATGGGTCTGCCTACATAAGTCACAAATGAATTTTGATTTTCATGGTGTGTCGGGAAGTGTCATTGTTATTATGCAGAAGACATATGAAGCTAGGAATCTCCCTGAATTTGTGGTGAAATTTGGAATAGTATTAGAGTGATCACACAATTAAGGATAATTTTCATCAACTACTTAAAGGTCTTAAGCTTACTGGTCTGAAAGTTTCCTTGGAATAGGTGAAAAAGTCACTTCTTTATGTACAATAATTAGTACTCTAAATAAGCATCGATTACAAGGTAACCCAATTACTTCAAAATGAAAAGGTGCTTTCACAAATAAATGCATTAGTTTTCTTAAAAAGTCTTCAGTTTCTATCATAGAAGTGACTGGTTGATCAATGGTAATGAATAGAGAGTTATATCGAACTGGAAAAAAATGAAAAAATAAAAGTTCAATCAAAATCAGGAAAGACAAAGCAAGAAAAATATTGATTGAAGAAGAATTTACAAAAGGAGAAAAGGAAATTTTAGAAAACCTATTATGTACAAAACTACATCACCAAAGGTGATTAGGAGAAGTATCTTTTGGGAAATTATCCATTAACAGGGAGCTCCTCCAAATCTCCCTCCAATGACCTGAGTTTAAAGGTTTCTGGTTCGATCTTCTCATAAATGTGGTAAGGGCCTAGCCATAGTTTTTTTAATTTTGTGTGTTTTCCTTTCATTTCATTTACTTTATCCCATTTAATCACTAGGTCACCTTCTTCGAAAATTTTGTTACCCAGTGATTTTTTGTCAAACCATATTTTAACCAATTCTTGATGTTGCATTAAGTTTTGTTTGGACTTTTCCCTCTCTTCCTCCAACTTAAGGAGCATATTTAATATCTGCTACATGACTGTACACTATTCATCTTGTACAAATAGAGCTAATTGTAGGGAAGGAAGGAATGTGTGAGTTGGTAGAGTTGATTCTTGTCCATACACCATAAAAAAATGAGAATTCCATAGAGAAGTTTTGATTGTTACCCTATCGGGCCATAAAGCATTGGGAAGGGCTAGATGTCAATTCCTTTGATGTTCTATCACAGTTGTTTTTAGGATTTTGATCAGATTTTTATTAGTGGACTCTTCTATCCCATTCCATTGAGGATAATGATTTTCTAAATATTTAATTTTGATATTATTATCAAGATTATATTCAGTCATTTTCGAAGAGGAAAAGTATTTTGCATTGTCAAAAACTAATGATTCAAGAATGTCAAATCTAGTTATAATAAAGGAATCAAGGTATGATATCACCTTATTTTCATGGATAGCTTTGAGAGGTAATTCTTCCATCCATATTGTGAAGTAATCTGTAGTTTTCAAGATATATTTTTGCAACTGAGAAGAGTTAGGATTGATCTCTCCTATCACATCCAAACCCCATTGCTGGAAAGGGTGTTCAATGATAAAAGGTTGTAGGGGGAACGTAGGCTTCTTCTCCTTTCCAGCTGCTCTTTGACATTCCTTGCACTTTCTTGCATATGCATGGGAATATTTGAATAAGGTGGGACAATAATAACTAGATCTAAGTGTCTTATGGGCTATAGTATCACCTCCAAAATTTCCTCCAGCAGGTCCATCATGAAGTTCGGATAGAAACTTATCAGTGTCTTCCTTTTCAAGGAATCTCAAGAAGACACCATCATAATTTCTTTTGCACAATATTCCATTGATGAGATGATATTGGGTTGATTTGAGTCTGAAGGCCCTCTTATTTTTTTGTTCCATATAATGTGGAGTTGTGTCATGGGTTAGATAATACTTGAATTCATTGTACCATTGATCAAAATTCACATGAATGTAACAAACTTCTCTTTCGAATAAGATTTGATCTTGATATAATGCATATTCCTCTGTTTCATTAATCATTGATTCAACAACTATTTTTCATAACCCCTGACCTTAGACGATTTTAGCAAGCTTAGGTTTGAGGTCATATTCTTGTAAGGTTGTTGTCGATTTATCTCTTTTCTCCCCCAAGTCATTTTGTATCAGAAGATTTATAACAACAGGATAGCTTACAATTACCTTGGTTTTTGACTTGATTAGATAAGGTTTGAAATTCTTTAAATATTTAAAAACAAAAAAATCTTGCTTATCTACTTCAAGGTAATACAATTCTTCTCCTTGTAATCATGCACTCATAAAGGAGACAAGAAATTCATCCCCTTCTTGGTTCTTCTGAGTTAGAAAAACTGCAAATGTGATGTTTGAGGCGAATGTGTAGAGTATAAATCCCCAACTAAAATATGGGCTTAACAATGCAGGAACCTGTACTATTTATGCTTTGATTATGTCAAAGGACTCCTTTTCTTTGGGTCCCCATTTGAACTCAACATTGTTTTTTATCATATCTTGGAGAGGTTTTATTGTTTCAATGAAGCTTGTGGAAAATCGCTTCACAAAATTAATCTTCCCGGGAAAAGACTCCATCAATTTTTTGTTATGAAGAGGAAGAATTTTAGCAATTTATTTTGTCCTTTCAGGCTCAATTCTCATACCATTTTTAGAAACAATGAATCCCAAACATCCTCCTTTATCAACTACGAAAACAATTTTTTTGGGATTGAGATATATACCATATTTCATGCACTTGTTAAATACTCTTCTCAAATGGGCTATATGATCTTTTTTGTATTTGGAGAAGATGGTGATGTCATCCAAATAAAATATTACATAGTCTCCGATGAGGCCTCTAAAATCAATGTCCATTTCTCTTTGAAAGGTCACCCCAGTGTTGATCAGGCCAAAGCATATTTTTTTGTATGCATATGTTCCCCATTTAGTCCTAAAAGTAGTTTTCAGTTGGTCATCATGGGCAATATGAACTTGGTTGTAACTAGAGAAACCATCCAACAAAGAGAGCATATTAGAACCAAATACACATTGCAGGATTTTCTCCATAAGAGGCATTGGATAATTGTCTTTCTCAGAAGCTTTATTTACATTTTTGAACTCGACACAGAGTCTTATGTCTCCACCTTTCTTCTTTATAGGGGAAATATTTGAGATTCATTGTGTGTGCCTTATTGGAAAGATTATTCTAACAACTAAGAGATTATCAATCTCAACTTTTACTTGTGCTTCTAATCTTGGGTGCATTTTACTTAGCTTCTGCTGAAAAGGATTGGTTTGTGGATTCATAGGAATAACATGTTGAATGATATTTGTATCGTATTTATTGAGATCATCATATGTCCAAGAAAATATGTCTGTGTATTCTTTAAACAACTTCATGAATGCTTGTATTTCTTCAGGGGAACATTTATTTCCCAAGTTAATGGTCTGGGGCATTTTCTCAGATCCCAAATTTATCACTTCAAATTGCATTGATGAGTTCTTGGTTTTACAATTTGTCACCTTCTTAAACTTGTCTTTAAGGTCATAGAGTTTTTCCAGTCTTATCACACTTTTTGGGATGTTATTTATCTGGCTCGATTTTTTTTCTCTATGGATTGATTGATTAAGCACGAAACATCTATGTTGATTTCTCCATCGTGTTGATATTCCTCAATTATGGAGTCTTTGAAGGTGTCTTCTAGGTGTAAGAAACTAACAATTTTTTTATAATCGTCGAAGACCCTCTAATTGGTTACATTATCTGGTATCGAATGTTTGTAAAGAAGTTCCACAGAAAATGTATCATGTAATAAGTTCTCAGCACGAATAATCCTGGAAGCTATAATGGCTAATAAATTAACATCCGAATTTAAAGAACGAGGAACATGACTTATATTAAATGAATCAAATGGCTTAATCAATTCCCATACCTCATGTTGGTAATGTTTAAGGTGACTAGAAAGACAATGTATGTTGTTTTTCACCTGCCTTATGACCATCTCAAAGTCATTGAATAATTTTATCTTCTTGACTTTCAAGTCAATTGATTTTTTTAATCCTTGTAGCAGGGCTTCATATTCAACATTATTATTTGTGAATTGGAATTTCATCTTGCACGCTATCATTACTTTCTTAACATTTATGTCTTTTAGAATGCAGCCAACACCTCCACCTTCAAGATATTTTGACCCATCAAAAAATAAAGTCCACATATTAGGGTCTCTTTTCATATTATGTATAGACTTGGGATTTTCTTTTATTTCAATGTTAGTGTGGTTAGTACATTAGGAGAAAACTTCTAACTTATCTCTAAATACTAAGTTATATTGTACATTGTCTTGACTATTTACATATGTTATATGACAATGGGGCTTGACAATCTACGTGCAATGAAGGATTTCAAATTGTGTGTTTGATTCCGCATAGGAAGAGGTCTCAACACAATAATTTTGAAATAATGAATCACATGAATAATTACCCATAACAAAGTGATTAAACATTACAAGTTCATTCGGGTCATTCAGTTCTATTACCACATGTTTCATGTATCATTCTCTATCAATCCTGATCTGGTTGGGATTTCCATTATAGGGTAGCCAAAGGTGGGACCAGTCTGTAGAAAAATACCATTTTAGTGTAGCATACCAATCTATGCTCAAGAGCATTCCATAGGTGTAAGGTATATCCACAACTATTTTGTCAATAGTTTGATATATTTTAGTATTTGAAGACATTCTAATCATAACATTTGTTACCTCCCCTATTACTTTAACTTTGGTTCAGTCAAGCTGTATAATTTGAATATCATATTCTTCAGGCTTAATTTTCAGTTTCTCACAAAATTTAAAGGGCATTACATTTGATGAAGCACTAGAATACATCATACAATTGTGTACATTATTGTTAAAGATCTCAAAAGTAACCAGGAAAGGGGGGTGGTGGATCTGGACCTTTTCCCTAATAAGGAAGAGTTCATAGCTACCTAACGTTTAGGTGCATTAACATATTTAGATGAAGAAGGTTTACCTGTTTCTTTATTTCTCCCACATTAATTTCCTTAGAGTTTTTGGAAGTCTTACCTTGAAGTTTTTTAATAAAATTCTCCTGAATTTGAGGAAGCTTCATAAGCTCAAATAGAGAAATATTGTCCTTATTTCTTTTCAGATCTTGTAAGAAATCATATTCTAACTTTGTGGTGACATTATAAGGAACAATTAGTTTGGAAGAGATGTCTAGTGTTTTCTGGGTGTGGGGAAAAAATTTAGGAGGTTCAAAAGGAGTTGGGTTTCTGAGGAAGCCTTATTTCTTGCACTTCTAGTGGTTACAACATCTTGGGATATATGTAATTCTTTTGTTTCTCCTTCTTTGTTAAGAACCAAATATCAATATAGCATAGAAAAACCTTAGAAAAAGTACTCAACGCCTTGAAAAAGAGATAATTTCAGAGAATAAGCCTCTTCGAGGGGGAAACCTTCTTTTACCCCACATAAATGTTCAAGTAAAAGATGATTCTGAATGAAAATGTCTCCTTGGTATATATAGGAGACTAGGAGGTATAATTACAACTAATGGAATAAAGCCGACATAAATAAAATAACATTACTAATGTAATATGCCTCAATTAAGGGGTAATGAGCCAATATTAGGGCTTAGCATGCCCCTCCCCTTGAGACAAGTGTTGTCCACAACGCTTGAGTAACTCTGGATGCTTCTTTATCAAAGACTCATCTTCCCAAGTGGAATCTTCAGCCGGTAGTTTCCTCCATTTAATGAGATACTTTGAAATGGATTTATTCCTCAGCTGGCGAATTCTTGTGTCAGTGATGGCTTTAGGATCCAATATGATTTTTCCTTCCTCATCAAGTTCTGGAAATATAGTTTGAACTGGGATCTTGTCACCTATAACCTTGTTTAAGCATGAAACATGGAAAACTAGGTGTACTCGTGAAGACGCAGGCAACTCCAATTTGTATGCCATAGTACCAATCTCTTGCAACACGTTATAAGGGCCATAGTACTTTGGTGATAATGTATTATCCTTCTTGGCTTGCTTGAGGGACATCTGTTTGTATGGTTGTAGTCTTAAAAACACCCAATCCCCTACTTCAAAACTTATTTCACTACGATGTTGATCTGCTTTTTGTTTCATGCGATTTTGTTCCATGGCCAGGTTGTCCTTTAAGATTTGGAGAACTTGTTGTTGATGCTCGATGTGATCTTCCACTGCTTGAACCTTATATTTTTCTTTTAGAGAAGAAGTGATGGAAGGCGGGTGGTATCCATAGAGTGCCATAAAGGGTGTCATTTTTGTTGCAGTATGAAAGGAAGTGTTATACCACCATTCTGCCAAGGTTAACCATTTGAACCATTGTGTTTGTTTATCAGAGACAAAGCAACGAAGGTATCCTTCTAGACATTTTTTCACTATCTCGGTTTGTCCGTCAGATTGAGGATGATAGGATGAGATATGAGCCAATTGAGTACCCAAACAAGAAAATAATTCTGTCTAAAAATGTCCAGTGAAGATGTGATCTATGTTGCTTACAATAATCTTTGGGCTGCCATGTAGCTTTTGAACTGTCTCCATGAATGCGATGGCAACTGTACTAGCATTGAAGGGATGAGAGAGTGCACAAAAGTGTGTGTACTTGGTCATTCTATCAACAATCACCATGATGACACTCTTTCCTTCAGACTTTGGTAACACTTTGATGAAATCCATGGAAACCTCCTCCCAACGCTGACTTTGGATGGCTAATGGTTGTAAAAGACCTGGGGTATTAATTGTTTCCACCTTATTTTGTTGGCAAACCAAACATTTTGCCAAAAACCTTTGAACATCGGTTTTAAGGCCATCCTAAAAAAAATCCTTCCTGACTCTATGGTAGGTTTTCAAAAATCTCGAGTGCCCTCCTACTAGAGAGGTGTGCAATTACAATAGTACCTTTTGTTTGAGTTGGGAGTTCTTACATAAATATAAGCGATATTTGTACCATAATGAATCATTTTTCCATGTAAATGTATCTGATGCACTGGAATCCGGCTACAACCTTTGAATGAGAGTCCACACTTTTTTGTCATTCTTCCATTCATCCCTTGCTTCTATTATCCAATCGGGTTGGATGATCGAGATAGCGCAAAGAAAGGCCTCAACATCTTCATCCTTTCTTGAGAGTGCATCTGCCACAACATTTTGCTTCCCCTTTTTATAGACGATTTCAAAATCATAACCCAATATATTGGTTACCCATTTTTGTTGTTCTTCTGAAGATAGTCTTTATTCCAAGAAGTATTTAAGACTATCATGATCTGTTTAGACCTTGAAGTGCCTACCTATTAGGTAAGGACACCATTTCTTCAATGCATGTAGTATTTCCATCATTTCCTTCTCATAAATGGGTTTGTGTAAGTCCTTTCCCTTAAGTGGTCGACTTTCAAAATACAGGGGCCTTCCTTCTTGCATTAGGACAACACCAATTCCATTTCCTGAGGCATCACATTCCACAATAAAGGTTTTTGTGAATTCTGGAGTGGTCAAGAAAGGAGCTTTGCACATCACCTCTTTAAGTTGTTCAAAAGCTTTAGTTGCCTCTGGAGTCCATGAAAATGCATCCTTCTTAGTTAGTGTCGTTAAAGGCGTTGCTATTCTTCCATAGTTCCGATCAAACTTGCGGTAGTAACCTGTCAAACCAAAAAATCCTCTAAGATTCTTCAATTTTTTGGGAATCGACCAGTCCATCATGGCCTTAATATTGTTAGGGTCTACCTTGACACCTTCATGAGATACAATATGACCCAAATACTCTACCTCCTTCACTCCAAAGAAACATTTGGATGGTTTGGCATATAGTTGTTGCTCC
>ML784812.1:508435-542958 GCA_009831015.1 Picea engelmannii
CATGTTGGCCAAGTATCACTTTAAACCTTGATTTTGAGGTGGTTCTGCTAGACAATATTCCTTTTATTGTATCTCCAAAATTTTGGCCCTTCTGAGTATGAAATTTTATTTTTTGTAGGTCTCTGATATTTCTTCTCTTCAATTCCACAGGTTTGATAAAAATTGGATGTGCCAAGTGGAATTTACGATAACTTCCCCGCAACTTGTTGATTTTTGGCCTTTCCAGAAGATCTCACTTTTATAACATGCCCCGCACAAAATAATTGATATAGATTCTGAAACTTGTACCAGAACTACTACAAGCTATCCACTATCCAATGCAATGGGTCTCATGCAATTTGGATACTCTAGGAATAATTTATGATTGTTTTACCCAGAACACCTTTTTGGGAATAGTCAATAGGACTAGTCAGATACCCTATCTTCCATAGGGTGTATCTACAAATTTAAGATGACCCAGAAGCTTAAATTTCTACCACATATACCTTACTAATTTTTGAGAATATCCTCTGGAGTTCAGGGTCTAAAACATTACAAAAAAAATTTATAGCAAAAATTCCGCAATGACTCAATTCAGGATGATTCCAGAACTGTATTACAAAGGTTGTATCTCCGAAATTGTAAGGCCTCAAGAGCTGAAATTTTAAGCCAATGTACCTTGATCCGTCTACTAAATATCCTCCAAGCCGTTCCTTCTGAATCATTATAGAAAAAAAATTATAGAAAAAATTCCACGGTGTCTCAGATGTAGCAGCGAAACCCCAAGACCTTGAACTCTGATACCATATGTTAAGAACCAAATATCAATATAGCATAGAAAAACCTCAGAATAAGTACTCAACGCCTTGAAAAAGAGATAATTTCAGATAATAAGCCTCTTTGAGGGGGCAACCTCCTTTTACCCCACATAAATGTTCAAGTACAAGATGATTCCAAATGAAAATGTCTCCTTGGTATATATAGGAGACTAGGAGGTATAATTACAGCTAATGGAATAAATCTGACATAAATAAAATAACATTACTAATGTAATATGCCCCAATTAAGGGATAATGAGACAATATTAGAGCTTAACATTCTTCTTCCACTCCACATGCAATTTCCCAAAATGATTTCACTTGTTGCTCAAGTAATTCATCTAATTCTTGAGTTTGTTCTGATTGTTCCTTTTCATATTCTTCTTCCTCTTTAGATTCAGTTAGATTTTCAATGGCACAATATTGTAGCGCTTGAACAATATCTTCCATATTAATCCCTTCCGATGTTGATGAAGTTGTTTTGTTAACTAGAGGAGTGCTCTTATCTTTCTTAGATGGAAATTTAAAAGCTTTCCTAGTATTAGAAGATCCTTCTATGTTATGTTTCTTCAAATAAATCATCTCATTAGAAAGTTTCTTGAAAATTATAGGGAGAGATTCCAAAGGGGGATTTGGCTTTAGTATTTGCTTTATCTTTGAAGGTTTTTTCCCCTAGGTTCCCTTTTAAACTAAGCATATTCTTTTTTATTTTGAGGGCCTCTTGAAAGGTTTCCTCAAGGGTAGATTTCTCTGTGTTTTTTACAAACATGGCCATGGACATGGGCAGAGCCGAAGTATAAAATTCAACTGTGACATCTTCATTAGGTTTAGAATCTCGAGGAATCTGTTTAAGGATAAGAAACATTCATTGAAATATTTAAATTTTTCGTTGGTATCCATTTTTATTCTCGAAATATCTAAAACCAAGGTAGCCAATGTTTTATCTTCCCCAAAAATGTTAAGGAAAACAATATCAAATATTCTCCAACTAGTGATAGAGACTTCATCCAAAGAATAGAACCAGGTGGTGGATTTTTTTTCAAAAGTATGAGGGAACAACCTACATACAACATCTTCATGTTGAATGTTCTTGAGTATTATGGATGATAAGAACTTCTTGACATTGTCCTTAGTAAAATATTTCTTCTATGGGTCAAACTTGGGGAGAAACTTTTCAGGGTCTTTAGGTAGGTCATGGAGTACTCCAGGTATGGAAACAACATTTGGGAGTAACCAAGGTTCATAAGGTTGATTTGGATTTGGTTTGTTTCCAACCATGACTTGAGGATTATATAAGACCAAATGTAAGTGTCCTTCTCATTCAGATTCACTTTGAGAGTTTTCTTCCTCTTCAAAATTCTCTTATGATTCACATCTTAGTGTTAGAGGCGGAGTATTTGGAGGTGAGGGAGGAATACCACCACCAACAGCGAGTAGGAAACGTTCGAGCTCGAAATCGAATGATTATGTGAATTCATTAAGATTTGAAGGTATATGATACTCCGGGGTTCCAGCGCTAGGGTTTTCCTATTAAGTGAAATATTGGGAGAAGAACGGGTCTTCATTGGGTAAATATTCTTGAATATAGGGTAAGAAATAGTAAATGGGAAGATGATTGGTTTTCCTACTCCATTGTTTGGTTAGAACACACTCATTTCATTCATGAGATTATTTGACTATGGTGTGAATATCTGGGATGGTCAGGATACGGGGTTGTGGCGAAGAAAATATAGGTTCATACTGAGAAGTAGTTTGAGCAGGCATGCTCGTGGAATATGATGGGGAGTGTGAAGTGTGCTCAAGGTTATTTTGATGAGAATCACTATGATGATTGATGCTAACAAGCAGGGTAGAATGGGTAGGGATTCCAGCTTTCTTTGCATCAATTTAGTTCGATGGCCCTCCTTCTAGTGCCATTTTTGTTGGTGGGCATGAAACACATGTTCAAGATGATAAGGAAGAGCTCCCGATGACAGGTCCCAATTAGACCTACTCTCATTTGGGATAGCGTTTTTTACCAGAATATTGGTCTGGTTGTCAATCTAAACTAATTATCTAATTATGAATCTAAGAACATAATGTTCTCATATGAATTAAAATTATAAGAACTGAACTAGACTAAAATGATTAATTATTGTCCTACGATGCATTCCTATTCTATTCTATCCTATCCTGATAAGGAGAGAACTATATAAAAAAAGTGCAGTTAAACATTATACTACGTGCACATAAATAATTCATAAAATCAAGGAATATGAGGGCTTAACAATATAATGAGTCAGACACAACTAATTGATTCACCCACTTATCATATTGTCATTGCACTTGATATGAAAATAATGGTAACTATGGACACACATAAAACAGTCTAGAAATAGTTCATCAAACCAAAATCTAGACATTCACAAAAATAAACATGCATAAACAAAATAGTCTCATTCATACAAATTTGTACCAAAATATTCAAAGTGTCTCTTGTTCAAATTCACATATAGTAGAAGTATCGTTCTGATACAATCTGAGTCCAAAAGCCTCTTCTAATTTATATTCATTCCTTTTAGAACTATTTGGTGATTGTTTACATTCTTGAGATTCAATCATAAGCAAAAAGCAGTTTACAAAAGAAACTCTTCATATTCCTTTCCTTATTAGGATTACAAAAAGAAAATATGAGACAAGTGGAGAAGTTATGAAAATTGAATCATCATGGGTTCTTATGCATCTACATTCAGTCCCAATATTCCTTCCAGAGTGAATAATTATCCATGATATTTTGTAACTTCTTTGACTGCATCTTTGCGATATCCAATTTACCGTCAAAAATATTGGTGGAAACTTCTTTCTTTAGTTCTTGTGTTGTGCGTTTAATGAAATCTCGGGCCATAGTGATGAGTTTGAAAGGTCTCAATAGATACTCTTCCAGAGATTATTTATTTACCTCAATTAAATTATCAATGTTCACCCTTCTAGTTTCCCTATGATTCTCCACCTCAATTATCCTAATTTTGGTAGGTGTTTCTTCATCAATGGGGGACATCAGTTGTATCCCAAATTATTCAAGGAGATCATCAGAACTATTCCATAACCATTTACATGCTTTAGATGTTGTCTTTTGGATGACTTGGAAATCTTTAACAGAGGCTTCCAAGTATTGAAGAATACTTGGTCTTTTATCCTTTATTTTATAGAATAGCATGGCAATGTAGCTGGAGAATTTTTATATAGTCCTTGTCAGTCGACGATCTTGTCGAAGGCATCATTTTCCTTTTGGTATTGATCCCTGATTAAAGCTATTTGGTCTTCAAGTATCAACCTTTCATATTGATCATCTTGCATATCATTTAGAAGGCACACAAATTATTTTTTCTCAAGTATAAGATTTTCATTAAGGTCAATAGCCTCTTCTTTGATTGTTTCCAAAGTGAGAGGCTTTTCCTTGTTTTCTTCTAGGACCTCTTCAAGATTTTCCTTGGCCTGTTCCAATCCATTGATTTCAAGGCTTTGTTGTTCAATAAATTTTTTGGTTTAATCTAGCTTAGTTTGCAAACGATATATCTCCTTTTCATTCTCTCTCATGATCTGTTCAATTTCTTCACAAAGTTTTACCTTTCTAGATTCCAAATCTTTCAAATGGGTGTCACATTCCAACTGTGTTTTTCTATTAAATTCAACATTCATTTCATCCTTCTAGGTTTGCAATGCCCTATTGAGTTCCTTTTTCTTGAGATTATCAAAAACCCTGGTGGTCCTTTCTAATTATGAAGTCATCTCATCCCTTACAGCAGTTTGTCCTTTTTCTCAATAGATTTTACAGCACAGTCTTTACAATTTCTTCTTTATGCAGTTTGTCCTTTTTCTCAATAGATTTTAGGAATTCTACAGAGATGTTATCCTTCTACATTTTCAAATCTGTTTCTAGCTCGATGATTTTGGTTTGGGATGCAATTAAGGAAGTGGTAACCTCAAGAAATGATGAAGTATTTAAACCTGCAAATGCATGGAGAGCAGAAGTTGCTTGTATAAAATTTTCCTCTGGGTCAGGCCTAGCTTTCCATTCCACAACTCTTCTTGTAGATCAACTAGAATTAGCAAACTATCCCATTTTCCTTTTGTTCTACCTTTTTTCAATGCTCTCCATCCTCTCATTGTAGTAATAATCTCCAATAGCCACGACAACACCTTCAAAACTCATAATTTTTGAAGAAAAGGTGGTATTACATGGGATGGAATTAAGGGGGGTGTATTCATGGGGATAAATGTTCACCATTCCCAGATTAGGAGTCTATGGGTTGCCTAGTGTTTCACTTAATTCCTTTTTCTTTTGCTACTCCAATTACTCATACACCTTTCTTCTAGATTTTGCCTTAGTTGTTTCTCTTTCATATTCTCTTCTCTAGGCCTCATCTTCTTCAGCTAGTCTTTTTTCCTTTGCCTAAGCTATTGCTTTTTCACTTTATTTTCTCAATGCTTCTACTTCTTCAACTTGTCTTTTATATTTTTCCTCGGCTTGTCTCCTCTGATACTCTTTATCATATTTTTGCCTCTTCTACTCCAATTCCTCACCTTTCTTGATCTTATCCTATTCCTTGGTGATTAATTTATTTTGATCCTCTTGCAACAATATTAGAAACTGGTTTTGATTAAACTTCATCATTTATTCTTGTTTAGCTTGGAATTCTTTCCTAGAGGCATCATCAGGGAATTTATGTAATGCCTCTTCATAAAAAAAACTCCTTTGAACTTGGATTCATCAAAATATACAACATGAATATTAGAATGATTAAGACCCATGTATCTTATGTGACTCATTGTGATTTCATGTGGGTCATTTCCTTTTGCACTGCCTAAGCATAAACATAAATCTTCCAGATCCTCTGCTTCTTTTCTAGCATGTTGTCCATTTAATAGGCTATAGTTTCCTATGTGAACAAGAAATGGGGGCCAAATTTTTTTATTGTTGCTCATGAGAAAGGAAGTAACCCATATTCTTATGGTTTGATGAGTTATTTCTCTCATTAAAAGGATATCTGGGACGAAGTATGGAAAAATATGAGGGGATTCTATAGCACCATATACTCTGACATAAGCATAATATTTTATTGTATTCCAGTCAACTATCCCTTTCATCCTAGCTCTACCTTCACTTAAGATTATATGTCTTTGGAACCCAAAAATGATAGTGTAAAGAGGAGAGAGGAAATGATCACAAATTTCATAGAAATATATCTTGTGTTTTATGTCCCACAACTCAGAGAAATACACAGAGACAAGGGGTTGATCTAGATCCCAATTCCATCCAAGGTTGGGAAATGGAGTTGAAGAACATATGATATCAATTAAATAAAATGGCATGTAGAAACATGGAATTTTCATACCTGGTACATTTTTCACATTGAGACATATGTTGAAAGTCAATATCTTTGCCCAATTGAACACTTTTCATGTCTCCATAATGGTATGGGCCACAGGTAACCAATCTGCCTGAAAATGTGTGCACTTTTCTTTGCCATATAATCAGTTCAACATGGCTATCAACATTTTTTATGGTTCCTTGAACTCTTGTGTGGGCATAAGCTTCTTCCCTTGCTTGAAATTTTTGTCTTCATCTACCCACCAATTTTTCGCTAACTTGGTTGGGCCTTTGTTATTTTGAGCAAACCCCTTTAAGAATGGCTCATTGAGGGAGAACATAAATCTAGGAAGGTGATATCTTGTACTGACGTATTCAAGCCACAAATATGTTATCTATCGCCCAGATTTATTCAAAATTGTGGAATTTCTAGGGTAAAACCACTTAAAACACCAGTGGGTTTCTTCGTTGTGATGCAGGAGCATCGACAACTCATCAAGTGAGCCAGCACAAAGAGGAGGACAGCTGGATAGCGCCAGCACCAATTTTGAAAGCACCTTGATATTGTTGCGCAAACATTAATGTGTGGATTTAATGAAGCACACTTTGTATATTGAAATGGACCTTGAGCAGATAGCTCTCGGCCTTAGGTAGATGAGGCATTTAGTAGAGTTAATGCAAGTATATAGGAATTTAATTCTAGATTTGATAGTTAGAACGCAAGAGGGAAACCGAATATAGACACCCTCCTTTGTGCATTGTATCATTATGAAGCAGCATTGTTGAAGAGAGCAAGCAAAGAATAGTATGAAGAACACCCATGTACAGACATTGAATTAATAGAAAGAGCTTTGATTCAATTTCATGGTTTGTGTTATTCTCTGTGTATTGATGTTGTGCTCATGAATGTTTGCTTTCTGTCATACATTTGCTTTTATATGTTGTGTATGTGATTTCATGGTTGAATAGAAGTCTGAGAGGGAATGTGAATGAGTTTCAATTGTTTCTCTAATTGAGCCAAGAGATTCCTGCAAGGAGTGCAGTTGAATTGTCTGCAAGGAGTTCGTTGACAGAAGGGTTTAATTAGAGTTAGCTTTTGTTCTCATTCATCTCAGAAGTGCAGATTTGGCACCGGAGCCGTGCAAGGAGTGCGCAGGCTAGACGAAGTCTCAGAGTTGCGATTCTAAGCAAAGGGAATTAAGACTGCTACTGCAGGCGTGCGCAGAGTCGAAGATTCAACACTTAGACATTGTTGAAGATTTTCCGCAAGGAGTGCGTGCAAAGAGTTCTTCTAAAGGGACTCGAAAGTTGTGAGAAAATCTCAGAAAGGATAGGCCTTCAAGTTCATCGAAGGACGATATAGACAAAGTTGTGCCTGGAAGGCTTACAAGGAAGAGACGCAGGTTGGCGAACAAGTCTCGAGGAGAGACACTTCTGGTTCATGGATTGCGTAAGAAGAAGAGTGGACGGTCGGTATTCTCCATGGAGAATCCATGAGTTTCGGTGGATCGTTAGATCTCCCAGAGGAGTGAGAAAGTTACAACGCAAGTGTGGGGAGAGGCCAGAAGTTCAGAAAAGTAGATTCGTTGATCCAAGTCCATTTGGGGTCGTTGGATCCATCGCGAGGTCGCCTATCGAGGTTTCGCGAGGAAGGGATTGAAGGTTTGGCCACGGGAGTCGCGATAGTGCGAGAAGCGATATCCCGAGAGTTACGTAAGTGGTGTGGGGCCGCAGGAAGTAGTGGAATACAGGTGGAACCAACTATCGGGATCTCTCCATGAGAAGTTATGAAACTTGGGCGTTAGGATTCGCGATCCTGCGAAGTCCGAAATCCCGATATCGGCGTTTCGGCGCATCGCGTATCGGAGGTTGGAAACTCAAGAGTTTGGTATCACGAGTTGCGAAAATGCGATAGAGAAAAGTCCCGATAGCAGAGGGAGAAAGTCAGCGTTTACTGACACCTCGGGTCTCGGGGATTCGAGAACCTAGAGATCGACAGTGAACTTGCGAAGTCACGAGTTCTGATCCTCTGACAACTAAAGAAAGGGGGATTGCGCCGAAGAGAATCTGTGGGTAAGGAAGATTCCCGAAAGGAATCAGAAGAACCTTTGACATTATTCGGGCCAAGAGGAAAGAAGATCCTGTGAGAGCGGACATGCCCCGAGGAGTGCGGCTGCGTCAAGAGTGGTATCAGAGCACAGATTCTTGTCTGTATACTTCAGGCAAGAGGGAGCAAGGAGAAAAGAAATCACTCTGATACACATTGCGTCAGAGTGGTATCAGAGCGGGAATATCTTTTCTTTCTGTAGCAAAGAAGGAGGAGTAAATTCACCATGCCACCGAGAAGAGAAAGACAATCACCTGACCCAGAGGATAGGGAGGTGAGGAGAAGAGGCAGGCCGACAGGAAATCCAGAAATGGAGAGGCAGATGAGAGATCTCCGAGCAAGACTCGAAGACATGGAGGCAACTCAAAGACGCGGAGTTGGTGCAGGGGATCTTAGTGATTCCGAAGTTGAAGAGGAAGCTGGACATGAAGAAGAGGTCACAACAGAAGATGCATCAACCGAGCAGTTTATCAAAGCCATCGCAAGGATGGGTGCGAAGGCCAAAATGGACATTCCAGTTTATGAGGGAAATCTGGATGCCGAGGAGCTACTAGATTGGATTAGAGCTCTAGACACATACTTCGATTATGAAGATGTGGAAGAAGATAAGAAATTCAAGCATGTTGTCACGCGCTTGAAGGGACATGCAACATTGTGGTGGGATGAGCTACAAGATGACAGACGCTGCAAAGGCAAGCAGAAGATTAAGAGCTGGGATCGCATGATCGCGAAGATGAAAGCGAAGTTCATCCCAAGATATTACCAAATTACTCTGTTCAGGTGAATGCAGAACCTGAGACAGAAGTTGATGACAGTGAAGGAATATACCGAAGAATTCTATCGACTGAACATCAGAGCAGGTCATCGGGAGAGCAATGATGAGAAAGTCGCCAGATACCTGAATGGACTGAGATACGACATTCAGGATGAATTAAGCATGGTTACCATCAGAACGGTGGAGGATGCTTATCAGATGGCTCTGAAATCCGAGGAAAAGCTGAGCCGAAAGAAAGGACAGCGAGGGCGAGGCAGAAGTCAGCTAAGAGGCAAAGCAGTTGCCCAGGAGAAATTCCATAAACCCAAGGAGGAATGGAGGAAACCTCAGGGTAAGGTTGAAAGAGGTGGAACCTCACAGCGAGGGCCACATGTTGAGCAGAGAGGACAATAAAATGATCAGCGAGGAGATTATACGGATGCAAATACGTTTCCTCATACCAGAGGCAAAGGAAGAGGTCGAGGAGGAGTTATCACATGTTTCACATGTGGGAAGAATGGGCACTTACGAGTGTCCAGAGAAAAAGAAGGACATTGGAGAAGCTCACATCAATGAAGTGCAGAGACGAGATTTTGAGGCTAAATACGCAGAAGGCAGAAGGTCACTCATGATGCGAAAATTCCTTTTAACACCCGAGAAGGAGGTGGAAAGCTTAGTTCAGAGGACCAGACTGTTTAGAACAGCTTGCAAGACTAGGGATAGGGTATGCAAGGTCATTGTTGACAGTGGTAGAACGGATAATCTTGTATCCCTAGAGATGGTAGAGAAGCTGGAGCTGGAGACGACTGATCATCCCAGTCTGTATAGAGTTTCATGGCTACAAAAAGGACACTAGGTAACTGTTACTAAACAATGCTTGGTTGAGTTCAAAATAGGTGGGTATAATGATAAGATTTTATGTGATGTTATTCCCATGGATGTATGTCATTTATTGTTGGGTAGACCATGGAAATATGACAGAAATGTGATTCATGATGTGAGAATGAACACATATACCCTAGAGAAGAATGGGAGAACCCATATGTTGCTTCCGATAAAGGATAAAGAGGTGAAGCCGGAAGTAAGAAACACAATACTTCTCATGAGTGGGAAGGAGCTTCTTACAGAGGTGAAGAAAAAAGAAGATCCACAATTATTTGTTGTCAGAAAGCCGAGGATTGTTCTGACTAGCACAAGAGTGGATGATTTACCAGTTGAGGTTCAGGAACTGTTGGAAGAGTTCGTTGATATCATAGTGGACAAATTACCTCATTCGTTGCCACCGATGAGGGGTGTGAGTCATCACATCGATCTCATACCAGGATCTAGTTTTCCGAATAAAGCCGCATACAGGTTGACACCGCAGGAAAATGAGGAGGTCAAGAAGCAGGTCCAGGATTTGATGGAAAAAGGATTGGTCAGGGAAAGCTTGAGTCCATGTGTCGTTCCAACAGTGCTCAGTCCGAAGAAAGACGGAGGCTGGAGGATGTGCATCGATTCAAGAGCGATTAATAAGATGACCATCAGGTACAGGTTTCCACTGCCGAGAATGGATGATCTGATGGATTGCCTGACTGGGGCAAATTATTTTTCAAAGATTGATTTAAAGAGCGGATATCATCAGATTCACATGAGAGAAGGCGATGAGTGGAATACAGCCTTCAATACAAACGAAGGATTGTATGAGTGGCTAGTCATGTTGTTTGGCTTGACGAATGCACCAAGTACTTTTATGAGATTGATGAATGAAGTCCTAAGGGAATTCATCGGGAATTTTGTCATTGTTTATTTGGATGACATACTGATTTACAGTAAGTCAGTGGATGAACACCTTAAGCATTTGGCCATAGTGATGAAAAATTTACAGCAGGAGAAGTTGTTGATCAATGTGAAGAAATCTTCATTTATGAAGACATAACTCATTTATTTGGGTTTTGTTGTTTCGGCTAATGAGTTGAGGATGGATCCGGATAAAGTAGAAGTGATTAAGAATTGGCCATCACCGAGAAATATTTTTGAGGTGAGGAGTTTTCATGGATTGGCTAGTTTCTACCGGAAGTTCATCAAAAATTTTAGTGGAATTAGTGCAGCGATGATGGATACAGTGAAGAAGCGGCATAAATATTTTCACTGGAAAGCTGAGGCTGAGAAGAGATTCAATCCGTTGAAGAGAAAGATCACGAAGAAACCAGTGTTGGTGTTGCCATATTTTCAGAAAACATTTCAGGTGAAATGTGACGCGAGTGGATTCGCCATAGGAGCGGTCTTGAGTCAGGAAGACAGTCCAGTTTCATATTTCAATGAGAAGTTGGATGAGGAAAAACTGAAATACTCCACGTATGATAAATAATTTTATGCTATCATACAGGCACTGAAGAAGTGGAGGCATTACCTTATTCCAAAAGAATTTGTATTGTACAGTGATAATCATGCATTACAGTTTGTGACTCAACAAGAGAAGTTGAATCAGAAACATGCAAAATGGGTAGAGTATATGCAGAATTTCACATTTGTGATTAAACATATTTTGGGTACTGCTAACAAAGTGGTTGATGCTTTGAGCAGGAAATGTTTACTGTTGCAGGAGTTCCGAGTCAAAACATTGGGTTTTGAAAATCTCAGGGACATGTATGCAGGAGATGCAGATTTTGCAGAGGCGTATGAAGCAACTGAGAATCCAGTTATCAGAGATAGAATCCCTTGGATAAATTATATGATCCAGGAGGGATTTCTATTCAGAGGCAGTCAACTGTGTATTCTGAAATGCTCCATGAGGGATAACTTGTTAAAAGAAAAACACAGTGGTGGATTGGCAGGACATTTTGGCCATGACAAGACATTCACAAAACTGAATGAGTCATATTTTTGGCCAGGGATGCGAGAAAATGTCAAGAGGTTTGTTGACCGATGCAGAGTTTGCCAGCATTCCAAAGGAAGAAAGAAGAATGCAGGTTTCTATCAGCCATTGCCCATACCAGAGAGGCCATGGGAGGCGATAAGCATGGATTTCGTATTGGGGTTGTCGAGGACGCAAAGAGGTGTTGATTCAATCTTTGTGGTCGTGGATAGGTTTTCAAAGATGGCACATTTCATTCCATGCCAGAATACCAACGATGCGATGCACGTCGCAAATATGTTTTTCAAAGAGATAGTTAGACTTCATGGATTGTCGAAAAGCATAGTTTCGAACAGGGACACAAAATTCGTAGGGAATTTTTGGAGGACGCTATGGAAGAAGCTAGGAACTAACTTGGTGTTTAGTTCATCTTATCATCCTTAGACGGATGGACAAACAGAGGTGGTGAACATAAGTCTAGGAGACTTGCTGAGAAGCTTGGTGACGGAGCACCACAGCAGTTGGGACAATATATTGCCACAGGAAGAATTTGCGTACAACGATTCAGTGAATCGAAGTACAGGAAAGAGTCCATTTCAGGTTGTATATGGGATGCAACCGAGGTGAGTTTCTGAGTTGCTGGATTCAGAACGGACTACTACTAGCAGTGCTAGTGCAGAAGAATTCGCTGAGGCGATGAAATAACTTCACAGCAGGGTGAAGCAGCGGTAGCAGGATTCGAATCAGGAGTATAAGCACAAAGCAGATCAACATCGGAGACAAATTCAGTTTGAAGTTGGTGATCTAGTTCTAGCGCATCTGAGTAAAGAAAGGTTCCCAAGGGGAACATACAATAAGCTGAAGATGAAGAAAATTGGGCCATGCAAGGTCTTGAGAAGATTTGGAGAAAATGCTTATGAGATTGAGTTGTCGGATGGCATCGGAATATCTCTGATATTCAATATCGCAAACTTATACCCATACAGGGCTGAAGGATCAGAGACTGGAACTGAGGAGCCAGTGATCCAGTGGATAAAGCAATTACCAGTAGAAGAGAAGCCGTAGATGGAATGCATACTGGACAAGAGAGTGGGAAAAAAGACCTGAAGGAAGGAATACTATGAGTATCTGGTCAAATGGAAGGGCCACCCAGTGGAATATGCCAGCTGGGAGAGAAAAGCAGTGATATAGAAGCATGGATAGACCATGCAGGAGCTCATGGACAGGAGCCCATGAAATTTTTCAAGCCGAGGAGTATGATGCAGGAGCATCGACAACTCATCAAGCGAGCCAGCGCAAAGCAAAGGACAGCTGGATAGCGCCAACACCAATTTTGAAAGCACCTTGATATTGTTGCGCAAACATTAATGCATGGATTTAATAAAGTGCACTTTGTATATTGAAATGGACCTTGAGTGGATATCTCTCGTCCTTACGTAGATGAGGCATTTAGTAGAGTTAATGCAAGTAGATAGGAATTTAATTCTAGATTTGATAGTTAGAACGCAAGAGGGAAACCGAATATAGACACCCTCCTTTGTGCATTGTATTATTATGAAGCAACATTGTTGAAGAGAGCAAGCAGAGAATTGTATGAAGAACACCCATGTACATACATTGAATTAATAGAAAGAGCTTTGATTCAATTTCATGGTTTGTGTTATTCTCTGTGTATTGATGTTGTGCTCATGAATGTTTTCTTTCTGTCATACATTTGCTTTTATATGTTGTGTATGTGATTTCATGGTTGAATAGAAGTCTGAGAGGGAATGTGAATGAGTTTCAATTGTTTCTCTAATTGAGCCAAGAGATTCCTACAAGGAGTGCAGTTGAATTGTCCGTAAGGAGTGCATTGACAAAAGGGTTTAATTAGAGTTAGATTTTGTTCTCATTCATCTCAGAAGTGTAGATTTTGCATCGGAGCCGTGCAAGGAGTGCGTAGGCTAGACGAAGTATCAGAGTTGCGATTCTGAGCAAAGGGAATTAAGACTGCTGCTGCATGCGTGCGCAGAGTCGAATCTTCAACACTTAGACATTGTTGAAGATTTGTCGCAAGGAGTGCGTGCAAAGAGTTCTTCTGAAGGGACTCGAAAGTTGTGAGAAAAGCTCAAAAAGGATAGGCCTTCGAGTTCGTCGAAGGACGGTATAGACAAAGTTATGTCTGGAATGTTGACAAGGAAGAGACTCAAGTTGGAGAACAAGTCTCGAGGAGAGACACTTCTGGTTCGTGGATTGCGCAAGAAGAAGAGTGGGCGGGCAGTATTCTCCGTGGAGAATACGTGAGTTTCGGTGGATCGTTAGATCTCCCAGAGGAGCGAGAAAGTTACAGCGCAAGTGTGAGGAGAGGCCAGAAGTTCAGAAAAGCAGAGTCATTGATCCAAGTCCATTTGGGGCCGTTGGATCCATCGTGAGGTTGCCTATCGGGGTTTCGCGAGGAAGGGATCGAAGGTTTGGCCACGGGAGTCGCGATAGTGCGAGAAGTGATATCCCGAGAGTTACGTAAGTGGTGTGGGGCCGCAGGAGGTAGTGGAATACAGGTGGCACCAACTATCGGGATCTCGCCACGAGAAGTTCCGAAACTTGGGCGTTAGGATTCGCGATCCCGTGAAGTCTGAAATCCCGATATCGGCGTTTCGGCACATTGCGTATCAGAGGTTGGAAACTCAAGAGTTTGGTATCACGAGTTGTGAAAACGCGATAGAGAGAAGTCCCGATAGCGGAGGGAGAAAGTCAGCGTTGACTGACACCTCGGGTCTCGGGGATTCGAGAACCTAGAGATCGACAGTGAACTTGCGAAGTCGCGAGTTCCGATCCTCCAACAACTAAAGAAAGGGTGATTGTGCCGAAGAGAATCTGTGGGTAAGGAAGATTCCCAAAAGGAATCAGAAGAACCTTTGATGTTCTTCGGGCCGAGAGGAAAGAAGATCATGTGAGAGCGGACGTGCTCTGAGGAGTGCGGCTTCGTCACGTTGTAAGGGAATAATGCAGGTCGTGCAACTACTAGGTGAATTCCTCTCTTTTGAATGTTCTGGTATGATTTGAGGTCTTTGTATTCAGGAGGAAAGTCTCTACTATTGAATATTTTGTATATCTCGTCATATCTCAGGGAAATATCTTCTCTGGTATGATAAGTCGTGTTCGTCACTAAAACCTCTACCTAGCAGGAAAATGATTCATGCACAGAAGTTGAAGAAGAAGGCTCCCAATTCCTGGATCTCCTGGTCGTTTGACCCGCCATATCTTGTTCTTTATATTATGGAATTAACAAATAAATCATCGGTTTCCTGAATAACAAAAAATAATTAAATAACGTAATTCAAAATAACATGAAACCTATTATTATAGTGAAATCAGTGTTTCCAGGGCGTTACAAAGTTGATCAATCGCAAACAAAGCGACTACTTAGCGTATGAAGAACATATATGATCTCAAAGAGGGTTTAGGGATCACAATGTAGGAATTCAATTAACGTAACACACAAATTGAATTATCTGTGTACTATGACCAGTTCAAAACCAGAGCATCATTTCACCATTAATGTGATTAGAAATTCCAAATTGCCCAAATCCATGTATTGGAGTGAAAAGGGGAAAACATTTGAAATTGTGGTCTTTCAGAGCCGTTTCTATCAGAGGAGGAATGCTAGCAGAGTAATTTTCACTCTGATACAGAGGTATCAAAGAATATTCCTTTATTGACTTTTATTTGTGTGTATAAAGGTTAGGGGCGCAGACGGTTATACGAGCCTTCAAATTCATTTCTTTCGGAGTAAAAAAGCTTACCATTGTATTCACACTCTGATGCCAAAGCATCAAAGAATATTCCCTTCTTATATCAAATTTTGTTTTGAAATATTAGGAGCATGAAGGATTATGTATGATTATTTTGGAGTTGATTTTTTCAGAGTGAAATAGTTGACCCTTTTATTCACACTCCAATGCAAGAGCATCGAAGAATATTCTTTTTCTTATCTTGATTCCCATGCTGAAAGTCAAAGTTTGAAAAAGGTTACATGGAGTCAGAGCTTATCAACTGGTGTTCAAAATATTGGGGAAGTTTCAAAGCTCTGATGAGAAGGGTATCGAAGAATATTCACTTCCTCGGGAAAAGTGTTATCCCGTGAAAAAGAAAAATAAAGGCACAGAGAAGATTTGTTTTGCACAGTGTGTACCAATTGACGTCGGCCAAGTCATAAAGTTTTCATCATGTAAGCAAAACATTTCAACATCCACGTGTTTATCTGTTGATAAATGATCAATCGACATGTTGATTAACAATAGGGTAAGTTGTCAACGTGAGCCACCAGACCGTGTTCATCAAAGTTGGAATTCAGTCACGAGAAATATTACTCCGAAATGGAAAATAGTAAGAATGGGATTTGATATTAATCCAAATAAGACTCAAAAGTTTGAGAAATAACTGATAAGTGTAGCAAGGAGAGTGATAACTCCACTTCAAAATGCAAATGGAAATAAAAAGAGAAGATTTTCAGACTGTATGAACAAAAGGAACAATTTCATGATGCCAATACCTTTCCTAGCGTGTATTAATATAATACCTTGTAAACAAAATTTAGTATAGGGGGAACCCACTTAAAATATCTCTTGAATGAGATATTTTAAATGGGATGTTGTGGGGGAGTCCCAACAATAGGCATTAGCTCAAAATTTCCTCAAAATTTGACAGGGACCTATCTTCTTCAATTCCAATTTATCATATTCATTTCTTGGGAATCTCTCTCTCCTCAAATGTTGCAAAACTTGATCTCCAAATTTAAAATTAATTTCCCTTCTCTTCATATCCGCTCTTTTTGTGTACCTTTGACTACTATCTTGCAACTTCCCTTTGACCTGTTCATGTGACATTTGCATTGTTGTAGAAAAATCCTCTACATCAACACTTCTCATTTCTACCTTTCCCAGATCTCTAAGTTCAAAAATTCCACTTGGGTGCATACCATAGACAATTTGAAATGGAATTTTCCCTATCCTTCTGTTAGGTGATTCATTGTAATCAAACTCAGCTTGTGCAAGAACTTGATCCCATTGAATTCTATTCTCACTTACCAAACTCCTCAGTAAGTTTCCCAAGCTCATGTTCACTACTTTTGTCTTCCCACATTTTGTGGGTGATAGGATGAGATAAATAAAAGGATTTTTTTAAGCTTCTTCCACAATGTCCTCCAGAAATGTCCAACAAATTTAGTGTCTCTATCTGAAATTATAGTTCTAGGCAATCCATGCAATCTTATAATCTCTTTGAAAAACAAATTATCAATATGGGTTTCATCATTGGTCTTACAAAAAGGTACAAAATGTGCCATCTTTTATAATCTATCAACAATTACAAATATTGAATCATTCCCCCTATGAGTTCTAGGAAAACCGAAAACAAAGTTCATGCTTATGGCATCCCATGGTCTACTTGGTGTGGGAAATGGATGATATAAACCTGTGTTTTTTTGCTTCCCTTTGGCATACTGACGGACTCTACATCTTCTACAAATATCTTAACATCATATCTCATACCTAGCCAAAAATAAGAAGAACTTAATTGAGCATAAGTTTTGTCTTGTCCAAAGTGACCAACCAATCCTCCAATGTGCTTCTCCTTCAACAAGTTATCCCTCATTGAGCATTTTGGAATGAACAATTGAATTCCTATAAACAAAAATCCCTCCTGAATCATATACTCCATGTAAGGACTTATATCTTTGATCATTGGATTCTCACATGCTTCATAGGCTTCCTTAAATTATGGGTCTTCTTCATACGTTTCCTTGAGATGTTCATATCCCAAAGTACTCACTTGGAATTCCTACAAAACCAAACACCTCATGATCAAAGCATCTGCAACTTTGTTATCACTCCCATTGATATGTTTTAGAACAAATGTAAAGTTTTGCATAAACTCTACCCACTTGGCATGTCTATGATTCAACTTCTCCTGCTTAGTTATAAACTACAAAGCATGACTATTAGTATACAAAATAAATTCTCTAGGCATAAGATACTGCCTCCATTTATTTAAATCTTGGATCACTGCATAGAAATATTTGTCATAGGTTGAACATTTCTACTTGTCATCATTCAAATTTTCACTGAATAAGAAATATTCTTATCATCTTGACTTAGAACAACACCAATGGCCATTCCACTCGCATCACACTTGACTTGAAAATGTTTATGAAAATTTGGAAGAACTAAAATAGGTTGTTCACTAATCTTCTCTTTCAACAATTTAAATCTTTTTTCAGCTTCTATTGCCCACTTAAATAGTTTATGTTCCTTCCTAATAGTCTCAACTATTGGAGCACATATTCTACTAAAATTTCTAATCAATTTTCTGTAGAAACTTGCCAATCTATGAAAACATCTTACCTCATAAATATTCCTTGGAGAATGCCACTCCTTGATAGCTTTCACCTTCTTTGGATCCATCTTCAATCCATATTGAGAGATTACAAATCCCAAGTATACTAACGTTGTCTTCATGAAGAAATATTTCTTCAGATTTATCAAAAGTTTCTCCTACTGCAACCTCCTCAATACCAACTTCAGAAAATGTAAGTTTTCTTCATTTATTCTGCTATAAACAACAATATCATCTAGATACGCAATCATGAATTTTCCAATGAACTTCTTGAGGACTTAATCCATGAGCCTCATGAATGTACTATGTACATTTATCAAGCCAAAAGGCATGACAAGCCATTCATGTAAACCGTCATTTGTTTTAAAGGTTGTCTTCCACGCATCTCCCTCTCTCATCCTAATCTGATGATATCCACTCTTTAAATCAATATTTGAAAAATTATTTGCACCACTCAGAAATTCCATCAAATCATTCATATGAGGTAAAGGAAATATGTAACTGATTGTTATTTTATTTATTTATCTAGAATCAATACACATTCTCCAGCTTCCATCCTTCTTTAGACTCAAAACAACTGGCACTGCACGAGGGCTTAAAATTTCTCTAACCAATCCCTTATCCAATAGTTCTTGAACCTGAGTTATGATATCTTCATTCTCCTTGGGTGTCATCCTAGAGGCTCCTTTGTTTGGTAGACTTTCTCCTGGAATCAAGTCTATGTGATGGCTAAGGCTTCTTATGGGTGGTAAGGAATTAGGTAACTCATCAACAATGATATCAACAAACTCATCTAATAATGCTTGAATTTCAGTAGGTAAATCATTTAAATTTGTATTTGTAAGTACTACTATAGGATTACCAACCAAAGAAAATTGTACCTCCTCCTCTTTATTCATTTTATGCATCATCTCCTTTCCACTCATCAACAACACTCTTGGACCATCTTCTTCTTTAGCTCCTTATCCTTTAATGGAAATAACATGTGCTTGTGTCTATCCTTTTCAAGAGAATAGGTGTTTCCTCTTCCATAATGAAAAAAATTCCTATCATACTACCATGGTCTTCCCAACAAAATATGAAAGACATCCATAGGCATGATATCATACAAGATTTCATCCTTGTAACCACCAATCTGAATTTATACCTTACATTGTTCACTTACCAAAAACTAACGTCCTTTCTAAAAACAAGAAACTTCGTATGAAGTAGGATGTTCCATCCTCTGCAATCCCAACTTCTCCACAATTTCTGTAGAAACTATATTGTATGTGCTATCACTATCAATGACCACCTTTAAACATTTCCCTTTTGATTTTCACATGGCTATGAATAAACTTTTCCTCGGGGTTGATTCATGAGTATCCTTCTCTACGTTAATCAAAACTCTCTTCAACATTAATGATTCTCCCATCTCAAGAGTTTCTTATTTTACTTATGCATTCAATGTCTCTCCCTTATCCTCTGCAATATGAGATCCTCTTTGGTTTGTTGACTTATTCTCAGGGAAATCCCAAGACATATGTCTTGTTTTTCCACAAGTACAACACTTGATTTCTCTACCTCTTCCTCTATCTCTTGAGAAGAACCTTCCACCTCTTAAATCTCCTTCTCTAGGTGATTGACTGCTATAAATTCTTACTTCCTCCTTTGAATTCTTCAATATCCCACTAGTAGATTATTCCTTTCCTCTTGTTGTACTCATGCCTCTACTCTTTTGGATCTTCTTCCTAGTCAATTTCTCTTATGCTTTTAGGCCTACTTGGTAAGCATATTCCACTGTTCTCAGGTACAAAATACTAATCTCATCTTGAATATCATACCTCAGTCCATTTGTATACCTGGTGAATTTCTCTCCATATTCTTCTATATGGCCTTCCCTAATGTTCAACTTATAGAATTCTTCAGTGTATTCCTTCACTGTCATGGTTGTTTGTCTCAAATTTTGTAATTTCCTGAACATATTCAATTGGTAGTCCTTCGACATAGATTTTCTTTTGAATTTAGCCACCATCCTGTCCCAACTTCTAATCTTATATTTTAATTTGCTTCTCCTATCTTCCTGTAACTCATCCCACCATAAAGTTGCATGGCCTTTCAGTCTTGTCACTACATGTTTGAATTTCTTTTCTTGATCCACCTCTTCATAGTCAATGAACTTATCCATTGCATTGATATAATCAACCAATTCATTCACATTCAAGTTACCCTCATACATGGGAACTTCCATCTTTGGTATGGCTCTAACCTTTGAGACCAATCTCAGGAGTTGCTCCTTTTTTGTTTCTCGTCCTAGTGCTTCCTTTGTTTCCTCATCAGAGCTCATATATTCACTCTCATAGACATCTCATGTGTCATGTTCTCTTCTTTGAGTTGTCTCCACGAATTCCATCATCACCTGGATGCACTTCAGCTCCAATCACAATTCATTAGTTGCAGAAGTTCTCTCTCACCTCCTTGTCTAGGCGACATGTTACCTGCAGATACAATTCACGCTCTGATACCACTTGATAATGACCTACCAGGTACAATACCCATAGAATAAAGTAAATGCCACTAACTTTGTTGTAGCTTCGGCTCTCGAGCTGCTCTCAAAATCCTTCAATCGGGCCCAAATTCCTTTCTTAACAGAGTCTAAAACTCTCTGTTGTGCACCAATCTACAATTTCAATTCGAACATGGCACTTCTTTATCTTGGCGCTAAGCCTTTTTTCCCACATGACCAGGTGCTAA
Source organism: Picea engelmannii (assembly GCA_009831015.1). Taxonomy (NCBI): domain Eukaryota; kingdom Viridiplantae; phylum Streptophyta; class Pinopsida; order Pinales; family Pinaceae; genus Picea; species Picea engelmannii. Next base: position 529,385 of record ML784812.1, read on the forward strand.
ATACCTCACAAAACCATAGGAAAATCAACGATTAACGTATTGGAGTATCACCTTGTCAGAGTGACTATAAGTTAAGAGCTTCGGTGGATCAGAGTCCAATGTCTCAGAAAAATTCGTCGGAGTCTAAATTCCAGGGGGTTCGGAGTCAAGTGCTCTGATGAATCAGAGTTGAATTCTCTAGTGGGTTAGATTTAAGCACTTCGATGGTCAGAGTGATCCACTTTCTTGAGGGTTTGATCTACCGTAAATCATGACCATTGGTTTCTCCTCTCCGATGAACGATTGGATTATCGTTGTCGGATTGTTGGGAATCGGGGTATCATAGGGAACCAATATGGCGAGGGTCTAATAGTCGAGTCTGAAACAAAGGGTTCGTCAGAGTTGATATGTGAAAGGAGACTCTAATAGATCGTGGGTCTAATACAAGCCAGTTCTGATAGGAAAGAACTATAAATTAATAATGACCTTCGATCTGGAAAGGCTCTCTCCTAGATCTAATCTCGACCATTCAATTCAAACAAAACAAAAATACACAAAAAATTCAAAAGGCACCATTCGACTTAGAAGCACGACTCCATACATGATTTTCTACCCTGTAGAATCAAAGTTTTTTTGCTCGATCAAGAAAAATTCAAACACAATTCAACTTCATACACAAAAAAACCATAGCGGCACACAAAACCTGATATTTTTTTATTATATTCAAAAGGAATGAACAGATACAACAATGTTGCTCTGTTCCTCTTGGTCTCTCAGAACTATGCACACTACACACTTTTCACTCTCCACACCTGCTAACGTCCCTTCAATATAAAATATTGAATATATCTTAGATATCTCGGGTATCTCATAAAACAAAATCATCCCGAGATATCTCAACCACTTCTAAATTTGCTAATTCTATTCCTAAAACTCAACAACAAACTAACACCTATCAAAACTAATCAAATGAAGATATCTTTTAGAGATACTCCATACAACTATTACAAATGAAAATAGAAAACATTAGGAATCCAAATTCCTTGGTAAATATTTGTGATGCCTAGGGTCAGTTTCAATATAAACTGATTGATGCTCCTGCATCAAAAATGGAAAATAGAAAAAAAAATGGAAATATGAAAAATGGAAAATGGAAAAAGGAGAAAGGAAAAGTAAAATGGTAAATGGTAAATGGAAAATTAAAATAGAAATATGAAAATGAATATGAAAATGGAAATAAAAATGGAAATGTCTAAGTATGAAAATGGTTAAATATGGAAATGGTTAAGTATTGAAATGGTGTGGAATATTGGAAAAATGCCTAAGTATGGAGTACGGGGAGTAGTATAGAGTAGTATGGGTAGTAATGAAAATGACTAAGTATGGAAGTGTAATGAATAGAGAGGAAGGAAGTATAGAGCAAGGAAAGAGGAAGGAAAATGAGAAAAAATGACTAAGCATGGAGAGTGGAGGATAAGGAAAATGAAAAATGGCTAAGTATGGGGTAGCATAATGTGGGAGAAAAATGGCATATCTTGGGCATATGACCTCTAATTTAGATTCCATAAAATGTTGAATGGAGTTGATACATAGGGATACTTAGTGAGAATATAGACATAAGCAATTTCCTTATTTTAGTATATTTTCCTTTCCTTCTCTTTTGTTTAAAAAAGAAACCATCTTTGTTATCCTTTCATGATGAAGAACTGCAAAACCGAAGTTGGTTGGAAACTTGTTGGGTCTTCACGATCAACGGTTGAAGATTATTTGGAAATTTCAAAGTTCAACCCAATTTTGTTTTTGGACTCTATTTGATGGGTGAAAACACATCAACACCTTTCAAGGGCAATGTGATGGATGGAGGATGATATCCATAAAGTGCCAGAAATGGGGACATTTTTTATGAAGTAAGGAAGGATATGGCGTACCACCATTCTTCCAAGGGAAACGACTTGACCCATTGTGTATGTTTATCATATTCAAAGAAATAAAGATATCCTTCTATACATTCATTCACAATCTCATTTTTCCCATCGGATTGAGGATGGTAAGATGAACTATGAGACAATTGAGTACCCAAACAAGAAAATAATTCAATCCAAAAATTTCCAGTGAAAATTGGATCTCTATCACATACAATAATCTTGGGGACTCCATGTATCTTTTGGACTATTTCCATGAATGTTGTGGCTTTTGTACTTTCTTTAAAAGGATAAGAAAGAGAGAAAAAATGGGCATACTTTGTCAGTCAATCCCCTACTACCATGATGACAATCTTTCCTTCGGATTTGGGTAAACCTGTAATAAAATCCATTGAAACTTCTTCCCAACGTTAACTTGGTTCAACTAATGGTTGTAGGAGACCTGAAATATTGAGTGTCTCTCTCTTATTCTTTTGGCAGACCATACATTCAAACACAAACTTTTGAACATCATTTTTAAGACCTTCCTAGAAAGAATCCTTCTTGATCCTATAGTAAGTTTTCAAGAACCCTGAATGTCATCCTACAGGGGAAGTTTTCAATTTCAGAAGGACCTTCTATTTGAGTTGGGAATTCTTACATAAATATAAGTGATCATGATATCATAGAAAATTATTCTTCCATGCAAATTTATCTACTACACTAGGGTCCTCTTGTAGTTGTTGAATGATCTTTCATACGTCTTGATATTGCTTCCATTCTATCACTTATTCTTCCACCCATTCAAATTTCGAAATAGAAATAGCACATAATGAACCCTTTGTTTCTTCTTATTTCCTTGTAAGTGCATCTGCCACAATATCATGTTTTATTTTTTTGTAGATAATTCAAATTCATAACCTAGCATATTTGTCATTCATTTTTGTTGCTCTTATGAAGATAATAATTTTTCCAAGAAGTACTTCAAACTATCATGATCTGTGATTACTTTGAAGTGTATTCTTATTAGGTAATGACACCATTTCTTAACTACATGTAGTATGGCCAACATTTGTTTTTCATAAATGGTTTTGAGCAAGTTTTTTCCTTTAAGTTGGATACTTTCAAAATCAAGGGCCTTCCTTCTTGCATTAAAACTACACCAATGCCATGACCTGAGGCATCGCACTCAACAATAAATGTTTTTGTGAAGTCATATGTGGGTAGGCCATGAGTTGTACACATGGCATCCATTTTTTCAAAATCTTTAGTTGCTTCTTGAGTCCAAGAAAATGCTTCCTTCTTTAATAATGATGTTAGCGGTGTTGTTATTTGACCATAGTTCTTGAGGTGCTATTTAACCATAGTTTGTGAAAAAAAAAAGATTCTCTTATCTCTTGGTACATTTTTATGGATGAATTGATAACACATTATGGGGATATTAAGAGAAATACATTCTTTAGTCAATTGATAAATCTTCGGAAAAAGGCCCAATTATAGAGCACATTCAACAATTCCAAAAGCTCAGTCTCGAGGTAAAGAGAATTCCATAAGACAATTTGTTAGATCTATTTATGGGCACTTTGAAGGTGAGCATTCAACATGAGGTGCATCTCTTTGAACCTAAATACCTAGAACAAGCTTTCAGTATAGCAAGAAAAGTGGAAAAAAATATGGCTACTATAAGGGTGGTCACAAACAACTATATACAACACCATGTTCCCTCTCCTAACATGACTCATCTGACAAGGTTGACACCTCAACAAATGTTTGAAATAAGAGAAAAGGGATTGTGTTTCAATTGTGACTGCAAGTACAGTAAGGGGCACAAATGCAGTGATAAGATATTATTATACATAAACTGTTAAGAGGAAGAATATCGAGAATTAGAACCATGACAAGATATAGATCTAGAAGAGACTACTCCAACAATATATTGTCATGCATTGGCTGACATCAGTACTCCAAAAACCCTCAATATAGAAGTATATGTCAAAAAGAAAAAGGTAACAATGTTGATTGATTCTAGTAGTACCCATAACTTCATCAATTGCAAATTAGCGGAATGTCTCAATTGCTTTGTATTTCCAACACCAGAGTTTCAAGTAATGATTGCAGATGGAGGTACCGTAAAATTTTAAGGGAAGTGTCATAATATTAAGCTCAATATGGGGGAGTATTTATTGGTTAGTCCCGTGATTGAAATCCAAATGGGTGGTGCTTATGTTTCATTAGGATTCCAATGGGCACACTCATTGGGAACAATGGCCCTTAATTTTCAAGATCTTTTCATGAGATTTTCTTTAGAAGGAAAGGAAATTGAGCTTAGAGGTATCCAAGGGAAACCCTCTAAGGTGATAAGCTCCAATAGCATGACAAAATTACTCAAAAATTGACACCATGGTGTAACTGCACAATTGTGCTCACTAGATGTTCAAACATCTATATCATCTACTCCAATGGATCTCCAAATAGCTATCAAAAATCATTCCAAGGTATTTGGAGATATGCCTAAGGGTATTCCACCTACTCGAGATCATGACCATGCTATTCATTTGCAACTAGGAAGTGTACTGCCTAACATTAGGCCTTACAAGTATCCCTATGCACATAAGAGTGAGATTGAGTGTATTATCCAAGAAATGTTAGAGGCTGACATCTTTCAACCTAGACTAATTTATTTCTCTTCACTAGTAGTGATGGTTATGAAAAAAGACGATTCATGGTGTATGTGTCCATATTATAGATAACTCAACAAAATGACCATCAAACATAAGTTTCTTATTCTTTTCATTGATGAATCATTAGATGAATTGCATGAAGCAATTTTCTTTACTAAGTTGATCTTCATTCAATATATCATCAAATTAGAATGAGGTAGTAAGACATTCCCAAAAAACCTTTAGAACACATGAAGGTCATTATGAGTTTTTGGTTATGCCATTTGGACTTACTAATGCACCTTCAACATTTCAAAGATTGATGAATTCTATTTTCAAACCCTTCCTTAGAAAAGTTGTGTTAGTACTTTTTGATTACATACTAATCTACAACAAATCTTGGGAAGAGCATGTACAACATGTTGACAACAATGTTATTAAAACCGGTTTGAACGGTTTGAACTAGTCGTTCTGACTGGTTTTGAGGAAAATATGGTTGAACCGACACTCCCAAACCATTTTTTTCCCTTTGGTATCAAACCGACCATTTTTCACTGAACTAGCCAGTTCTTTAAGGCACATCTAAGACCCATAGATTTCAAATTTAAAAAATTATAATTGAAATTGTTTAATTAAAGGGGGCCCTATTACCTAGTGTGATTAGAATCGTTTTAACCATCTATTCTGACTGGCTTTGGGGAAAAACCAATTAGACCGACACCCCTAAACTGTTTTTGGCCAGTTTTGTACCTAATCGACCTTTTTCATGGAACTAGCCAATTTTGTACGACGCATATAAAACCCATGGATTTCAAATATTTTAAAACAAATATGAGTTTTTTAGTAGAGGAGGGGCTACTAACTAATCCCAATGCCTACTAACTAACCTTCGAGACTATTACCTAACTCTTGGGCCTAATCAAAGCTAGTATTAATGGTAATATGAAATTTTAAAAGTGACATTCTCCTTTATCTTTTATTTTCATCCTTTTACTTAAATTTTTAACATTACCATTAATTGTTTCATGATGTTTGAGAGTGGTTCCAACCTCATTGGACTTCATATGGAGAAAGTAGAATTTTAGGTCCCATTTGAAATTCAATAGACTTAACAATTTTCAGGATTTCAAGATTGGCATGATTGCAACAATTCCATTGTATTCTATCATGTATGAGGGTATGGAACTAGAATTTAATCAAGAGCACCAAGCCCTCTATGTACCTTGATGTTGGTGGCATTGAGTGTTGAACTATTATTTCACAACCTTAGTAAAAATGTACCCTTCACTCAAGTAAAATCACTTATTAGGAATGTTAATCTTTTTCTATCTTATTCTAATGCTTAGAGGGTGACACTAATGATGAGGATCCTAATATAGGTAATGGTTTTGATGGTATGTAGTTATTTATTTTAGCATGATTTTTTTTGGACTCTATAGGGCATTTAGAGCCTCTTTGTTGATGTATTTCGGTTCAGAGATGGATTTCACTCGGTGCTATTTTGGTTATATGCACTCTTACTTGCTATATAAATGAGAAACTTTTCATATTTGTGTATGAATGATTTGGATTCATATGCATGGACATGAATATATATGTTTTTTTTCAAAATTTTAATATTTTGTGTAGTTTTTGGTCGATCATTGTTTTTTCCGATCCCATCTAGTTTCACAATTTTGGGGTCGACCAATTCCGTCATCAGTCTAGTTCTGATAAAATTGCTATTACCTAACCTTAGGTTAATGGTAATGCTGAATTCTTAAAGTAAAAGTGACATTATCCTTTATCTTTGTTTTTCATCATTTTACTTAAATTTTGAACATTACCATTAATCGTTTCAGGATGTTTGAGAGTGGTTCCAAACTCATTGGACTTAATATAGAGAAAATAGAATTTTAGGTCCCATTCAAAATTTATCAGACTTAATAGTTTTCAGGATTTCAAGATTGACATGATTGCAACATTTCCCCTGGATTCTATCATGTATGAAGGTATGGAACTAGCATTTAATCAAGGGCACCAATCCCTCTATGTACCTCAATGTTGGTGGCACTGATTGTTGAACTCTTATGTCACGACCCTAGTAAAAATGTACCCTTCACTCAAGTAAAATCACTTGTTAGACATGTTAATATTTTTCTATGTTATTTTCATGCTTAGAGGTTGACACTGATGACAAGGATCCTAATATAAGTAATGGTCTTGATGATATGTAGTTATTGTTTGTAGAATGATTTTGTTTTTACTCTAGAGGCCATTTAGAGCATCATTGTTGATGTATTTTGGTTCATAAATGGATTGCACTTGGTGCTATTTTGGTTGTATGCACTCTTACTTGCTATATGAGAAACTTTGCATATTTTTGTATAAATGGCTTGGATTCATAGGGATGCACATAAATATATATGTTTTATTTTCAAAATTTAAATATTTTATGTAGTTTTTGGTCAATCGATTGTGTTTCTAGTTCGATCACCAATCCAATAATAATAACATTGATACTACCTAACCCTAGGGTAATGGTAATGTTAAATTCTTAAATTTTTAACATTACCATTAACTGTTTCAAGATGTTTAAGAGTGGTTCCAACCTCATTGGACTTCATATGGAGAAAGTGGAATTTTAGGTCCCATTGAAAATTTAATAGACTTAACAATTTTTAGGATTTCAAGATTGACAGGATTGCAACATTGTCATTGGATTCTATCATGTATGAGGTATGTAACTAGCATTTAATCAAGAACACCAATCCCTCTATGTACCTCAATGTTGGTGCCATTGATTGTTGAACTCTTCTATCGTGACCCTAGTAAAAATGTACCCTTCACTTACATAAAATCACTTATTAGGCATGTTAAGATTTTTTATATCTTATTTTAATGCTTAGAGGGTGACACTGATGATGAGGATCCTAATATAGGTAATGATATTTATTATGTGTAATCATTTGTTGTAACATGATTTTTTTTGGACTTTGGAGGTCATTTAGAGCCTCATTGTTGATGTATTTTGGTTCAGAGATAGATTGCACTTGATGTTATTTTGGTTATATTCTCTCTTAATTTCTATATAAATGAGAAACTTTGCATATTTGTGTATAAATGGTTTGGATTCATATGGATGCACATGAATATATATGTTTTTTTTCAAAATTTGGATATTTTATTTAACTTTTAATTAACCATTTTTTTGTTCTAGTTCAATTCACATTTTTTGGGTCAACTGGTTTGGTCACCATTCTGGTTATGATAACATAGGTTGACAAAGTATTAAAAATATTGGAAGAGAAACAACTTTATGCAAATCCTTCCAAGTGTTCCTTTAGGGTTCAAAAATTGGAATATTTGGGTCATATTGTATCTCATGAAGGTGTAAAAATGGACCCTAACAATATTAAAGCTATGAGGGAATGGACAATTCCCAAATCCTTGAATAAAATTAGAGGATTTTTAGGATTGACATGATATTACCACAATTTTGTCAAGAACTATGGTTAAATAGTAGCGCCTCTAACAAGATTATTAAAGAAGGAAGCATTTTCTTGGACTTAAGAAGCAACCAAATTTTTGAAAAACTTAAGGAGGCTATGTGTAAAACTCATGTCCTAGCCACACCCAACTTCACTAAAACATTTATTACAGAGTGTGATGCCTCAGGACATGGAATTGGTGTAGTTTAAATGTAAGAAGGAAGACTCCTTGACTTTGAAAGCAACTAACTTAAAGGAAAAAACTTACTCAAACCCATTTATGAAAAATAAATGTTGGTCATACTACATGCAGTTAAGAAATGATGCGCTTACCTAATAGGAAGACACTTCAAAGTAAAAACAAATCATCAAATTTTGAATTACTTCTTGGAGCAATGATTATATTCATAAGAGCAACAAAAATGGGTTACAGAGATGATAGGTTATGACTTTGAAATTATCTACAAAAAAGGAAAACATAATATTGTGGTAGATGCATTAGGAAAGAAGAAGAAACAAAGGGTTCACTATGTGCTATTTCTAGTCCAAAACCTGATTGGGTGGAAGAAGCAAGGATAAAATGGAAGAAATATCAAGAGGTATGCAATATCATTCAACAACTACAAGAGGGCCCCAATGCATTAGATACCTCTATATTGAAGAATTATTTTCTATGGTATCATGATCGCCTATATTTATGTAAGAATTCCCAATTCAAACATAAGGTCCTTATAGAATTGCACACTTATCCTATAGGATGACATTGAGGGTTCTTGAAAACTTATCATAGGATCAAGAATGATTATTTAAGGGAAAGTCTTAAAACTAACATTCAAAATTTTGTTTTTGAATGTGTGGTCTTCCAATAGAATAAAGGAGAGACAATGAAGATGCCAGGTATCCTACAACCATTAGCTATACCAAGTCAACATTGGGAAGAAGTTTCAATGGATTTTATTATAGGTTTTACCCAAATATGAAGGAAATACGGTCATCATGTCAATAGTGGATTGAATGACAAAGTATGCCCGTTTTTCCTCTCTTTCTCAATCTTTTAAAGAAAGTACAATAGCCACAATATTCATGGAAATAGTTCAAAAGATACATGGATTCCCCAAGATTATTGTAAGTGATAGAGATCCAATTTTCATTGGAAATTTTTGGACTGAATTATTTCATTGTTTGGGTACTCAATTGGCTCACAACTCATCTTACTATCCTCAATCCAATGGGAAAACCGTGTTGAAATATTGTAACTGCAAAGAATATTCTATTTATTATTGAGTTATTATTCATTAGATCAATCCCCTTTTGTGGATTGATCATGTCGGGCATTATAATTGACCAAATCCCCTTTTGCAGATTGGTCAAACCATAAATATATTATGCAAATTGAGAAGTTGCCCCCGGGGCCATTTAAAGTGGTTTTAACCACTCAGAAGATAAGTCAGCCCTACCCACTGAAGAGACACCTTTCCAGCACCTGCTAGTTTGTATAAATAAAGGAATCTAGCGCCTCATTTGTTCACTCACTCAACTCACTCATCTAGTGCGCAAGTTTGAAGGAAGCTATAGTTGTCAGTTGTCGAAAGAAGGAAGAGAGAGAGGCTCATTGATAAGTAGAGGATATTCTCTAGTGTTTGGTTTATTGTCTTGGCATTGTATTGGCTATCTATATTAAGGAAGTTTTTGTTGGGTTTTCTCCCCAATGAGGGTTTCCCAGGATAAATGTTGTGTATCTTGTGATTGTGTTTCTCTTAGTGATCCTACCTATGCTATGGTTATCTAGTAAATTTAAAATAAACATAATAATAGCTTAAACCTTAACATGGTATCATAGCTAAGCTAAAGAGAGCATATTTCATTGGATAAAGAAAAATGTCACTGTTGTCATACAAGAAAATTAGGGCTTTTCATTGAAGAGGAATTTCAGCCTAAAACTCTTCAAGGAAGTGCACCCTAGCCTAGGGAACTCTTTGGCACCTTCAACACACTTTTTTGGTGGATATAACTCCCGGAAAGTGAAACCCTAGTTTTCACTGGTACTAGAAAACCAGGAAACCAGAACCAGTACCAATCCAGAATTTCACTGGTCAAGTTTGAAGGGGTAAAATTTGGATTTTCAGAAATCTGACTGCACCATCTTACTCGCCTCATCTCAATGCATCTAGCCCCTAGATCAGAATTTCAAAATTTGAAGTTTGAAAAATTAGGGTTTCCTCATAAAACCCTAAGTTGTAGTTGCAGTTGCAGTTTCAAAATTAGTTGTAGTATCAATTGCAGTTGCAGTATCAGTTGAAGTATCAGCTGCAATACTAGTTGTAGTCACCCTTGAATTTTTTAAGAGTTGGTAATTATTATCGTTGCTACCAGATGGTGCCACTACCTGCAAATACTATCAGAGGTATGTATTCACGTATGTTTAAACGGTTAATATTTAAAGGGTATTTGCAAGAGAAGGGATATCTTACCATAGATCCAGAAGGATCTCAAGATCCAACACATTCGAAGGAATAATGCAACCCAGGTTTGATTATTCTGATATGCATCTATTTGATATGACATTATTTTGATCTAGGTTACATGTTGAAGCTATGACCATCATACTAAACTTTCATCAAAATTAAAGTCAAGGTATTAGATGGATTAAAGTTGAGATCATAGAGTTTATTCTCTAACCCAACCTTCTGTCAAGATAACATATTGAAGAAATCACTTGTCATCTTGAGTGAAGGAGACTTGGAAGAAAATCAACACACTCATTCTTGAGGAAAAGACTCCAGGTTCCAGGTTTGATTAATTAAGTTGATAAGATTCAAAGTTGCACATTACAAAGTTGATAACTTCCCCATTACAAGTAAACACTATAGTTGAGGTATCAGTGTTTGAAAAGTATTATACTTCATAGCATGTGAGCATATCAAGATAAATACTTAATGTAATAATTTACCAGATACAACTAACATCTCCTCTAGAAGAAACTTCTTGTGTTGATTCCAGAGTACCTTGGATGAATGTTTGATCACAACACTAGAAGAGTGTTGATCTCACTTCGTATTGCATTTCTTACTTTTGATCCTTGTTTCAAACAGATCACGAGTGAAATATCTAAAGGAGCTATTGTGACGATTGTTCATGCTATTGCTTTATTTACTATTATCAAAAGAGTATTATTCTTGCTTGATGTTTTGTTGACCTTGTTTCAAGTCACAGGTGATAACCCTGAGGAAGCTATAGTGAAGGTTGTAGAAGGAAACATATTAGATGAGACATGAAGCAGACTATGTACATAACCATATGAATTCATGTACCAAAGAAGATGAAGAAGAAGCTATCTTTTGAAATCCAGAGTATCTCATATGGAGATTGATTGTAAGGAGAAGAAGGCTCCAAAGATGACCAAACATTAGAACAAGAACTCACAGTAGACTTTTTCAAAGGATAATGAAGCCACCTTGATGGGAAGAAAAACTCGTTTGAAGTCTGACTCAACTTTTCATATTTAGACTTGGTATTCAACACCAAGTATACCCTGTAAGAGATGATGAAGTCCTTGTAGACTCAGAAGAAATCAAGATTAATCATGATCTCAGAAAGGATCATATAAAGAGAAAACTTCCAGGATTGGTAGATAGATGCCATGAGAAGACTAGATCGTTGCTTCAGAAACTTCTAGGAGATATGAAATATCCTAAGAAGATTCCCTTGTTTCAGTGACAGAGAAGGAATGCAGTCAGAAAGACTAGGATATGGATTCTTCCATGAGACTAGAAGAGAAGTCAATATTGACTTCCAAGATTGATCTAAATATATCAAGCATGTTGCAGAGGTACAAAGCCTGATGTGTTTCCATAGGATTCTCCTAGAAAGAGGGAGAAGAATATGACAAGACACTTCCTCCAACAATTGAAGAAATGGTTCCAGTATTCATGAAGACAACCAGAACAACCATGATTCATATATAATATGAGATGCAGGGGGAGAAATCCCCATATTTAAAATTGAGTGGCAGTTGTTGCATTAAATTAATTGGGTCATGGAGACATGACTACGATAAAAGATAGAGTTACCTCCATGAAAGAAGAAGAGCTACCTTCAATATCATTTATTTAGCCACTCTCAATTTCAGATGAATTTGTTGCCATTATAGAATAAGAGGAGTTACTCACAAATTTCAATAGCCACAATGAGGATGAAGCAGTCATTCTCATCCTTAGAGCAGGTGCAGGTGCAGGGTCTCAGTTCCAGAAGTAACAGTTGCAGAAAGAGGAGAGGACATACTCTCAGGCAGTGAGACAGATAGTGCTTTGCAGAGAGCACATAGAGCTAGCACATGATTGTGCAGATTGACTTGGAGCTGAGCAAGTGTACCAGATTGGTACAATGTAATGAGAAAAATTGATTTGAAGATTGAAGATAGAAAGACTCATGTCTGCCAGTTGAAGGAATATCTGTATGTGTTGAAGCAAGCTCCTAGAGCTTGGTATGGAAGAATTGACAGTTTCTTGATGAGCATGGGATTTACCAAGAGTAAAGTTGATTCTAACCTTAATATCAAGGTTATGAATGATGAGCCAGTGATGTTACTACTATATGTAGATGATGTATTATTGACAAGATGAAGAAAATCTCATCACAGATTGCAGAAGAAGCTCGCTACAGAGTTTGATGGAAGACCTAAATGCATTATATCTTAGGTCTTGAAGTTTGGCAGAGCACATAGAAGATCTTCCTTAACCAAGGTAAGTATGCAGTTAAAATGAAGAGGTTTGACATGTTGAAATATAAATCCATGTACAAACCCATGGAAACGAAGTTGAAGCTCCTGGTAGATACCTCATCATAATTGGTTGATGCTACTTTGTACAAACAGATTATTTGTTCAATGATGTATCTGACGAATACCAGGCAAGATATATGTTTTTCCTTGAGTCGGTATCTGGTAGAACCCAGGTTTGTTCACATTATTTCTGCAAAACATATGATGAGATACCTTAAGGGTACGTTGGATTTTGGTCTCTATTATACTAGAGATCATGACTTTAGATTGTATAGATATATTGATTCAAATTGAGATGGAAGTGTCTCTGACAGAAAGACCACTTCAGGATGTTGTTTTAGTCTGGGGTTAGCCATGATATCATGACAGAGTAGGAAGCAGTCCAGCATTTCTCCCATCACGGAAGAAGTGGAATACATCATTTCATGTTCTAGCAGTTGTGAAGCCATATGGCTTCAGATGTTGTTGACAGATCTATTTGATATGGAGATGGAAGCCACCATGATGATATGTGATAACTAGAGTTATATAAAGATGATGTGTTTCATGATGAGTCGAAGCACATAGAGATCCGATATCACCTCATTCATGATATGATGCAGAGGGGAGATTTAAAGCTCCAATGTGTTGGCACAGATGAACAGGTTGCAAATGTGTTGACCAAGCCCCTGTCTCATGTAAAGTTTAAGCACTTTCGAGACAAGCTTGGTATAGTCCGAAAGGACCTCCCTCCAAAGGGGGAGTGTTGCAGATGATACTATGGCATCCTGATCAGTAGTGGTAG
>ML784812.1:543058-565802 GCA_009831015.1 Picea engelmannii
TTGATTTTGGATTAAAAATAAAAATACAATAATGTAGGGAGTTGGGGAATATTTTAAGGAACACTTAGCAATTCATAAATCATGATTTGGGCCTTCCTACAAGTCGAGTGTTCATTTTAATGTATATGTTAAAAAAGTGTAAAATAATGAAGATTTTGACTTGGTATATCAACTACATATCTCTAAGATTTAATTTTGAATAAGACATGGTCTTTGTCAGTAATGTTGATCAATGCATCCTTACACATTTATATTCCATATGGAGTGCTTATATATGGATTGGCATGCCTTTTCCTTATCCATGTTTTTGGAGAATTAGTGAATTAAATAGATCAATGAGCTAAACATTCCAAGAAGAGGTGGAGTCTAAATACATTGTTACAACACTTAGTACAAGTGAGCATAAATCATCATACAAAGGAAACATAAGGAACCAAAGAGCTTCCCAAAAAACTCCATGATAGAACAACCCATAAGGCCATCTATATATATAACACCAAGGTGTAACTAACTCCCTTGAAACGAGGAGGGCATGGTACACTTTTATTGGATAGGTCATGTAACAAACTCCTTGAATTGTGCCTTGAACTACACACTAGTTGGCTACCATGGTTTTCCCATTGACCAATCAAATACTTTTTTGGTTGTCTAGTAGACTATTGGGTCGACTCTCCTAGTTGACTATCGACTATCGACTAACAACCTCTAGAATACCCAAGCATGTGATGAACCTATTGTTCCAACACCCTGCACCCCCGCCCCCCTCCAATTAGTACAATGCTATAGAGATTTATGAGGTGGAATTAATTCTACAACCCCACCCATAATTATAGCTCCTTAAAGTCCAAGCATAACTTGAAGTTTCACAAACATAGCTTCTATAAGTAGCTTCATATATATATCAACAATCTCATTAATTTTCCTACAAGAAATAAGATTCACAATATTAGCATGTACCAATTGCCTCAAATAACTAGCATGAAGCTCCACGTGCTTCATCTTACTATGTGCAATAGGATTTTCAACACCCTATATTGCACTTTTATTGTCAAAATACACTACAATAGATCCCTCGATTGGAAATCTAAGTTCAACCAGAGATGTCAAATCTAAACTTCTTTGTGCTAGTATTAATTACACCATGGTAATTTTCTTATATGGTCAAAAGAGAGATCACCTTTTTATTTTTACAAGACCATACTATGGATCTAGAGCCAACATGAAACACATGACTATATGTAGACTTTTGTTCATCTCCATATTCAGAACAACCTAAATGAATGTAGTAGACTAATCGGTTCATATTCTCATGAAAATACTTTATCCCAAGATGATAAGTGCCTTTCTTATAATCAACAATCCTATTTGCAACCTTCAAGTGACTTTCTCTTGGATCCTTCATGAAATGAGAAACCATACTGATAGTAAAGGAAATATCAGGTTGATTGTGAGTTAGAAAAAAACGAATACCAACAAGTTTCTTATAGAGAGTAGCATTGACTATTAGAGAATCACATTTTTTGGTTAGTTTCATTCATGACTAGTAAGTTGTAGCACATAGTTTACAGTCTTCCATTTTGAACCTTTGTAATAGATTTAGAATATAAGAGGTTGAGGAAGTGTTAATCCCTAGACAAAGCCCCATATTAAGTATAAAACCCCTTATTAATCCCTAGATATTGAATTATTATATTTCTAGTGTTACATTAGTAGGTAGGCTAGAACCCTTCATTGTACCCTTTCATTATAATTGTACCCTTTGTCTCTTATATATATATATATATATATATATATACCAAGGAGACCTAGTCTTAGGATTGTCTCATCTTATCTTGTACATTGAATATATTGTAAAATGAGGTTTCCCCCTCGAAGTAGATTGTTATTCAGTGTTTTTTATCATTCTCAAGGCGTTCGTTCATATACCAAATATTATGAACCAACGCCTTGAAAATGATAAAATATCAATGAATATCTCAATATACTCAATGTACAAGATGAGATTAGATGATCTTAAGACTATATCTCCTTGGTGTATATATATATATATATATATATATATATATATATATATATATATATATAGGAGACAAAGGGTACAATTATAATGGAAGGGTACAATGAAGGGTTCTAGCCGACCTACTAATATAACACTAGAAATGTAATAATTCAATAGCTAGGGCATAATAAGAGATTTTATACTTAACATGAGACTTTTTCTAGGGCTTAACATGCCCCTCCCCTTCGAACAAGTGTTTTACTCAACACTTGACTAATTGCAGGTGTTTTAGCATGAAGAAATCATCTTCTTATGTCGCCTCATCCTCTGGTAGGTTCTTCCATTTGACGAGGTACTCAATAATTGCTTAATTTCACAGTTGCTTAATCCTTTTTTCAAGGATTGTTTCCTTAATCTCTAGTAAAATAGTTTGGATTGGGATCTTGTCATCGATTACCTTATTTAAGCAAGAAACATGGAATACTGGATGTACACGTGAATATGGAGGTAACTCCAATTTGTAAGTCATGCTTCCAATCCTTTGCAACACTGTATAGGGGCCATAATTTTTGGGTGGTAATTTATTTTCCTTATTTTATTTCTTGAGGGACATTTGTTTATATGGTTGTAGCCTCAAAAATACCCAATCCCCCACTTCAAATTCCCTTTCGCTTCGATGTTGATCTGCTTGTTGTTTCATCCTGTTTTGTGCTCTAAGCAAGTTGTCCTTCAATAGTTTGAGAACCTCTTCTTGTTTCCCTATGTGGTCCTCCACTGCTTGAACCTTTGCAGTCCCTCTGAAGGGATATGTGATGGATGGAGGATGATATCCATGAAGTGCCAAAAATGGGGATATTTTCAATAAAGTATGGAAGGATGTGCAGTACCAACATTCATCAATGGGAATCCACTTGACCCATTGTGTATGTTTATTAGATGCAAAGTAACGAATATATCCTTCTAGAATTTTTTTCACATTCTCAATTTGTTAAGGTTTAAGCTATTATTAGGTTTCTTTTCAATTTACTAGATAACCATAGCATAGGTAGGATCACTGAGAGAAACACAATCAAAATATACACACCATTTATCTTGGGAAACCCTCATGGGGGAGAAAAACCAACAAAAAATTCCTTAATATAGATAGACAATACAATGCCAAGACAATAAACCAAACACTAGATAATATCCTCCACTGAGAAATGCACCTCTCTCTCTCTTCCTTCTTCCGGCAACTGGAAACTGCAACTTCCTTCAAACTTGCGCACTAGATGAGTGATTTGAGTGAGTGAACAAATGAGGCGTTGGATTCCTTTATTTATACAAACTGACAGGTGTTGGAAAGGTGTCTCTTCACTAGGCATGACCGACTTGTCTTCTAAGTGGTTAAAACCACTTTAAATGGCCTGGGGGGCGACTTCTCAATTTGCATAGTATATTTAGGGTTTGACCAATCTGCAAAAGGGGATTTGGTCAATTACAATGCCCGACATGATCAATCCACAAAAGGGGATTGATCTAATGAATAATAACTCAACAATAAATATAATACTCTTTGCAGTCACAATATTTCAACACTCCCCCTTAACAAGAAGGGTATTCTACAACATCATCAAGAGAGAGAGAGAGAGGGAAACAACATCAACAACATCATCAAGAGAGAGAGAGAGGGAAACAACATAAAAAACATCTGGAACACTTACTAGCATATCTATAAATCATCAAAAAAAATTCTCATCATCAATATCATCATTCACAATAGGGAGATGGAATGGAATCATCATCATTTGCATCAACATGGATTAGTATAACACTAATACATCATCATTAATAACAACATAAGGCTGATACAACATCAACAAAAGAAATATCACAACACAAAGGCTGGAGCATCATCAACAACACGAAGGCCAAACCATCATCAACAACAATTGTTGGATTACTGAGAGGGGGGGTGAATCAATAATAGCGTAATTATAATCCTTTTTCTTCAAATGTTATATCAATGTAGAATTATTATCCAATAATGAGCAATAAGAAATAAACAATCACACACATACACAGTACACTAATGTTTTACGTGGAAACCTAAATCAGGATAAAACCACATAATGCTTTTTCTTATATGTCTTGAAGAATTACATTCATTGGAAGCACCAACTTCCTTTGTTTTCCAGCTGCAACTAAAAGGAGGCTCCAACCCCCTGGTTTCCCAGGCTACAACCTGAGGGAAGCTCCAACTCCCCAATTCTCTGGCTATAACTAGAAGGAGGCTACAACCCCCTATGTTCTCCGACTACAACCAGAAGGTGGCTACAACCACCTATCCTTGCCCCGTTCAACCACCCTGAATTAGAAGTAGAATGATGGAACCACTGTCAACCTGTCACTGTGAGATATACTGTTGTACAACTGCCCTGTATCCAATCTATACAACTGCCCTGTAATCAAACCGTACCTAAACTGAACATGTATCTACAAAAATACAACAGATACATGACTTGTAGTGATGCAACCCACGTATGTACGCGCCCTATCTGTTATGCAGCCCACATATGCCTTCTGAAACTAGGGTTTCCTTTCACTTGAAAACTTTTGACCCTCTGTAACTTCTTTCACATAGATCTGTAACCTGTCACTGTAACTGTACCCTATGCATGCATCCTCATACATAAACTCAAGGAAAGTATGTCTCTCTCTAGTCATGTTCCATATAGGTATGTGTAATCATGAACAAGTATAATATCCCTCACATGATCTTAGTCATCAACCCCTTTCTGATATTCAATTTCTTAATACATTAATAAATACAAGATCTCAACCATGTACCATAAAAACTCTTAGCCATTTGCCAAGAAATAAAAGATGTTCCTCAACAAGAAGTATCAATGATAAATATACCAGTACTGTATTTCTGTAGATCTGACTTATACAGAAGATCCCATGTAGCCACTAGTCTCTCTAGGGAGAATCCTTAAATCTCCATTTCCATTCCTCATGCATACATAAAAATCCAAATATTCATAGAAATAAGACATACCTTTTGAACCAATGGATGGATCTGATGAATCTAAGAACTCTAGACCTTCCTGGGAGCTTGATCTCAGAATCTAGAACCTCTGCACCTTCATCTTCTCAAGTTTCATGGATTTATCAACATATACTCACCCTATACACAGTCATCCTGCATACATACTCACCCTATACACAACCAACCCGCGTATACCTTCAATGTATACACACCCTATACACAGACAACCCGCGTATGCATCAGAAAATGGGGTTTTATGTAAATCCAAGAATTTTTTCGTCAACCCTTCGTGCTATCTCAGACATTCCCTACTTTCAGATGTATACACAAGAAAATAGATATACAAAATGTACAAGTGTTGTTTTTATGAGTGAGCTTTGTCTCTTATTTATATCTTCATGTAGCCTTACACTTTCCTTATTTTAGGGCTTCTTCATTTAAAATAATTTCTTTTTGCAAAGAACTTTGACTCTTGGGGGATTCTCTAAGACTCATGAGGGTTCTCCAACTTCATATGGTCATAAATCTCTAACCATGAGGATTTATGTGACGTTCCACATATCACCGGAAATGACATGAGAAGCACTATCCATATAGGATATTTTCCCTGACAAATTCACTGTCCTTCAACTCATTATTCCATAATTAAGCATGGGTTCTCTTACTCCGCAAAGCGTCTTCCCATGAGAGATTTCACCATAAGGGGACCACTTTGGAGTTCATACATATTTACTTCTTATCAACCATGAAGAGACAATAATGAGTCATCTTTACATCAAACAATCTTGGGTCCATTACCCAAATCTTTGTACTACGGGGCTTTCTTCAAGAGTTGACATCAATGAAAACCAACCTTAATCAACAACAACAACATCACAACACGAAGGCTGGAGCATCATCAACATCATCACTAGGATGGAAATCTTCAGTACAAAGCTAGCATCTCATCAACATCAGCACGAGGCTGGCATCACAACAACATCAACATGAGGTTGGAAATATTCAACACAAGGCTGACATCAACAACAACATCAACACGAAGCTTGAAATATTTAGCACAAGGATGACATCAACAACAACAACAACAAGATGGAAATATTCAACGCAAGGCTGGCATCAAAAAATTTTTTTGGTACTCTGACAGATCCAAAGGATCTTCCCAGGAGTAAAAAATATTCCCTAGGATATGAAATCCTAATGGAGATACCACGTGGTACTCTGATAGACCCAAAGGATCTTCCCAGGAATCATAAGATTCTCTAGGATATAAAATGATAACATAGCTACCACTACTGATCAGGATGCCATAGTATCATCTGCAACACTCCCCCTTTGGAGGGAGGTCCTTTCGGACTATACCAAGCTTGTCTCGAAAGTGCTTAAACTTTACATGAGACAGGGGCTTGGTCAACACATTTGCAACCTGTTCATCTGTGCCAACACATTGGAGCTTTAAATCTCCCCTCTGCATCATATCATGAATGAGGTGATATCGGATCTCTATGTGCTTCGACTCATCATGAAACACATCATCTTTATATAACTCTAGTTATCACATATCATCATGGTGGCTTCCATCTCCATATCAAATAGATCTGTCAACAACATCTGAAGCCATATGGCTTCACAACTGCTAGAACATGAAATGATGTATTCCACTTCTTCCGTGATGGGAGAAATGCTGGACTGCTTCCTACTCTGTCATGATATCATGGCTAACCCCAGACTAAAACAACATCCTGAAGTGGTCTTTCTGTCAGAGACACTTCCATCTCAATTTGAATCAATATATCTATACAATCTAAAGTCATGATCTCTAGTATAATAGAGACCAAAATCCAACGTACCCTTAAGGTATCTCATCATATGTTTTGCAGAAATAATGTGAACAAACCTGGGTTCTACCAGATACCGACTCAAGGAAAAACATATATCTTGCCTGGTATTCGTCAGATACATCATTGAACAAATAATCTGTTTGTACAAAGTAGCATCAACCAATTATGATGAGGTATCTACCAGGAGCTTCAACTTCGTTTCCATGGGTTTGTACATGGATTTATATTTCAACATGTCAAACCTCTTCATTTTAACTGCATACTTACCTTGGTTAAGGAAGATCTTCTATGTGCTCTGCCAAACTTCAAGACCTAAGATATAATGCATTTAGGTCTTCCATCAAACTCTGTAGCGAGCTTCTTCTGCAATCTGTGATGAGATTTTCTTCATCTTGTCAATAATACATCATCTACATATAGTAGTAACATCACTGGCTCATCATTCATAACCTTGATATTAAGGTTAGAATCAACTTTACTCTTGGTAAATCCCATGCTCATCAAGAAACTGTCAATTCTTCCATACCAAGCTCTAGGAGCTTGCTTCAACACATACAGATATTCCTTCAACTGGCAGACATGAGTCTTTCTATCTTCAATCTTCAAATCAATTTTTCTCATTACATTGTACCAATCTGGTACACTTGCTCAGCTCCAAGTCAATCTGCACAATCATGTGCTAGCTCTATGTGCTCTCTGCAAAGCACTATCTGTCTCACTGCCTGAGAGTATGTCCTCTCCTCTTTCTGCAACTGTTACTTCTGGAACTGAGACCCTGCACCTGCACCTGCTCTAAGGATGAGAATGACTGCTTCATCCTCATTGTGGCTATTGAAATTTGTGAGTAACTCCTCTTATTCTATAATGGCAACAAATTCATCTGAAATTGAGAGTGGCTAAATAAATGATATTGAAGGTAGCTCTTCTTCTTTCATGGAGGTAACTCTATCTTTTATCGTAGTCATGTCTCCATGACCCAATTAATTTAATGCAACAACTGCCACTCAATTTTAAATATGGGGATTTCTCCCCCTGCATCTCATATTATATATGAATCATGGTTGTTCTGGTTGTCTTCATGAATACTGGAACCATTTCTTCAATTGTTGGAGGAAGTGTCTTGTCATATTCTTCTCCCTCTTTCTAGGAGAATCCTATGGAAACACATCAGGCTTTGTACCTCTGCAACATGCTTGATATATTTAGATCAATCTTGGAAGTCAATATTGACTTCTCTTCTAGTCTCATGGAAGAATCCATATCCTAGTCTTTCTGACTGCATTCCTTCTCTGTCACTGAAACAAGGGAATCTTCTTAGGATATTTCATATCTCCTAGAAGTTTCTGAAGCAACGATCTAGTCTTCTCATGGCATCTATCTACCAATCCTGGAAGTTTTCTCTTTATATGATCCTTTCTGAGATCATGATTAATCTTGATTTCTTCTGAGTCTACAAGGACTTCATCATCTCTTACAGGGTATACTTGGTGTTGAATACCAAGTCTAAATATGAAAAGTTGAGTCAGACTTCAAACGAGTTTTTCTTCCCATCAAGGTGGCTTCATTATCCTTTGAAAAAGTCTACTGTGAGTTCTTGTTCTAATGTTTGGTCATCTTTGGAGCCTTCTTCTCCTTACAATCAATCTCCATATGAGATACTCTGGATTTCAAAAGATAGCTTCTTCTTCATCTTCTTTGGTACATGAATTCATATGGTTATGTACATAGTCTGCTTCATGTCTCATCTAATATGTTTCCTTCTACAACCTTCACTATAGCTTCCTCAGGGTTATCACCTGTGACTTGAAACAAGGTCAACAAAACATCAAGCAAGAATAATACTCTTTTGATAATAGTAAATAAAGCAATAGCATGAACAATCGTCACAATAGCTCCTTTAGATATTTCACTCGTGATCTGTTTGAAACAAGGATCAAAAGTAAGAAATGCAATACGAAGTGAGATCAACACTCTTCTAGTGTTGTGATCAAACATTCATCCAAGGTACTCTGGAATCAACACAAGAAGTTTCTTCTAGAGGAGATGTTAGTTGTATCTGGTAAATTATTACATTAAGTATTTATCTTGATATGCTCACATGCTATGAAGTATAATACTTTTCAAACACTGATACCTCAACTATAGTGTTTACTTGTAATGGGGAAGTTATCAACTTTGTAATGTGCAACTTTGAATCTTATCAACTTAATTAATCAAACCTGGAACCTGGAGTCTTTTCCTCAAGAATGAGTGTGTTGATTTTCTTCCAAGTCTCCTTCACTCAAGATGACAAGTGATTTCTTCAATATGTTATCTTGACAGAAGGTTGGGTTAGAGAATAAACTCTATGATCTCAACTTTAATCCATCTAATACCTTGACTTTAATTTTGATGAAAGTTTAGTATGATGGTCATAGCTTCAACATGTAACCTAGATCAAAATAATGTCATATCAAATAGATGCATATCAGAATAATCAAACCTGGGTTGCATTATTCCTTCGAATGTGTTGGATCTTGAGATCCTTCTGGATCTATGGTAAGATATCCCTTCTCTTGCAAATACCCTTTAAATATTAACCGTTTAAACATACGTGAATACATACCTCTGATAGTATTTGCAGGTAGTGGCACCATCTGGTAGCAACGATAATAATTACCAACTCTTAAAAAATTCAAGGGTGACTACAACTAGTATTGCAGCTGATACTTCAACTGATACTGCAACTGCAATTGATACTACAACTAATTTTGAAACTGCAACTGCAACTACAACTTAGGGTTTTATGAGGAAACCCTAATTTTTCAAACTTCAAATTTTGAAATTCTGATCTAGGGGCTAGATGCATTGAGATGAGGCGAGTAAGATGGTGCAGTCAGATTTCTGAAAATCCAAATTTTACCCCTTCAAACTTGACCAGTGAAATTCTGGATTGGTACTGGTTCTGGTTTCCTGGTTTTCTAGTACCAGTGAAAACTAGGGTTTCACTTTCCGGGAGTTATATCCACCAAAAAAGTGTGTTGAAGGTGCCAAAGAGTTCCCTAGGCTAGGGTGCACTTCCTTGAAGAGTTTTAGGCTGAAATTCCTCTTCAATGAAAAGCCCTAATTTTCTTGTATGACAACAGTGACATTTTTCTTTATCCAATGAAATATGCTCTCTTTAGCTTAGCTATGATACCATGTTAAGGTTTAAGCTATTATTATGTTTATTTTAAATTTACTAGATAACCATAGCATAGGTAGGATCACTAAGAGAAACACAATCACAAGATACACAACATTTATCCTGGGAAACCCTCATTGGGGAGAAAACCCAACAAAAACTTCCTTAATATAGATAGCCAATACAATGCCAAGACAATAAACCAAACACTAGAGAATATCCTCTACTTATCAATGAGCCTCTCTCTCTTCCTTCTTTCGACAACTGACAACTATAGCTTCCTTCAAACTTGCGCACTAGATGAGTGAGTTGAGTGAGTGAACAAATGAGGCGCTAGATTCCTTTATTTATACAAACTAGCAGGTGCTGGAAAGGTGTCTCTTCAGTGGGTAGGGCTGACTTATCTTCTGAGTGGTTAAAACCACTTTAAATGGCCCCGGGGGCAACTTCTCAATTTGCATAATATATTTATGGTTTGACCAATCTGCAAAAGGGGATTTGGTCAATTATAATGCCCGACATGATCAATCCACAAAAGGGGATTGATCTAATGAATAATAACTCAATAATAAATAGAATATTCTTTGCAGTTACAATATTTCAACACGGTTTTCCCATTGGATTGAGGATAGTAAGATGAGTTGTGAGCCAATTGAGTACCCAAACAATGAAATAATTCAGTCCAAAAATTTCCAATGAAAATTGGATCTCTATCACTTACAATAATCTTGGGGAATCCATGTATCTTTTGAACTATTTCCATGAATATTGTGGCTATTGTACTTTCTTTAAAAGATTGAGAAAGAGAGGAAAAACGGGCATACTTTGTCATTCAATCCACTATTGACATGATGACCGTATTTCCTTCATATTTGGGTAAAACCTATAATAAAATCCATTGAAACTTCTTCCCAATGTTGACTTGGTATAGCTAATGGTTGTAGGATACCTGGCATCTTCATTGTCTCTCCTTTATTCTATTGGAAGACCACACATTCAAAAACAAAATTTTGAATGTTAGTTTTAAGACTTTCCCTTAAATAATCATTCTTGATCCTATGATAAGTTTTCAAGAACCCTCAATGTCATCCTATAGGATAAGTGTGCAATTCTATAAGGACCTTATGTTTGAATTGGGAATTCTTACATAAATATAGGCGATCATGATACCATAGAAAATAATTCTTCAATATAGAGGTATCTAATGCATTGGGGCCCTCTTGTAGTTGTTGAATGATATTGCATACCTCTTGATATTTCTTCCATTTTATCCTTGCTTCTTCCACCCAATCAGGTTTTGGACTAGAAATAGCACATAGTGAACCCTTTGTTTCTTCTTCTTTCCTAATGCATCTACCACAATATTATGTTTTCCTTTTTTGTAGATAATTTCAAAGTCATAACCTATCATCTCTGTAACCCATTTTTGTTGCTCTTATGAATATAATCATTGCTCCAAGAAGTAATTCAAAATTTGATGATTTGTTTTTACTTTGAAGTGTCTTCCTATTAGGTAAGCGCATCATTTCTTAACTGCATGTAGTATGACCAACATTTATTTTTCATAAATGGGTTTGAGTAAGTTTTTTCCTTTAAGTTAGTTGCTTTCAAAGTCAAGGAGTCTTCCTTCTTACATTTAAACTACACCAATTCCATGTCCTGAGGCATCACACTCTGTAATAAATGTTTTAGTGAAGTTGGGTGTGGCTAGGACATGAGTTTTACACATAGCCTCCTTAAGTTTTTCAAAAATTTGGTTGCTTCTTAAGTCCAAGAAAATGCTTCCTTCTTTAATAATCTTGTTAGAGGCGCTACTATTTAACCATAGTTCTTGACAAAATTGTGGTAATATCATGTCAATCCTAAAAATCCTCTAATTTTATTCAAGGATTTGGGAATTGTCCATTCCCTCATAGCTTTAATATTGTTAGGGTCCATTTTTACACCTTCATGAGATACAATATGACCCAAATATTCCAATTTTTGAACCCTAAAGGAACACTTGGAAGGATTTGCATAAAGTTGTTTCTCTTCCAATATTTTTAATACTTTGTCAACCTATGTTATCATAACCAGAATGGTGACCAAACCAGTTGACCCAAAAAATGTGAATTGAACTAGAACAAAAAAATGGTTAATTAAAAGTTAAATAAAATATCCAAATTTTGAAAAAAAACATATATATTCATGTGCATCCATATGAATCCAAACCATTTATACACAAATATGCAAAGTTTCTCATTTATATAGAAATTAAGAGAGAATATAACCAAAATAACATCAAGTGCAATCTATCTCTGAACCAAAATACATCAACAATGAGGCTCTAAATGACCTCCAAAGTC
The DNA here is from genome assembly GCA_009831015.1 of Picea engelmannii. Lineage (NCBI taxonomy): Eukaryota > Viridiplantae > Streptophyta > Pinopsida > Pinales > Pinaceae > Picea > Picea engelmannii. Next base: position 555,435 of record ML784812.1, read on the forward strand.
CAAAAAAAATCATGTTACAACAAATGATTACACATAATAAATATCATTACCTATATTAGGATCCTCATCATCAGTGTCACCCTCTAAGCATTAAAATAAGATATAAAAAATCTTAACATGCCTAATAAGTGATTTTATGTAAGTGAAGGGTACATTTTTACTAGGGTCACGATAGAAGAGTTCAACAATCAATGGCACCAACATTGAGGTACATAGAGGGATTGGTGTTCTTGATTAAATGCTAGTTACATACCTCATACATGATAGAATCCAATGACAATGTTGCAATCCTGTCAATCTTGAAATCCTAAAAATTGTTAAGTCTATTAAATTTTCAATGGGACCTAAAATTCCACTTTCTCCATATGAAGTCCAATGAGGTTGGAACCACTCTTAAACATCTTGAAACAGTTAATGGTAATGTTAAAAATTTAAGAATTTAACATTACCATTACCCTAGGGTTAGGTAGTATCAATGTTATTATTATTGGATTGGTGATCGAACTAGAAACACAATCGATTGACCAAAAACTACATAAAATATTTAAATTTTGAAAATAAAACATATATATTTATGTGCATCCCTATGAATCCAAGCCATTTATACAAAAATATGCAAAGTTTCTCATATAGCAAGTAAGAGTGCATACAACCAAAATAGCACCAAGTGCAATCCATTTATGAACCAAAATACATCAACAATGATGCTCTAAATGGCCTCTAGAGTAAAAACAAAATCATTCTACAAACAATAACTACATATCATCAAGACCATTACTTATATTAGGATCCTTGTCATCAGTGTCAACCTCTAAGCATGAAAATAACATAGAAAAATATTAACATGTCTAACAAGTGATTTTACTTGAGTGAAGGGTACATTTTTACTAGGGTCGTGACATAAGAGTTCAACAATCAGTGCCACCAACATTGAGGTACATAGAGGGATTGGTGCCCTTGATTAAATGCTAGTTCCATACCTTCATACATGATAGAATCCAGGGGAAATGTTGCAATCATGTCAATCTTGAAATCCTGAAAACTATTAAGTCTGATAAATTTTGAATGGGACCTAAAATTCTATTTTCTCTATATTAAGTCCAATGAGTTTGGAACCACTCTCAAACATCCTGAAACGATTAATGGTAATGTTCAAAATTTAAGTAAAATGATGAAAAACAAAGATAAAGGATAATGTCACTTTTACTTTAAGAATTCAGCATTACCATTAACCTAAGGTTAGGTAATAGCAATTTTATCAGAACTAGACTGATGACGGAATTGGTCGACCCCAAAATTGTGAAACTAGATGGGATCGGAAAAAACAATGATCGACCAAAAACTACACAAAATATTAAAATTTTGAAAAAAAACATATATATTCATGTCCATGCATATGAATCCAAATCATTCATACACAAATATGAAAAGTTTCTCATTTATATAGCAAGTAAGAGTGCATATAACCAAAATAGCACCGAGTGAAATCCATCTCTGAACCGAAATACATCAACAAAGAGGCTCTAAATGCCCTATAGAGTCCAAAAAAAATCATGCTAAAATAAATAACTACATACCATCAAAACCATTACCTATATTAGGATCCTCATCATTAGTGTCACCCTCTAAGCATTAGAATAAGATAGAAAAAGATTAACATTCCTAATAAGTGATTTTACTTGAGTGAAGGGTACATTTTTACTAAGGTTGTGAAATAATAGTTCAACACTCAATGCCACCAACATCAAGGTACATAGAGGGCTTGGTGCTCTTGATTAAATTCTAGTTCCATACCCTCATACATGATAGAATACAATGGAATTGTTGCAATCATGCCAATCTTGAAATCCTGAAAATTGTTAAGTCTATTGAATTTCAAATGGGACCTAAAATTCTACTTTCTCCATATGAAGTCCAATGAGGTTGGAACCACTCTCAAACATCATGAAACAATTAATGGTAATGTTAAAAATTTAAGTAAAAGGATGAAAATAAAAGATAAAGGAGAATGTCACTTTTAAAATTTCATATTACCATTAATACTAGCTTTGATTAGGCCCAAGAGTTAGGTAATAGTCTCGAAGGTTAGTTAGTAGGCATTGGGATTAGTTAGTAGCCCCTCCTCTACTAAAAAACTCATATTTGTTTTAAAATATTTGAAATCCATGGGTTTTATATGCGTCGTACAAAATTGGCTAGTTCCATGAAAAAGGTCGATTAGGTACAAAACTGGCCAAAAACAGTTTAGGGGTGTCGGTCTAATTGGTTTTTCCCCAAAGCCAGTCAGAATAGATGGTTAAAACGATTCTAATCACACTAGGTAATAGGGCCCCCTTTAATTAAACAATTTCAATTATAATTTTTTAAATTTGAAATCTATGGGTCTTAGATGTGCCTTAAAGAACTGGCTAGTTCAGTGAAAAATGGTCGGTTTGATACCAAAGGGAAAAAAATGGTTTGGGAGTGTCGGTTCAACCATATTTTCCTCAAAACCAGTCAGAACGACTAGTTCAAACCGTTCAAACCGGTTTTAATAACATTGTTGTCAACATGTTGTACATGCTCTTCCCAAGATTTGTTGTAGATTAGTATGTAATCAAAAAGTACTAACACAACTTTTCTAAGGAAGGGTTTGAAAATAGAATTCATCAATCTTTGAAATGTTGAAGGTGCATTAGTAAGTCCAAATGGCATAACCAAAAACTCATAATGACCTTCATGTGTTCTAAAGGTTTTTTGGGAATGTCTTACTACCTCATTCTAATTTGATGATATATTGAATGAAGATCAACTTAGTAAAGAAAATTGCTTCATGCAATTCATCTAATGATTCATCAATGAAAAGAATAAGAAACTTATGTTTGATGGTCATTTTGTTGAGTTATCTATAATATGGACACATACACCATGAATCGTCTTTTTTCATAACCATCACTACTAGTGAAGAGAAATAAATTAGTCTAGGTTGAAAGATGTCAGCCTCTAACATTTCTTGGATAATACACTCAATCTCACTCTTATGTGCATAGGGATACTTGTAAGGCCTAATGTTAGGCAGTACACTTCCTAGTTGCAAATGAATAGCATGGTCATGATCTCGAGTAGGTGGAATACCCTTAGGCATATCTCCAAATACCTTGGAATGATTTTTGATAGCTATTTGGAGATCCATTGGAGTAGATGATATAGATGTTTGAACATCTAGTGAGCACAATTGTGCAGTTACACCATGGTGTCAATTTTTGAGTAATTTTGTCATGCTATTGGAGCTTATCACCTTAGAGGGTTTCCCTTGGATACCTCTAAGCTCAATTTCCTTTCCTTCTAAAGAAAATCTCATGAAAAGATCTTGAAAATTAAGGGCCATTGTTCCCAATGAGTGTGCCCATTGGAATCCTAATGAAACATAAGCACCACCCATTTGGATTTCAATCACGGGACTAACCAATAAATACTCCCCCATATTGAGCTTAATATTATGACACTTCCCTTAAAATTTTACGGTACCTCCATCTGCAATCATTACTTGAAACTCTGGTGTTGGAAATACAAAGCAATTGAGACATTCCGCTAATTTGCAATTGATGAAGTTATGGGTACTACTAGAATCAATCAACATTGTTACCTTTTTCTTTTTGACATATACTTCTATATTGAGGGTTTTTGGAGTACTGATGTCAGCCAATGCATGACAATATATTGTTGGAGTAGTCTCTTCTAGATCTATATCTTGTCATGGTTCTAATTCTCGATATTCTTCCTCTTAACAGTTTATGTATAATAATATCTTATCACTGCATTTGTGCCCCTTACTGTACTTGCAGTCACAATTGAAACACAATCCCTTTTCTCTTATTTCAAACATTTGTTGAGGTGTCAACCTTGTCAGATGAGTCATGTTAGGAGAGGGAACATGGTGTTGTATATAGTTGTTTGTGACCACCCTTATAGTAGCCATATTTTTTTCCACTTTTCTTGCTATACTGAAAGCTTGTTCTAGGTATTTAGGTTCAAAGAGATGCACCTCATGTTGAATGCTCACCTTCAAAGTGCCCATAAATAGATCTAACAAATTGTCTTATGGAATTCTCTTTACCTCGAGACTGAGCTTTTGGAATTGTTGAATGTGCTCTATAATTGGGCCTTTTTCCGAAGATTTATCAATTGACTAAAGAATGTATTTCTCTTAATATCCCCATAATGTGTTATCAATTCATCCATAAAAATGTACCAAGAGATAAGAGAATCTTTTTTTTTTCACAAACTATGGTTAAATAGCACCTCAAGAACTATGGTCAAATAACAACACCGCTAACATCATTATTAAAGAAGGAAGCATTTTCTTGGACTCAAGAAGCAACTAAAGATTTTGAAAAAATGGATGCCATGTGTACAACTCATGGCCTACCCACATATGACTTCACAAAAACATTTATTGTTGAGTGCGATGCCTCAGGTCATGGCATTGGTGTAGTTTTAATGCAAGAAGGAAGGCCCTTGATTTTGAAAGTATCCAACTTAAAGGAAAAAACTTGCTCAAAACCATTTATGAAAAACAAATGTTGGCCATACTACATGTAGTTAAGAAATGGTGTCATTACCTAATAAGAATACACTTCAAAGTAATCACAGATCATGATAGTTTGAAGTACTTCTTGGAAAAATTATTATCTTCATAAGAGCAACAAAAATGAATGACAAATATGCTAGGTTATGAATTTGAATTATCTACAAAAAAATAAAACATGATATTGTGGCAGATGCACTTACAAGGAAATAAGAAGAAACAAAGGGTTCATTATGTGCTATTTCTATTTCGAAATTTGAATGGGTGGAAGAATAAGTGATAGAATGGAAGCAATATCAAGACGTATGAAAGATCATTCAACAACTACAAGAGGACCCTAGTGTAGTAGATAAATTTGCATGGAAGAATAATTTTCTATGATATCATGATCACTTATATTTATGTAAGAATTCCCAACTCAAATAGAAGGTCCTTCTGAAATTGAAAACTTCCCCTGTAGGATGACATTCAGGGTTCTTGAAAACTTACTATAGGATCAAGAAGGATTCTTTCTAGGAAGGTCTTAAAAATGATGTTCAAAAGTTTGTGTTTGAATGTATGGTCTGCCAAAAGAATAAGAGAGAGACACTCAATATTTCAGGTCTCCTACAACCATTAGTTGAACCAAGTTAACGTTGGGAAGAAGTTTCAATGGATTTTATTACAGGTTTACCCAAATCCGAAGGAAAGATTGTCATCATGGTAGTAGGGGATTGACTGACAAAGTATGCCCATTTTTTCTCTCTTTCTTATCCTTTTAAAGAAAGTACAAAAGCCACAACATTCATGGAAATAGTCCAAAAGATACATGGAGTCCCCAAGATTATTGTATGTGATAGAGATCCAATTTTCACTGGAAATTTTTGGATTGAATTATTTTCTTGTTTGGGTACTCAATTGTCTCATAGTTCATCTTACCATCCTCAATCCGATGGGAAAAATGAGATTGTGAATGAATGTATAGAAGGATATCTTTATTTCTTTGAATATGATAAACATACACAATGGGTCAAGTCGTTTCCCTTGGAAGAATGGTGGTACGCCATATCCTTCCTTACTTCATAAAAAATGTCCCCATTTCTGGCACTTTATGGATATCATCCTCCATCCATCACATTGCCCTTGAAAGGTGTTGATGTGTTTTCACCCATCAAATAGAGTCCAAAAACAAAATTGGGTTGAACTTTGAAATTTCCAAATAATCTTCAACCGTTGATCGTGAAGACCCAACAAGTTTCCAACCAACTTCGGTTTTGCAGTTCTTCATCATGAAAGGATAACAAAGATGGTTTCTTTTTTAAACAAAAGAGAAGGAAAGGAAAATATACTAAAATAAGGAAATTGCTTATGTCTATATTCTCACTAAGTATCCCTATGTATCAACTCCATTCAACATTTTATGGAATCTAAATTAGAGGTCATATGCCCAAGATATGCCATTTTTCTCCCACATTATGCTACCCCATACTTAGCCATTTTTCATTTTCCTTATCCTCCACTCTCCATGCTTAGTCATTTTTTCTCATTTTCCTTCCTCTTTCCTTGCTCTATACTTCCTTCCTCTCTATTCATTACACTTCCATACTTAGTCATTTTCATTACTACCCATACTACTCTATACTACTCCCCGTACTCCATACTTAGGCATTTTTCCAATATTCCACACCATTTCAATACTTAACCATTTCCATATTTAACCATTTTCATACTTAGACATTTCCATTTTTATTTCCATTTTCATATTCATTTTCATATTTCTATTTTAATTTTCCATTTACCATTTACCATTTTACTTTTCCTTTCTCCTTTTTCCATTTTCCATTTTTCATATTTCCATTTTTTTTTCTATTTTCCATTTTTGATGCAGGAGCATCAATCAGTTTATATTGAAACTGACCCTAGGCATCACAAATATTTACCAAGGAATTTGGATTCCTAATGTTTTCTATTTTCATTTGTAATAGTTGTATGGAGTATCTCTAAAAGATATCTTCATTTGATTAGTTTTGATAGGTGTTAGTTTGTTGTTGAGTTTTAGGAATAGAATTAGCAAATTTAGAAGTGGTTGAGATATCTCGGGATGATTTTGTTTTATGAGATACCCGAGATATCTAAGATATATTCAATATTTTATATTGAAGGGACGTTAGCAGGTGTGGAGAGTGAAAAGTGTGTAGTGTGCATAGTTCTGAGAGACCAAGAGGAACAGAGCAACATTGTTGTATCTGTTCATTCCTTTTGAATATAATAAAAAAATATCAGGTTTTGTGTGCCGCTATGGTTTTTTTGTGTATGAAGTTGAATTGTGTTTGAATTTTTCTTGATCGAGCAAAAAAACTTTGATTCTACAGGGTAGAAAATCATGTATGGAGTCGTGCTTCTAAGTCGAATGGTGCCTTTTGAATTTTTTGTGTATTTTTGTTTTGTTTGAATTGAATGGTCGAGATTAGATCTAGGAGAGAGCCTTTCCAGATCGAAGGTCATTATTAATTTATAGTTCTTTCCTATCAGAACTGGCTTGTATTAGACCCACGATCTATTAGAGTCTCCTTTCACATATCAACTCTGACGAACCCTTTGTTTCAGACTCGACTATTAGACCCTCGCCATATTGGTTCCCTATGATACCCCGATTCCCAACAATCCGACAACGATAATCCAATCGTTCATCGGAGAGGAGAAACCAATGGTCATGATTTACGGTAGATCAAACCCTCAAGAAAGTGGATCACTCTGACCATCGAAGTGCTTAAATCTAACCCACTAGAGAATTCAACTCTGATTCATCAGAGCACTTGACTCCGAACCCCCTGGAATTTAGACTCCGACGAATTTTTCTGAGACATTGGACTCTGATCCACCGAAGCTCTTAACTTATAGTCACTCTGACAAGGTGATACTCCAATACGTTAATCGTTGATTTTCCTATGGTTTTGTGAGGTATTTAGCACCTGGTCATGTGGGAAAAAAGGCTTAGCGCCAAGATAAAGAAGTGCCATGTTCGAATTGAAATTGTAGATTGGTGCACAACAGAGAGTTTTAGACTCTGTTAAGAAAGGAATTTGGGCCCGATTGAAGGATTTTGAGAGCAGCTCGAGAGCCGAAGCTACAACAAAGTTAGTGGCATTTACTTTATTCTATGGGTATTGTACCTGGTAGGTCATTATCAAGTGGTATCAGAGCGTGAATTGTATCTGCAGGTAACATGTCGCCTAGACAAGGAGGTGAGAGAGAACTTCTGCAACTAATGAATTGTGATTGGAGCTGAAGTGCATCCAGGTGATGATGGAATTCGTGGAGACAACTCAAAGAAGAGAACATGACACATGAGATGTCTATGAGAGTGAATATATGAGCTCTGATGAGGAAACAAAGGAAGCACTAGGACGAGAAACAAAAAAGGAGCAACTCCTGAGATTGGTCTCAAAGGTTAGAGCCATACCAAAGATGGAAGTTCCCATGTATGAGGGTAACTTGAATGTGAATGAATTGGTTGATTATATCAATGCAATGGATAAGTTCATTGACTATGAAGAGGTGGATCAAGAAAAGAAATTCAAACATGTAGTGACAAGACTGAAAGGCCATGCAACTTTATGGTGGGATGAGTTACAGGAAGATAGGAGAAGCAAATTAAAATATAAGATTAGAAGTTGGGACAGGATGGTGGCTAAATTCAAAAGAAAATCTATGTCGAAGGACTACCAATTGAATATGTTCAGGAAATTACAAAATTTGAGACAAACAACCATGACAGTGAAGGAATACACTGAAGAATTCTATAAGTTGAACATTAGGGAAGGCCATATAGAAGAATATGGAGAGAAATTCACCAGGTATACAAATGGACTGAGGTATGATATTCAAGATGAGATTAGTATTTTGTACCTGAGAACAGTGGAATATGCTTACCAAGTAGGCCTAAAAGCATAAGAGAAATTGACTAGGAAGAAGATCCAAAAGAGTAGAGGCATGAGTACAACAAGAGGAAAGGAATAATCTACTAGTGGGATATTGAAGAATTCAAAGGAGGAAGTAAGAATTTATAGCAGTCAATCACCTAGAGAAGGAGATTTAAGAGGTGGAAGGTTCTTCTCAAGAGATAGAGGAAGAGGTAGAGAAATCAAGTGTTGTACTTGTGGAAAAACAAGACATATGTCTTGGGATTTCCCTGAGAATAAGTCAACAAACCAAAGAGGATCTCATATTGCAGAGGATAAGGGAGAGACATTGAATGCATAAGTAAAATAAGAAACTCTTGAGATGGGAGAATCATTAATGTTGAAGAGAGTTTTGATTAACGTAGAGAAGGATACTCATGAATCAACCCCGAGGAAAAGTTTATTCATAGCCATGTGAAAATCAAAAGGGAAATGTTTAAAGGTGGTCATTGATAGTGATAGCACATACAATATAGTTTCTACAGAAATTGTGGAGAAGTTGGGATTGCAGAGGATGGAACATCCTACTTCATACGAAGTTTCTTGTTTTTAGAAAGGACGTTAGTTTTTGGTAAGTGAACAATGTAAGGTATAAATTCAGATTGGTGGTTACAAGGATGAAATCTTGTATGATATCATGCCTATGGATGTCTTTCATATTTTGTTGGGAAGACCATGGTAGTATGATAGGAATTTTTTTCATTATGGAAGAGGAAACACCTATTCTCTTGAAAAGGATAGACACAAGCACATGTTATTTCCATTAAAGGATAAGGAGCTAAAGAAGAAGATGGTCCAAGAGTGTTGTTGATGAGTGGAAAGGAGATGATGCATAAAATGAATAAAGAGGAGGAGGTACAATTTTCTTTGGTTGGTAATCCTATAGTAGTACTTACAAATACAAATTTAAATGATTTACCTACTGAAATTCAAGCATTATTAGATGAGTTTGTTGATATCATTGTTGATGAGTTACCTAATTCCTTACCACCCATAAGAAGCCTTAGCCATCACATAGACTTGATTCCAGGAGAAAGTCTACCAAACAAAGGAGCCTCTAGGATGACACCCAAGGAGAATGAAGATATCATAACTCAGGTTCAAGAACTATTGGATAAGGGATTGGTTAGAGAAATTTTAAGCCCTCGTGCAGTGCCAGTTGTTTTGAGTCTAAAGAAGGATGGAAGCTGGAGAATGTGTATTGATTCTAGATAAATAAATAAAATAACAATCAGTTACATATTTCCTTTACCTCATATGAATGATTTGATGGAATTTCTGAGTGGTGCAAATAATTTTTCAAATATTGATTTAAAGAGTGGATATCATCAGATTAGGATGAGAGAGGGAGATGCGTGGAAGACAACCTTTAAAACAAATGACGGTTTACATGAATGGCTTGTCATGCCTTTTGGCTTGATAAATGTACATAGTACATTCATGAGGCTCATGGATTAAGTCCTCAAGAAGTTCATTGGAAAATTCATGATTGCGTATCTAGATGATATTGTTGTTTATAGCAGAATAAATGAAGAAAACTTACATTTTCTGAAGTTGGTATTGAGGAGGTTGCAGTAGGAGAAACTTTTGATAAATCTGAAGAAATATTTCTTCATGAAGACAACGTTAGTATACTTGGGATTTGTAATCTCTCAATATGGATTGAAGATGGATCCAAAGAAGGTGAAAGCTATCAAGGAGTGGCATTCTCCAAGGAATATTTATGAGGTAAGATGTTTTCATAGATTGGCAAGTTTCTACAGAAAATTGATTAGAAATTTTAGTAGAATATGTGCTCCAATAGTTGAGACTATTAGGAAGGAACATAAACTATTTAAGTGGGCAATAGAAGCTGAAAAA
>ML784813.1:0-15286 GCA_009831015.1 Picea engelmannii
AGTATAATTGCACTTACAAAGAATTCTAAGTGTCGCCTCGATTTAGATATACATCAAGCAAGTTTGATGTGAGCAAAGCTTGGAGGTCTAAAATCCAACAAATGGAAGGAGTCGACGAACAAAATCAGCTTGGTGAATTTCAAGTTGGAGAGTGTCAAAGTAAGGTAAACGTGAATAGCCAACTTAGACATTGTTGATGACGTTGAATTACCAAATGTCATTGTTAAATAGTGAAACAAAATATCAAAAAATTATGAATATATCATAAACAAAAACATTGTTAAAATAATGAAACAAAACAATAAAACATACTGAATATATCTTAAACAAAAAGAATGTTAAATATATAATAATGGATAAATTATAATTTTGAAAGATGTTTTTTTAGGTGGGTATCAATTTATTTTAAACAAAAACAATGTGAAATATATAATAATGAATAAATTATAATTTTGGAAGATTTCTTTTTTCAAGGTGATTATCAATTCATAGTGAGAATAGTCATTGACACTATCAATTTATAGTAAGGATAGTCATGACAAAATGTGAGGATAGTCATAGTCATCATTGATTGTTATTTATATTGTGAGTTGACTCATCACTATTATTTAAGTAAAACCACTCCAATTGACATGATCTACTATGCTCCATAAAAGAGCACACTCATCACTAATTATTATTTACAAATGCAGAGTAATTGATTATCGTTATTCAAGGAAAAACAAACCACCTCACATGACAACTTTTGGTTCATAAAGAGGCACACTTCTCCTAGCAAAGAGGAGAAACATCACTAATTGTTATCTAAGCATAAGACTCTATTTAAAAAAAACCACACCATCTAACATGGTTTTTTTTTTTTTTAATAAATGAGCACACTTCCACTCATGCTAGATACCTCTAGGTTTTGAATCGTTAACATATTTCCTTGAATCAAAATAAAATAAAATTGACCAATAAAAACAATTTTAAATCCTCCTATATTACTTATTTTTTATGGCTTTTTAATTATATTAATTTTATATTATTTTATAAACACGAACCTAAATAAAATAGAAAATTATAAATAAACAAATTAATCAATATAAAAAACATTAAACAACTAAACTTCAATTATTGAATTGTTTTAGCTATTTTTTTTTTTAAAACAACTAAACTTTAATTTCTGAATGTTTTTAAGATATTTACTCTTCTAAATATTCAATAATTTATGTTATTCTAAAATATGATAATAAACCAATTAAATTTAAAACAAATTAAAATAATTAAATTTCAATTATTTATTATTCTATTTTCAAATCTAATATGGGACTTTAACATAATAACAATTTAAGCTATTCATTTTAACCAAATACATCAACTTATGTATATAAATTTAAATATTTAAAAAAATTATTAATATATTTGAAATTACACATTAAAATAATTAAATTTCAATTTTTCAATTTTAATTATTTATTATTCTATTTTTCAAATCTAAGATTTAAATCTAACATAATAACACTTTAAGCTATTCATCTTAACCAAGATACATTAACTTATCTAATGCATAAATTTAAATAATATTTTAAATATTTTAAAAATGTATTAATATATTTGAAATTAAACTCTAACATAATAACACTTTAAGTTATTCATATTAACCAAGATACATTAACTTATCTATCGCATAAATTTAAATAAAATTTTAAATATTTTAAAAATATATTAATATATTTGAAATTAAATAAATATTTTATTTATATGTAATATTTAAATATCAATTTTTTCATTTAATTTAAAATTATATTAATAATATATTTTATTTTATATATTGTTATTAGTCCCTGCTCTTCGGATTGTAGGGACTATAATAATCGAATCTATTTTTTTTCATTAGTTTGGCACTAAACCCAATAACTTTTCCCTGTTTTAAAGTAAAGTTTTCATAAATCATACAATTTCACTTTAAAATCCATATCATTTAACCTAAAGTTTTGAGTATGAGGGTCTTATTTGGCCTCTTCCCGAGGCACATGCGAATAAGATCTTAGCTTAAAAGCCCCATCAATCAAACATTTGATGAGTAATTTTCTTGAAGGCAAGTAATGCTAGAACTAAGTCTAGCATTACTTCCCTCACATTAAATGTGATGTAGTTTTTGTGATAGTTGAGCCAAAGTTTGTAAACAAACTGAATAAATTTTGACACATACTCCCTCCAAGCTGAATAACGATTGGCATATACTCCCTCTAGCTGTTTTGCTTCATGCATAGTTATGCAATCTGTCTCGATAGCTATCACACATACCTTCTTTGTTTCATAGCCAAGTGAGGTACTGTTTATTATTGCTTATGTTTTCCTCCCTCTCAATTGATTCTTGGAACTCTTACCTCTGTGATGGATCAATGGCTAGATCCGCTTGCTGCTGTAACTACTACATATCCTCATGAAGGTCGTGTGCAGGTTGCTCACTGTTTAATTTCTACAATGCTCATCCAATTCTGAACACTCAAGTGGATGAACTTTGTCTGCTCTATAGTTACACCTTCAACTGTTCTATTTGCATGGCCAGGGGGAAATCTGTTCTATAAGCTCATCTTGTTCCGGATTGAGCTTCAACTAGCCTCCACTTCGACACCTCCAACCAACATCCCTTTATTCAATTTGGGTTTTCTGGTCCCTGTGTTCCGTATTTTCTCGACTTCGTGCATATTCTGGTGTTAATTCTATTCAACCCCTAGTGCCTCAATTTCAACCTGTCGTTCACCATTGTTTCATTGTTGAGGCTAAGGATTAATTCTAATTTGGAGGTGGTCCTTCCTCCATTCGATCGCTGCATAAATTACAAGGTGAAATTAATTAGGTGATTGAATACTGAATTTGACTTTGTATTTGATGCATTGGGTTCAAAGAACTTTTTCGCTTCCCATTTTTTTTCCAGGTTTCTGAGGGGCCCTTTACTAACTAATATGACCAAGAAGGATTAGGAATGTCACGCCTAGAGTATCAATCTACATCTAGTTATATTTAGAGAAATTTAGATCTCTAGAGATGTATAGAGATTTCTAGTTTAGACGACTTTTGTTGTACTTATTGGATTCGCAGATGTGTTGTACTTATTGGACTTGCAGATGTCTAGTCTTGTGGAGTTACTCTGTAAGCGACCTTAGTGGGCGCATATTCACTTTCGTAGTAGCTGAATCATCTAGATGTTGTCCGCAATCGGTCCTGGTCTATCTTCCCAGCTGTGGAGCTTTTTGGCAAGGTAGTTTGATAAATTAATTATCTCAATATGTTCTATTTAATATTGTGAGCTTCAAAGTCTATCTTTATGAAATTCTTTTTTAAGACATTAAATTAATGTTTATTTTCAGTGTTTTTCTACCAATTGTGTCGAAAGGTGTAAAGACGTTGCGGCAACAAGTGTTGAAAGCAACTGGCAATATCCTTTGATCAATATAGAAACCTCACGAAAGAGCATTTTTCAGTAAGAAGAAAATCTACTTTAAGTGGCTATAATCCTCCGACCTCTTCAAAAATGAGTTCTTATTAATAAATAATGGAGAAAGAGGATTGAGGTATGCCCCCCACCCAATAAATACTTAATATTTTTTATGAATTCATTTCCAAGCGACATGCGTGCTCCAAGCCAGGTAGCCCAACTCGAGTATCCAAGCTCAGCCAATGAATATGTCCCTAACATAGGGAAATTGATTGAGATGTTGAATTTTAATAATAAAAAATCTATTTGAGTACAACGATGTTGTACTCCGTGAATCTCCAGGGAAGAAATCTCCACTGCTATCTCTACCCGGTGACAGCATGGATTTTGATCTCTTTACAACTAGGAGCATGCAGGGGGGAAAACTTCCAGAAAATGATATAAGTGGGTTTATATGCTTTGTAATTTTGTATAGCGAGGTCTCAGGTTCGAACCACAAAGGAACACACTTCTTTTAACCTCGTTGGACCCCTGAAAGTGGACGGTGGTAAAAAGAAAGTTGTTGGAAATTAAGTTTTTAATATCAAATAAAATCATAATTAACGTTGGTCATTGAATTTCTTGAAACAATAACAGGTGAACCTTATACATTACAGACAAAAATTTATGTAAGACCAGAAAATAACGGGGAAGAAAATAAGAGCAGCAAATCCACCTTTGATTTGATCCCAGCATAGATTTGACAAAATTATTCTATAAAAATGACTCAAAAGAACCACACTTGTAGTTGATCCAATGGGGCTTTCAAATACGAGAGCGATGCGTGCTCTCCATGCCTTCTTGATGTCGGCCTGAACTTATAATCCACCAACGTTTCTAATTCGTAATGTGGTGGTAAAAGTAGTTGGATTACTCTTGGATTACTCTTCTTATTAAATACGCTCTGAAATTGAACCACAAGCAGGTGGGCATGATAAAACACACTCTGAAATTGAACCACAAGTAGGTGGGCATGATAAAACACATCGAGAGTAATCATATCTGATGGGCAGGTGGGCCAATGCATGCAATAAAGGCATATTTTCCATGTGGCTTCATTATGGCATAAATAGTTCATCATAATGTTTTGAAATTTTATTTTTTTATTATCACTTAACTTATTAGACATTGTGGAATCATTTAACTTATTATTAGACATAATGTTTTTGAAATTATAATTTGTTTTTTAGAGTCACTTTCCATAATTCAAAACAATAAATAATTCAATTCAAATTTCTTATTCAAATCAAACTTATAACAAAACCTGGCCAATGATATTTCTTTAAGAGAAGAAACTTAACAAAACTTCATTCCTTTATACATTAATATTTAAAACCTCTAACGAAATTTTGCAAACGTTGTTACAAATCATGGAATTTTACTTTTGGATTGAAGCAGATAGGTTTTACTTCACTCAACAATATGATTGATATGTTTGGTCTATGAGTTAAACATTTATATAGTGTTTTATTTATGTAGTTAAGCTCCATGCAATAGAGTGAAGAACTAGAATGACAGTGGCGGTGATCATACTTGTACATGACTCCTTATCCATGTTTACTTCGAGTTCTAAATTCATTCTTGATGGGTATGAACTGAATTTTCTAGTTAATAGCTCTCTATCTCTTCTCTCAAGAAGAAGAAAGCAAAAGCAAGCAAATATGCCTATCAACAGTTGAGTTGGGGTCCTACGGGATATAGAAAAGGCTATTTTTTTTAACCATGTTTTAGATTATACATTTATATTTTACCAGTTAATGCTATTGCATGATTACTCTTTTCATAGCCTTCCTCTATGTATTAGTCGGCTTCAATACCTAATTTCAGGTAGTCGAAATCTTTCCTCTGCAAGAAGTTGTGTGGATTTAGGGACTGTTAAAAAACCCAACAAAGAAGGTTGCATTAACTGTAGGGAGGTGGAAGCGGAAGTGATTAAACTCACAGTCAGTATGAATGAAGAAGGGGAGACACTGCATTACAGAATTCAGGTGTGGATTGATTGATTTCATGTTCTTTTACTTTGCAAAACACTCAAACACAAAAAGAACGAAGATTGGTCTGCCACTGATCATGATAGCTAAGCGCGTGCATGTTTAGGATGCCATTTTTTTCGCTTGCAAGTGAGGAGGCAAGGACGTGCAGGGAGAGAGATGGTTTAGGGTTTTGTAGGTGTCAATGACAAGCACTGGAATTATATAGAGGTGCAAAACAGGATAGCTCGGACTTACAAATCAAATCTGGAGAACATCAAGGGTCATTTAATATATTAAAAGTTTGTCGACCTAGAATGAAAAATGAACTCTTATCAGATGTTAACAATGGGATAACCGTGATTAGGCTTGGAGATTATCATATTTTAATATTATATTAGTGAAAAATTTGTTCCCTATTACCATATACTTATACAAGGTCTGGATTTATTATAGGATTCTGAGATCCTTTATTAATTTAATCTATATTATACAACAATTAATCTATATTATACAACAATTAATCTATATTATACAACAATGTGTCCAATAAGTCATGGAGGTATTCCATTCTGAGGTGTCACTTAGTACATGTGTGATAATTTCTATCTTTTCATGGATAATTTTGATGTCCTATTTTTGTGACTCTACATCCCTTCTAGCTTTAAACAATTTTCTATGCATGCCATCTATGTTCAACAATTTTCTATGCATGTTATCTATGTTATCAAGTCGAAACTGCTTCCTACTTTTCAATCTATCGATAAACTCTCTCCAAGGCATTCCTTCACTTAAAATACAACTTAAGGCAGGGGCTTGCTGCTTAGTAGCTCCTCTTGTTTTTATATAAAATGAAAACCTACTTTAAAACCTAATAGCATGAATAGTATGGCTAAATTGTATGATAAAATTATATTATTATTATTTTTAGAATTTAAGTTATTATTATTTTTTAAGTATTATGAATAGGATGACTAAAATGTATTTTAAAAATTTATAATATTAAATCATTTTTCAATTATTAGGCTATAGAGAACAAATGCAATGCTCGTTGA
Organism: Picea engelmannii; assembly: GCA_009831015.1. NCBI lineage: Eukaryota > Viridiplantae > Streptophyta > Pinopsida > Pinales > Pinaceae > Picea > Picea engelmannii. The sequence continues at coordinate 6,489 of ML784813.1, forward strand.
ATATATTATGATCATTATTGCAACACTTTTGGTGACTATAACATGATCATTCATGGTTATTGGTTTTGTTTGGAAGTAAGTTTTGTGTTAAGTATTAACAATGTTTACATAGTTGTGTGTGGTATTTGGTATTTTAGATACCAAAATATGTTCATACAATCCTTTAAAAACATAAGATACCAACTCTGGGAGCCTGACTTATAAGGGAAACCAGGCCAAAATATAAAGATAAACAATTTGAGAACTAGAAGCTTAAATAACCAACAATCTAAGTAAATAACTATGAAAATACTAATACCATGAATATAAAAAAAACACAGAGATATCATGATTGCAAGATCTAAACATCCTATTAGCCATTGGAAGGAGGCCCCTAAGGGCCCTTCGGATAACATCTTCCATATTTATAGCAGCTGAAGAAGACTTTACCCACGGACGACATGCATAAGGAATTTGGAAGGAGCCACCATGGCGCTTTGCAATCCAAGAGACCATTGAGATGCGTTGACTATTATGTTCCTCCAAAGTTTCCATCCTTCGCTTAAGTTGTCTAAAGTCCTTCTCTTTAGGAAGCATTCCTAAAGCCACCATCATTTTTGTGTGCCAATAAAGTTCAAGATTCCTAAAAAATTTGGACTTCCTGGTTCTGGTGCAACCGAGATCAGGGATAATGCCTCCCACCTGATGATCAACTTCCTCATCTTCATTAATTATCTAACCAAATTCACTTCCACTTCCAAGGAAGACATAACAGCATGATCCTCCTAAGGGAGGAAATCATGATACATTTTCGAAGCCTTAAGGGTTTCCTTAGCTGCACACAAGAAACTAGCAAGGGAGAGCTTAGAGAACCTCCTACGGGGAGCCATAATGAAATAGGGGAGGGGGGAGGAAGCCCTCTTGACAGAGACACGGTAAGAATACCAACCAAAAAGAAACGAAGACTGGAGCATGCAATGAAAATGGAAACCTTTGAAAGTAGAAGCTTGATATTTTTGCATACTTAAGCTTCCCAAAGCCATCATACCAACAAGAGTGGAGAGTATAGAAGTATCAATGCCCTACATTTTCATAAGGAGCAAGAGAATGAAACATCGTACGAGGAGAGTCATGATCGTGTGACCCAGCTTCCTCCCATTCAAAACATTGATAATATCCATAACTACCTTAATCCTCGACGCATAGGAGATGTACGAGAGATAAGATGCATTTGATCTCCACCTACTTGAATGATGTCCTATTGTTGTCGACAGATGGTACCCCATCCGGGGAGTTGAAGTCTGCATGAGCTAAAGAGAGGCAAGACTACTTGAGGGGGGTAGAGGAGAGCTCATCCCAACTACAATCCACAATTAAGGAGGGGTTAGAAAATATTTCATTGGTAAGATGGTCCGCAACTTTATTGGCTTCACCTTGGACACGAGAGGGAACAATGACATAAATGAAATGGATGGTAGAGATAAGGAGATCCAGGATATCCTCAAGACGTGAGTTAGTGGAAGTTCAGGAAGGACGAGAACCATTTTGGAGTTTAGTAATCATGTGGACAATAAATTTCGAGTCCCCTCATCAATGATCTTGGTGAAACAATAGGTATTGTCTATGCACAATCTGTGAAGAAGCTCCCATAGTTTTGTTGCATTGTTGGAATTGATACCAATTATCGTATTATATTTTGATGAATGTTCCTTTGTCATCCTAAATGACCCTTCCATAGCTTGCAGGTCCAGGGTTGTCTTTAGACGCACCATCAAAATTCAGCATGATAAATCCTTGAGGGGGAAGGGACCATGTATAGGGTGAAGAGGGGATGGGGGAGCGAAGGGAGGGTGATATGGAAAATGCAAGGGGGGGAGGAAGCCAAAGAGAAACAAGAGGTTGTTCTTCATCATTGCACTTGATATCTTTAGGATAACATTTTTCTTTGAGAATAGTTTCCTGGATGTCGAGCTTGTTCTTATTCCAAATAAGGGAAGGTTGGGAGAAATCAACTTTGAATATTCGTCGATTCCTTTCTTTCCAAGTTTCCCATAAAACAAAACCTGGGAAGAGCTGCCAAATACGGTTCAGGATGGTGTTTTGATACCAATTGATGCTCCAAGAGGATATAGTTGAAAATATAGAATCTTTGATACGATCAGTTTTACGAAAGGAGATGTCCCCTTGGTCCCATATAAATTTATTGAAGGAGAAACAGTTGAGAAGGTGTTCCAGGGATTCATCTCCTTGAAGGAACATCACATAAAGACCCAGGCCAATAAACCTTTGAGGAAGGATATGATCCAAAGTGAGAATTTCCCTATGAGAAACTTGCTAAAGAAAGGTTGCTACCTTGGGCCATAGGTTCCACTTCCAATTTTTTTCCCATATGTCAACTGAGGGAATAACTGAATGATGAGAAACTAAATGATAAGATTATTAAAGAGTGAAGCATCATGTTGGATGATGTCGCCATCTTAATTTATCTGACTGAGAGGAGAATTTTATTTTCATGTTGTTAAGATCTGAGAGAAAAAAGGACAAAGAGAAGTGATCCTGGAGAGGGATATGATTAGGATGTAGGTGCCATGGACACTAGTAAGAAGATCTCGATTCATGAAGTCAACAGTGTTGAACCTTTTTACCTTGAGTTGTTTGAAGGGTGGCTTTGAGAGAATCGAAAATTGGATTGGACTATAAGGAGGGAAGTTGTTGGTAGGAGTCTTCCCATAAGAGGGCATAATGACCATCTTGAATCTCCCAAAAGTTGTGCATCTGAATCAAGGATACGTTTTTCCAGGTTGTGTTCCATATAAGGGATCCTAGCTCCTTTTACATTCTTATTAGCTTAGAGGTGGTTATGTGGTCGACATATTTCCTTTTCCATGGGTTACTCCAAAATTCCCCTCTGTTTTGAATCTAGTGCCACCAGGTTTTAGCTCCCAAGGTGTTTCTCAAGATCTCAAGGTCTCTTAGCCCCAATATCCCTTTGATTTTAGAAAGTCATAGAGTATTCCATGCAACCAAAACTCATTTATTTTATAATTGATCTCCCTGCCATAAAAAATTGCTTTGGATGGATTTAACCGATTTGAGGATCCTCTTAGGTGCAACCAGAGCATAGAATAGATGTAGAGGGATCGACTGGAGGACTGATTTGAGAAGAACCAAATGACCAAATATATTTAGGTGGCCGAAGGTCCAACTAGAAATCATTTTGCTAAGCTAAGAAAGTAAATCCTCTGAGGAGTTGTTGTTGAGGCTAGAAGGGGATCTTGAAGGTATTTGGACACAAGGGAGCTCCTTGAAAACCAATAATACATAAGATGTAGAATTGGACATAAAGAGATGTGTTGAAGAAGAAGATATGGGACTTGAGATTATTTATTGAGGTGCCCGAGGCCTCCATGAAGTCATCAAGAACTCGCTTGAAGGCTCTTGCTTCCCTTGCAAAGGGGATGCCCATCAACATGGTATATCAACAACAAACTGATTGCGAGAAAGGGGGGAATCAAAGTGATACAATTTAAGGCCTTGAAACTTTTTGGAAGATATGGCCACTTTGAGGCTTCGACCCAATCCTTCTTCCATAAAATGAATAAAAAGGGGGAGAGGGGATCACCTTGCCTAATGCCCCTATAGGGGAAAAAGGGGGAAGAGGGTGCATCATTTATCAAGAGAGAGAAGAAAGCAAAGGAGATGAGAGCCATGATACATTTAACTCAATCAGGATGGAATCTAAAGGCCAAAATAACTTCATTGATGTATTGCCAACTGATTTTATCGAAAGATTTTGACATGTCCAATTTTATAAGCATGCTAGGGGATTTGGTCATTTTTAGAGAATGCACAACTCCATGTGCGAGAATGATACTATCCATAATTTGACGGCCTTCTATGTAGTTGGATTGTTTGCGAGAAACCAAATGGGTTAAAATGGGTTTAAGGAACAAAGCTATTGTCACACACCCACTACGGCATAATAAATTTTTTTCTTTTCGTCAAGGGACAGAATCCCCGAAGTCCTACGAGGGCCTAGCACAGGCTATTTCTTCCCTATTCACCTCCCTGTGATCGTGGGTTAGGACCACAAGCCAAACAAATATGGCATCCTTTCGCTCTTCACGGCTCAACACTACCATAGTGTCGAGTTTTTTGACTCTGCAAACCCCGACACAGCGAAGCGCCGAACCCCGAAAGGGCTAGCGAGTAAAAGATTCATGTTTGGGTCTTGTCCTCGTGAACACATTCTGTGACCCCGCGCTTAAATTGGCAAGGACCTTACCGGCCCTTTGTGATTCGGGAAATCGCGATGCATGACTTCTTCCTTTCCCATTCAAATCCCCAAAATCCACGAAGTCTCCCAAGTTTCCCTCCAAAGGAGATCAACTGTTGTAAGCCTCCCCTGATCTGACGGTTTGGATCCTTTCAGGATTTCAGTGCCCGGGGGTTCGAGATGAAACGATCCCAAAAACCCATATCATGCAAATCTCTGAATTATGGTATGGGGATCCGTGTAGGAGATCAATGACCCTTGATAGTGTGGATCCAATGGTCCACAGGATTTCGAAACTTTCCCTGACCTTTGACCGCTCACCACGCGTCTCCCTTGACGGATGGTCCATATTCCTTCGGGACTTCTCTTTGACACTTCTCTCAACTTGCCACTTCGCGAGTTGTAGCGTCAAATCTTGGCACCTCTCCTTCACGAACCCCCGAGAAGCGATATTTATTATCCTTATCGCGTTCTTGCTACTCGGGACTTCACAAGTCCAAGGGTTGAGCTCTCAAGCTCTTATCCCGTGAATCCCCGAGACGCGAGAAGTCAACGGAACATTGATTCCCTTCTCCAAGCGACTCATGTCCACCCGTCAATCATGTGGGCCCCACTAGGAAATTCTACCACGCGTTCTCTCATGCTCGGCTCTCGGCACTTCGCTACTCAGGAAGTCGTAAACGATTCCTTTCAACCCCTGAACTCACAAACCCCCGATATACGATGTAACGAGATGCCAAATCCCACGACTGTCCTTCCTCTTTGATCAACGGCCCAGATCGTATCGCAATCTCGCGACTTGGGACTTCGTGACTCCGAGAGTCGGGTCTTCCACCTTCAAACTTACGAATCCCCGATATGTGAAATGGACAAATCTCTGCCACCTGTCCTCTTTGATTAACGACCCAGATCACATCGCGATCTCGCGACTCGGGACTTCGTGAGTCCAAGAGTCGGGTCTTCCACCTTCAAACTTACGAATCCCTGATATGAGAAATGGACAGATCTCTGCCACCTGTCCTCCAACATGGACAGTCTTGATGTCTTCGAGACTTTTGGGACGTAGTCGAGTTCATTCTTTTGCCTAAGTAAAGCATTAGATCAACGGCTTATAGGGTTTCGATGGGTCCCTGGGATCTACGGTCCAGGATCCTCCCGCGACTTCACCATTTGCGAGGTCAAGAGACTTCCTCTTCTGACTCCCGATGTCTGAATCCCTGATAGGGAGGATCTCGCGACACGTGTCCTTCTGCAGACGGGTGGCTCAGATCTATTTCGCCTTATCGCGATTTCTGAGGTCAAGAACTCAGACTCTAATCCTCTGGATCCCCGAGCTCCCGAACATCGATATCCCGATACAATCTCCTTCTCGGAACTCTCGCTCTACTACCCTTCGCGTGAGGTTTAAACCTCGTGTAATTATCGACAGATCCAACGACTGTCGGTTTTTTAGACCAATATCTGACGGCTCAGACCTGTCTCTCCATTGCACCGTTCCTAAGCTGCCTGGACACGAATTCATGGTCCAGATTCTTTCACGAACCTTGGGGATATACGATCCCGATTTCTTCGCTACTCGCGAAGATAAAGGAAAAAGGGTTAAGGCATTTAATGCCCTCGTTTATTCCTTTGATCTAACGGTCGTGAATGCCCGCAGATCTCCCGACAGGATTTAATCCGTTGATCAATACTTATTCTTCAAATCCTTAAGGGATTCTGCGACTTCTGCGCCTCTACAGAGTCTTTGCAGACAAAGTGCTACCTCTTCTGAGATTCTCAAAAAGGGTGTCTCTATGGGGAGATTTATCCAGGGTATCACCCGAGATGGATAAGGGTATAGGTTTCCCGAGAGACGGCTTGAATTCTGAATTGATTCAATGTGCGTATATACATATAAATCTATTTATAGACATAAGCCATACATGGCCCTTCCATTATAAGCATGCAACCACCATTTCAGAATCAAAACACTACAAAGGAAGTCTTATACTCAGACCATTTATAAAAGTGCACAGACTATGAGCATATATGTCAGCATATGAATTTTCAAGGTGCAAGATGTAAAACACTTATCAGAAAATAACACCAGAAATGAGTGAAACCGCTGAGAGGGGTGCTCATTTCCACCCAACCGTAGGCTCAGCGACTCCCAATGGATTTACCACTAGCCACCCCCGAGCTGATACCACGATGTTGCGAGACTGTATCTCGGTTTTCCAGTGACCAAGAACGAGGGTTACTCTCCCCCTTCTCCGCTATCACTCCCTCTGCATATCTCCAGAGTTCTTCCTCCTTCCCTCGCGTCTGCCCCCTTCTCGCTCCTTCCTCACACATTTTCCTCTTGTGAGGTTGCGTGTGGCATGATTTCCCTCGCGGTGGTCAGGCCCGAGGCTCCTACGGATGGGCGGTTCACTTCCCCCATCCCTCATTAATTCCCGAGGAGCCATCTACCTACCAACCTGCGAGTAAATTATTTCAGGCCAGCGAGCCGCTCTTGGTTCTCCGGGCTAGCGAGCCCTCTTGGTTCTCTGGGCCAGTGAAGTCCAAATACGGTATTGGCTTCGGTGGAAGTTAACGCCACCTTTCCAGGTGCCTTCAACCACCTTTCTTCAGCCATCGTGGTCTCTTTTTCAGCATATCACCTCTCAGCAGTCCTGCAATATATATAATCTTATTTACATTCATCGACCTTTTTCACAAGGTCCATTCACATCACACATTCACATTCTTGAGTTTGCCACAGTTCTTGGCCAGTATAGTTATTTTTACAAACTCGGGGAAACAAGGTGTTACAACTATAACCTTGGAGATTATTTTATAGATAACATGACATAAGGCTATAGGGAAAAAATTATTGGGGCCAAACACTTTTTCTTGTTTGGGACAAGAGAAAGGAAGGTAACATTCAATACAGGAAGGACACTAGAGATCCTTTGTGATTCTACCACCAAATCCCATACATCAAGCTTGATCACGTGCCAACAATGATGAAATAACTCTGAACTGAAGTCATTAGGTTTAGGGGACGTACCTGGGGATAAAATGAGGATGGAATATTCCACCACTTCCAAGGAAATGGGGTGCATAAGGCTGGAATTTTGTTCATCTGAGATCAAACATGGGATAGTTTTGCTGATGGAATGGATGGCAATATTCTGTCAGGTTAGGGTTTAGTAAGCAAATCCTAAAAATTGATATTAGCTCATGGTCAATGTCATTATGAGAAGTAAGCCCGTTAGCATGAGTATAAGTAATTTGGGTGATGCAGTTTGAGTCATGCCTCTAGACCATGGAACAATGAAAGAATTTGGAATTTCGTTCTCCCTCCTTGAGCCATTGAACTCGATACTTTTTCTTCCACAACATTTCCTCTTTCTTTTGTCTCTCTTTGAGATGGGATAAAAGTGCATTTTCCTGATGAGTAAGATCCTCCGATCGGCCTCGAAGGATGATATGTTGCTAGAGATATTCCATTTTGGATTCTAGATGTCTTTAGGCTTGAAAGATGTTTCCAAAGACCGATTTTTTCCATAATTTAATGTGTTGTTTAATATTTTTGAGTCTCTGCTAGAAGCGATACATAAGGGAACCTTTATCAACCCGAGCTTCATTTAACTAGATATGGATGTTATTGAGAAAGTTAGGATGTGAGAGCCAATTTTTTTTCAAAACTAAAGGGATTTTTAAGGGGATTGCTTTGGATTTCTAAAATGAGACAAATTGGCCAATGGTCTAAACCAGATGCAAGAAGGATAGTAGAATCAATATGCATCCCTGAGAACATGAGCAATTTTGACACTAGGAACCTATCTAATCTGCAAGCAACCTGTTGGGATCCACCTCTGCGATTATTCCAAGTAAAAAGGCCATTGTTGGTATCGATGTCAATGAACTGTCTATCCACGATGAGATCTTTGAAGGCCACACTTTCGATATCAAGACGCCTTATTCCTCCTTTTTTTTATTCCAGGGAAGTGATGAGGTTAAAATCACCCCCAATGATCCAGAAGTGCTAATTGATGAGATCAGAAATGTGCTGAAGTTGGAGGAGGAATTTGAGATTTTCATTGAGTTATTGAGGTCCATAAACATTAGTGATGAATCATGTTTATTCCACTTCGATTGGTTTGAATCTGGTCGTTATTACATTGAGAGGTGCTCTACAGCCCAGTAGGGGGAGATGTTCATGTAACATAACACATTAAAATAATAATAAAATAATTAAAATTTATGTCAGCTCAATTACATACACACACACACACTTTCAATGAATAACAACCAACATAGATCCATATTAACTATGGATCTATCAAACATCGAGAGAGACTAAATCTCTCTTCAGGTGAAAACCTTTTTTATAGTGGAAAACTTGAGGAAAGGTGAATGGTTTGCACCTTAAGAGATTTGATCCCTCTCAGAGCTTGATAGATCCAGAGTTAAGATGGATCTAGGATGGAACTACAATTGGTGCAAAAAAAGTTGTTTATGAGGATAGCATCAGGGGTCTAAAGGATGGAAAGGACATCTTCCATTCCTGTAGAAT
>ML784813.1:15386-37182 GCA_009831015.1 Picea engelmannii
TCAAGGGAGACGCGTGGTGAGCGGTCAAAGGTCAGGGAAAGTTTCGAAATCCTGTGGACCATTGGATCCACACTATCAAGGGTCATTGATCTCCTACACGGATCCCCATACCATAATTCAGAGATTTGCATGATATGGGTTTTTGGGATCGTTTCATCTCGAACCCCCGGGCACTGAAATCCTGAAAGGATCCAAACCGTCAGATCAGGGGAGGCTTACAACAGTTGATCTCCTTTGGAGGGAAACTTGGGAGACTTCGTGGATTTTGGGGATTTGAATGGGAAAGGAAGAAGTCATGCATCGCGATTTCCCGAATCACAAAGGGCCGGTAAGGTCCTTGCCAATTTAAGCGCGGGGTCACAGAATGTGTTCACGAGGACAAGACCCAAACATGAATCTTTTACTCGCTAGCCCTTTCGGGGTTCGGCGCTTCGCTGTGTCGGGGTTTGCAGAGTCAAAAAACTCGACACTATGGTAGTGTTGAGCCGTGAAGAGCGAAAGGATGCCATATTTGTTTGGCTTGTGGTCCTAACCCACGATCACAGGGAGGTGAATAGGGAAGAAATAGCCTGTGCTAGGCCCTCGTAGGACTTCGGGGATTCTGTCCCTTGACGAAAAGAAAAAAATTTATTATGCCGTAGTGGGTGTGTGACAATAGCTTTGTTCCTTAAACCCATTTTAACCCATTTGGTTTCTCGCAAACAATCCAACTACATAGAAGGCCGTCAAATTATGGATAGTATCATTCTCGCACATGGAGTTGTGCATTCTCTAAAAATGACCAAATCCCCTAGCATGCTTATAAAATTGGACATGTCAAAATCTTTCGATAAAATCAGTTGGCAATACATCAATGAAGTTATTTTGGCCTTTAGATTCCATCCTGATTGAGTTAAATGTATCATGGCTCTCATCTCCTTTGCTTTCTTCTCTCTCTTGATAAATGATGCACCCTCTTCCCCCTTTTTCCCCTATAGGGGCATTAGGCAAGGTGATCCCCTCTCCCCCTTTTTATTCATTTTATGGAAGAAGGATTGGGTCGAAGCCTCAAAGTGGCCATATCTTCCAAAAAGTTTCAAGGCCTTAAATTGTATCACTTTGATTCCCCCCTTTCTCGCAATCAGTTTGTTGTTGATATACCATGTTGATGGGCATCCCCTTTGCAAGGGAAGCAAGAGCCTTCAAGCGAGTTCTTGATGACTTCATGGAGGCCTCGGGCACCTCAATAAATAATCTCAAGTCCCATATCTTCTTCTTCAACACATCTCTTTATGTCCAATTCTACATCTTATGTATTATTGGTTTTCAAGGAGCTCCCTTGTGTCCAAATACCTTCAAGATCCCCTTCTAGCCTCAACAACAACTCCTCAGAGGATTTACTTTCTTAGCTTAGCAAAATGATTTCTAGTTGGACCTTCGGCCACCTAAATATATTTGGTCATTTGGTTCTTCTCAAATCAGTCCTCCAGTCGATCCCTCTACATCTATTCTATGCTCTGGTTGCACCTAAGAGGATCCTCAAATCGGTTAAATCCATCCAAAGCAATTTTTTATGGCAGGGAGATCAATTATAAAATAAATGAGTTTTGGTTGCATGGAATACTCTATGACTTTCTAAAATCAAAGGGATATTGGGGCTAAGAGACCTTGAGATCTTGAGAAACACCTTGGGAGCTAAAACCTGGTGGCACTAGATTCAAAACAGAGGGGAATTTTGGAGTAACCCATGGAAAAGGAAATATGTCGACCACATAACCACCTCTAAGCTAATAAGAATGTAAAAGGAGCTAGGATCCCTTATATGGAACACAACCTGGAAAAACGTATCCTTGATTCAGATGCACAACTTTTGGGAGATTCAAGATGGTCATTATGCCCTCTTATGGGAAGACTCCTACCAACAACTTCCCTCCTTATAGTCCAATCCAATTTTCGATTCTCTCAAAGCCACCCTTCAAACAACTCAAGGTAAAAAGGTTCAACACTGTTGACTTCATGAATCGAGATCTTCTTACTAGTGTCCATGGCACCTACATCCTAATCATATCCCTCTCCAGGATCACTTCTCTTTGTCCTTTTTTCTCTCAGATCTTAACAACATGAAAATAAAATTCTCCTCTCAGTCAGATAAATTAAGATGGCGACATCATCCAACATGATGCTTCACTCTTTAATAATCTTATCATTTAGTTTCTCATCATTCAGTTATTCCCTCAGTTGACATATGGGAAAAAAATTGGAAGTGGAACCTATGGCCCAAGGTAGCAACCTTTCTTTAGCAAGTTTCTCATAGGGAAATTCTCACTTTGGATCATATCCTTCCTCAAAGGTTTATTGGCCTGGGTCTTTATGTGATGTTCCTTCAAGGAGATGAATCCCTGGAACACCTTCTCAACTGTTTCTCCTTCAATAAATTTATATGGGACCAAGGGGACATCTCCTTTCGTAAAACTGATCGTATCAAAGATTCTATATTTTCAACTATATCCTCTTGGAGCATCAATTGGTATCAAAACACCATCCTGAACCGTATTTGGCAGCTCTTCCCAGGTTTTGTTTTATGGGAAACTTGGAAAGAAAGGAATCGACGAATATTCAAAGTTGATTTCTCCCAACCTTCCCTTATTTGGAATAAGAACAAGCTCGACATCCAGGAAACTATTCTCAAAGAAAAATGTTATCCTAAAGATATCAAGTGCAATGATGAAGAACAACCTCTTGTTTCTCTTTGGCTTCCTCCCCCCCTTGCATTTTCCATATCACCCTCCCTTCGCTCCCCCATCCCCTCTTCACCCTATACATGGTCCCTTCCCCCTCAAGGATTTATCATGCTGAATTTTGATGGTGCGTCTAAAGACAACCCTGGACCTGCAAGCTATGGAAGGGTCATTTAGGATGACAAAGGAACATTCATCAAAATATAATACGATAATTGGTATCAATTCCAACAATGCAACAAAACTATGGGAGCTTCTTCACAGATTGTGCATAGACAATACCTATTGTTTCACCAAGATCATTGATGAGGGGACTCGAAATTTATTGTCCACATGATTACTAAACTCCAAAATGGTTCTCGTCCTTCCTGAACTTCCACTAACTCACGTCTTGAGGATATCCTGGATCTCCTTATCTCTACCATCCATTTCATTTATGTCATTGTTCCCTCTCGTGTCCAAGGTGAAGCCAATAAAGTTGCGGACCATCTTACCAATGAAATATTTTCTAACCCCTCCTTAATTGTGGATTGTAGTTGGGATGAGCTCTCCTCTACCCCCCTCAAGTAGTCTTGCCTCTCTTTAGCTCATGCAGACTTCAACTCCCCGGATGGGGTACCATCTGTCGACAACAATAGGACATCATTCAAGTAGGTGGAGATCAAATGCATCTTATCTCTCGTACATCTCCTATGCGTCGAGGATTAAGGTAGTTATGGATATTATCAATGTTTTGAATGGGAGGAAGCTGGGTCACACGATCATGACTCTCCTCGTACGATGTTTCATTCTCTTGCTCCTTATGAAAATGTAGGGCATTGATACTTCTATACTCTCCACTCTTGTTGGTATGATGGCTTTGGGAAGCTTAAGTATGCAAAAATATCAAGCTTCTACTTTCAAAGGTTTCCATTTTCATTGCATGCTCCAGTCTTCGTTTCTTTTTGGTTGGTATTCTTACCGTGTCTCTGTCAAGAGGGCTTCCTCCCCCCTCCCCTATTTCATTATGGCTCCCCGTAGGAGGTTCTCTAAGCTCTCCCTTGCTAGTTTCTTGTGTGCAGCTAAGGAAACCCTTAAGGCTTCGAAAATGTATCATGATTTCCTCCCTTAGGAGGATCATGCTGTTATGTCTTCCTTGGAAGTGGAAGTGAATTTGGTTAGATAATTAATGAAGATGAGGAAGTTGATCATCAGGTGGGAGGCATTATCCCTGATCTCGGTTGCACCAGAACCAGGAAGTCCAAATTTTTTAGGAATCTTGAACTTTATTGGCACACAAAAATGATGGTGGCTTTAGGAATGCTTCCTAAAGAGAAGGACTTTAGACAACTTAAGCGAAGGATGGAAACTTTGGAGGAACATAATAGTCAACGCATCTCAATGGTCTCTTGGATTGCAAAGCGCCATGGTGGCTCCTTCCAAATTCCTTATGCATGTCGTCCGTGGGTAAAGTCTTCTTCAGCTGCTATAAATATGGAAGATGTTATCCGAAGGGCCCTTAGGGGCCTCCTTCCAATGGCTAATAGGATGTTTAGATCTTGCAATCATGATATCTCTGTGTTTTTTTTATATTCATGGTATTAGTATTTTCATAGTTATTTACTTAGATTGTTGGTTATTTAAGCTTCTAGTTCTCAAATTGTTTATCTTTATATTTTGGCCTGGTTTCCCTTATAAGTCAGGCTCCCAGAGTTGGTATCTTATGTTTTTAAAGGATTGTATGAACATATTTTGGTATCTAAAATACCAAATACCACACACAACTATGTAAACATTGTTAATACTTAACACAAAACTTACTTCCAAACAAAACCAATAACCATGAATGATCATGTTATAGTCACCAAAAGTGTTGCAATAATGATCATAATATATTCAACGAGCATTGCATTTGTTCTCTATAGCCTAATAATTGAAAAATGATTTAATATTATAAATTTTTAAAATACATTTTAGTCATCCTATTCATAATACTTAAAAAATAATAATAACTTAAATTCTAAAAATAATAATAATATAATTTTATCATACAATTTAGCCATACTATTCATGCTATTAGGTTTTAAAGTAGGTTTTCATTTTATATAAAAACAAGAGGAGCTACTAAGCAGCAAGCCCCTGCCTTAAGTTGTATTTTAAGTGAAGGAATGCCTTGGAGAGAGTTTATCGATAGATTGAAAAGTAGGAAGCAGTTTCGACTTGATAACATAGATAACATGCATAGAAAATTGTTGAACATAGATGGCATGCATAGAAAATTGTTTAAAGCTAGAAGGGATGTAGAGTCACAAAAATAGGACATCAAAATTATCCATGAAAAGATAGAAATTATCACACATGTACTAAGTGACACCTCAGAATGGAATACCTCCATGACTTATTGGACACATTGTTGTATAATATAGATTAATTGTTGTATAATATAGATTAATTGTTGTATAATATAGATTAAATTAATAAAGGATCTCAGAATCCTATAATAAATCCAGACCTTGTATAAGTATATGGTAATAGGGAACAAATTTTTCACTAATATAATATTAAAATATGATAATCTCCAAGCCTAATCACGGTTATCCCATTGTTAACATCTGATAAGAGTTCATTTTTCATTCTAGGTCGACAAACTTTTAATATATTAAATGACCCTTGATGTTCTCCAGATTTGATTTGTAAGTCCGAGCTATCCTGTTTTGCACCTCTATATAATTCCAGTGCTTGTCATTGACACCTACAAAACCCTAAACCATCTCTCTCCCTGCACGTCCTTGCCTCCTCACTTGCAAGCGAAAAAAATGGCATCCTAAACATGCACGCGCTTAGCTATCATGATCAGTGGCAGACCAATCTTCGTTCTTTTTGTGTTTGAGTGTTTTGCAAAGTAAAAGAACATGAAATCAATCAATCCACACCTGAATTCTGTAATGCAGTGTCTCCCCTTCTTCATTCATACTGACTGTGAGTTTAATCACTTCCGCTTCCACCTCCCTACAGTTAATGCAACCTTCTTTGTTGGGTTTTTTAACAGTCCCTAAATCCACACAACTTCTTGCAGAGGAAAGATTTCGACTACCTGAAATTAGGTATTGAAGCCGACTAATACATAGAGGAAGGCTATGAAAAGAGTAATCATGCAATAGCATTAACTGGTAAAATATAAATGTATAATCTAAAACATGGTTAAAAAAAATAGCCTTTTCTATATCCCGTAGGACCCCAACTCAACTGTTGATAGGCATATTTGCTTGCTTTTGCTTTCTTCTTCTTGAGAGAAGAGATAGAGAGCTATTAACTAGAAAATTCAGTTCATACCCATCAAGAATGAATTTAGAACTCGAAGTAAACATGGATAAGGAGTCATGTACAAGTATGATCACCGCCACTGTCATTCTAGTTCTTCACTCTATTGCATGGAGCTTAACTACATAAATAAAACACTATATAAATGTTTAACTCATAGACCAAACATATCAATCATATTGTTGAGTGAAGTAAAACCTATCTGCTTCAATCCAAAAGTAAAATTCCATGATTTGTAACAACGTTTGCAAAATTTCGTTAGAGGTTTTAAATATTAATGTATAAAGGAATGAAGTTTTGTTAAGTTTCTTCTCTTAAAGAAATATCATTGGCCAGGTTTTGTTATAAGTTTGATTTGAATAAGAAATTTGAATTGAATTATTTATTGTTTTGAATTATGGAAAGTGACTCTAAAAAACAAATTATAATTTCAAAAACATTATGTCTAATAATAAGTTAAATGATTCCACAATGTCTAATAAGTTAAGTGATAATAAAAAAATAAAATTTCAAAACATTATGATGAACTATTTATGCCATAATGAAGCCACATGGAAAATATGCCTTTATTGCATGCATTGGCCCACCTGCCCATCAGATATGATTACTCTCGATGTGTTTTATCATGCCCACCTACTTGTGGTTCAATTTCAGAGTGTGTTTTATCATGCCCACCTGCTTGTGGTTCAATTTCAGAGCGTATTTAATAAGAAGAGTAATCCAAGAGTAATCCAACTACTTTTACCACCACATTACGAATTAGAAACGTTGGTGGATTATAAGTTCAGGCCGACATCAAGAAGGCATGGAGAGCACGCATCGCTCTCGTATTTGAAAGCCCCATTGGATCAACTACAAGTGTGGTTCTTTTGAGTCATTTTTATAGAATAATTTTGTCAAATCTATGCTGGGATCAAATCAAAGGTGGATTTGCTGCTCTTATTTTCTTCCCCGTTATTTTCTGGTCTTACATAAATTTTTGTCTGTAATGTATAAGGTTCACCTGTTATTGTTTCAAGAAATTCAATGACCAACGTTAATTATGATTTTATTTGATATTAAAAACTTAATTTCCAACAACTTTCTTTTTACCACCGTCCACTTTCAGGGGTCCAACGAGGTTAAAAGAAGTGTGTTCCTTTGTGGTTCGAACCTGAGACCTCGCTATACAAAATTACAAAGCATATAAACCCACTTATATCATTTTCTGGAAGTTTTCCCCCCTGCATGCTCCTAGTTGTAAAGAGATCAAAATCCATGCTGTCACCGGGTAGAGATAGCAGTGGAGATTTCTTCCCTGGAGATTCACGGAGTACAACATCGTTGTACTCAAATAGATTTTTTATTATTAAAATTCAACATCTCAATCAATTTCCCTATGTTAGGGACATATTCATTGGCTGAGCTTGGATACTCGAGTTGGGCTACCTGGCTTGGAGCACGCATGTCGCTTGGAAATGAATTCATAAAAAATATTAAGTATTTATTGGGTGGGGGGCATACCTCAATCCTCTTTCTCCATTATTTATTAATAAGAACTCATTTTTGAAGAGGTCGGAGGATTATAGCCACTTAAAGTAGATTTTCTTCTTACTGAAAAATGCTCTTTCGTGAGGTTTCTATATTGATCAAAGGATATTGCCAGTTGCTTTCAACACTTGTTGCCGCAACGTCTTTACACCTTTCGACACAATTGGTAGAAAAACACTGAAAATAAACATTAATTTAATGTCTTAAAAAAGAATTTCATAAAGATAGACTTTGAAGCTCACAATATTAAATAGAACATATTGAGATAATTAATTTATCAAACTACCTTGCCAAAAAGCTCCACAGCTGGGAAGATAGACCAGGACCGATTGCGGACAACATCTAGATGATTCAGCTACTACGAAAGTGAATATGCGCCCACTAAGGTCGCTTACAGAGTAACTCCACAAGACTAGACATCTGCAAGTCCAATAAGTACAACACATCTGCGAATCCAATAAGTACAACAAAAGTCGTCTAAACTAGAAATCTCTATACATCTCTAGAGATCTAAATTTCTCTAAATATAACTAGATGTAGATTGATACTCTAGGCGTGACATTCCTAATCCTTCTTGGTCATATTAGTTAGTAAAGGGCCCCTCAGAAACCTGGAAAAAAAATGGGAAGCGAAAAAGTTCTTTGAACCCAATGCATCAAATACAAAGTCAAATTCAGTATTCAATCACCTAATTAATTTCACCTTGTAATTTATGCAGCGATCGAATGGAGGAAGGACCACCTCCAAATTAGAATTAATCCTTAGCCTCAACAATGAAACAATGGTGAACGACAGGTTGAAATTGAGGCACTAGGGGTTGAATAGAATTAACACCAGAATATGCACGAAGTCGAGAAAATACGGAACACAGGGACCAGAAAACCCAAATTGAATAAAGGGATGTTGGTTGGAGGTGTCGAAGTGGAGGCTAGTTGAAGCTCAATCCGGAACAAGATGAGCTTATAGAACAGATTTCCCCCTGGCCATGCAAATAGAACAGTTGAAGGTGTAACTATAGAGCAGACAAAGTTCATCCACTTGAGTGTTCAGAATTGGATGAGCATTGTAGAAATTAAACAGTGAGCAACCTGCACACGACCTTCATGAGGATATGTAGTAGTTACAGCAGCAAGCGGATCTAGCCATTGATCCATCACAGAGGTAAGAGTTCCAAGAATCAATTGAGAGGGAGGAAAACATAAGCAATAATAAACAGTACCTCACTTGGCTATGAAACAAAGAAGGTATGTGTGATAGCTATCGAGACAGATTGCATAACTATGCATGAAGCAAAACAGCTAGAGGGAGTATATGCCAATCGTTATTCAGCTTGGAGGGAGTATGTGTCAAAATTTATTCAGTTTGTTTACAAACTTTGGCTCAACTATCACAAAAACTACATCACATTTAATGTGAGGGAAGTAATGCTAGACTTAGTTCTAGCATTACTTGCCTTCAAGAAAATTACTCATCAAATGTTTGATTGATGGGGCTTTTAAGCTAAGATCTTATTCGCATGTGCCTCGGGAAGAGGCCAAATAAGACCCTCATACTCAAAACTTTAGGTTAAATGATATGGATTTTAAAGTGAAATTGTATGATTTATGAAAACTTTACTTTAAAACAGGGAAAAGTTATTGGGTTTAGTGCCAAACTAATGAAAAAAAATAGATTCGATTATTATAGTCCCTACAATCCGAAGAGCAGGGACTAATAACAATATATAAAATAAAATATATTATTAATATAATTTTAAATTAAATGAAAAAATTGATATTTAAATATTACATATAAATAAAATATTTATTTAATTTCAAATATATTAATATATTTTTAAAATATTTAAAATTTTATTTAAATTTATGCGATAGATAAGTTAATGTATCTTGGTTAATATGAATAACTTAAAGTGTTATTATGTTAGAGTTTAATTTCAAATATATTAATACATTTTTAAAATATTTAAAATATTATTTAAATTTATGCATTAGATAAGTTAATGTATCTTGGTTAAGATGAATAGCTTAAAGTGTTATTATGTTAGATTTAAATCTTAGATTTGAAAAATAGAATAATAAATAATTAAAATTGAAAAATTGAAATTTAATTATTTTAATGTGTAATTTCAAATATATTAATAATTTTTTTAAATATTTAAATTTATATACATAAGTTGATGTATTTGGTTAAAATGAATAGCTTAAATTGTTATTATGTTAAAGTCCCATATTAGATTTGAAAATAGAATAATAAATAATTGAAATTTAATTATTTTAATTTGTTTTAAATTTAATTGGTTTATTATCATATTTTAGAATAACATAAATTATTGAATATTTAGAAGAGTAAATATCTTAAAAACATTCAGAAATTAAAGTTTAGTTGTTTTAAAAAAAAAAATAGCTAAAACAATTCAATAATTGAAGTTTAGTTGTTTAATGTTTTTTATATTGATTAATTTGTTTATTTATAATTTTCTATTTTATTTAGGTTCGTGTTTATAAAATAATATAAAATTAATATAATTAAAAAGCCATAAAAAATAAGTAATATAGGAGGATTTAAAATTGTTTTTATTGGTCAATTTTATTTTATTTTGATTCAAGGAAATATGTTAACGATTCAAAACCTAGAGGTATCTAGCATGAGTGGAAGTGTGCTCATTTATTAAAAAAAAAAAAAACCATGTTAGATGGTGTGGTTTTTTTTAAATAGAGTCTTATGCTTAGATAACAATTAGTGATGTTTCTCCTCTTTGCTAGGAGAAGTGTGCCTCTTTATGAACCAAAAGTTGTCATGTGAGGTGGTTTGTTTTTCCTTGAATAACGATAATCAATTACTCTGCATTTGTAAATAATAATTAGTGATGAGTGTGCTCTTTTATGGAGCATAGTAGATCATGTCAATTGGAGTGGTTTTACTTAAATAATAGTGATGAGTCAACTCACAATATAAATAACAATCAATGATGACTATGACTATCCTCACATTTTGTCATGACTATCCTTACTATAAATTGATAGTGTCAATGACTATTCTCACTATGAATTGATAATCACCTTGAAAAAAGAAATCTTCCAAAATTATAATTTATTCATTATTATATATTTCACATTGTTTTTGTTTAAAATAAATTGATACCCACCTAAAAAAACATCTTTCAAAATTATAATTTATCCATTATTATATATTTAACATTCTTTTTGTTTAAGATATATTCAGTATGTTTTATTGTTTTGTTTCATTATTTTAACAATGTTTTTGTTTATGATATATTCATAATTTTTTGATATTTTGTTTCACTATTTAACAATGACATTTGGTAATTCAACGTCATCAACAATGTCTAAGTTGGCTATTCACGTTTACCTTACTTTGACACTCTCCAACTTGAAATTCACCAAGCTGATTTTGTTCGTCGACTCCTTCCATTTGTTGGATTTTAGACCTCCAAGCTTTGCTCACATCAAACTTGCTTGATGTATATCTAAATCGAGGCGACACTTAGAATTCTTTGTAAGTGCAATTATACTTTCTTGTAACATTAAATCATAATTGATTTATTGATGAGTAACTTTTCACATTCTAAACAACAAAGATAGAATATTTCTTCGAAGGCTTGTGTCATAATTATGTATTCAATTTCACTATTTGGTATATAGATGCCATCTCTTTCTTATATCTCTTAATTACATTGCAATGTTAATGTTTACTCACTAATCGATATTTTGGTATTGGTATTACCTTTTTAGTTACGTTCAAAAACACATTTTACAATTCAAGTGGGAGACATGTATAATGTATTGTTTGGATATTGATGTGATATAAGTTGGTTTGATATAATGTTTATTTTTTTGGAGTAAGTTATTTTGTTTAGAATTATATGTGTGTATAATGAAGACTTCATAGTTTCAAGGGTTAATTCAATCAATTGATACCACTGTAATTATGATGTTGTTAGTACTTTAGCGTGATGTACATGTTTCTATTTTTATTTCTACAAGGTTGGACATTGATAAGGCACTAGTTGCCTAAGAAACAAAATTTAGAGAAAAACAAATAAGATGTTGTAGTTGATTTGCAAAGGAAAGATATAACAATGAAAACCTCGGAAAACAAGATTGGATTAAAACATTTCTCTCACTTTGTTCATCTGGCCAAACACTTTTCTTATCGGTTTATAATGGGTCTGCATTATAACTACCAATAATAAGAAATGATATAAAATGCACACATCTCAAAATATACAAAACATAATTCTCCCATCGAGATGCATGCAGCGCGAGGGTTGAAAGAGATGCTAAAAAATTAAAACTGACTACAATTGAAAGTTGAGGAGCATCCTCAATGTGGGTGTGCTATGGTTAAGGGGTGGACATTGGATGGTGTTCCCTCCTGTTCCTTATTAGTTCATCCATATTTAGTGGAAACTATACCCACTTTCTCTAGTGGGTGTGGAAATGTTGTTTGAAAATAAGTTGAAGAAAACCATTTTGCTTGAGTAGGAAAATGACCCTTGTGGTCAACCAAATAAAAATAGTTTTTTTGCTAGAAAGTGCAGCAAGTACAAATACCTACAGATACCAACAAGGTTCCAATGTCAAAAGGTAGTTGGAAATTTGGAATTATTATTTGCATGGTGAGCAATTTGGACTTTATCTTTGAGGAGGGAAGGTTCATAGAGCTTAAGCCTATTCACATTAACCATGCTATGGATTCCCAAATAAGATGGAAGCTCCATACAATAAGCATGGTCATTGATCTTGTGAAAAATGGTATAAGGGCCATAATAAATGGGATTCAATGTATCGTGGCATTATCCTTCGAAATGTTGTTTGTCTAAGTATAACCAAACCCTATCATCGATTGGAAACTTCGTTGGGACATGGTGACAATGTTGGAAGGTATTATAGTGGGCTTAAGAGGTTGTGAGGGATTCTACGAGCTATGCATGAATGTGTTCCATCTTCTAAACACAAGTGGAAGCATTGTGTTGTTCACATTGTTGGTGTCGAAAAGAAACAGGTGGAAGAGAGATATGCAACTTGAAAGGGGCCAGAGGTTGATAGCCGTAGTAGGTGTCAAATGAAGAATTACCTATAGATGTATGGACTTATTGTTTATAGTCATGTTGAAGTACATGTAAATAAGTATCCCATTGTTTGTTGTTGGAGTGGTGAATATGGAGGGCATGCACCAAGTTGCAGTTAACTACCCTAGTATGTCTATCTATTTAGGGATGAAAGCCAATGGAAAAACATAGTTGACATTTGAGTCATTGCCTCAATGTTTTCTACAATGTGCTAAGGAAGTGGAAATCATGATCTAATACTATGTTAATAGGCAGTCCAAAGTGAGACTAGAACTAAGAGAAGAATAATATTGCTACTTGTTGATCTTAGTTTGTCTTGGTATAGTGGATAAAGATGGCCATTTTAGAGAATTTACAAACTATGAAAAATATGCAATCATGTTTGTGCAGTGTCATGAGTATGTCACCATGTCACTTAGAAAATCCGTGAACGGGAGGGAAATGACAGGGGTTGGTAGAGTCATGTTTGTCTCTTAGTATTCTTTAGATACAAAGGGCACATTGTCTAAAAGAAAACTCCTCATGATAGGTCATAGAGGGCTAAAAGAAGTTGTGTTGGAGATCCTAAATAATTTTGGTCTCACCAAAGTGTCCTCCATATGAAGAAGCATGGGATACTTGGATGAATATGAGGCAGTCTGAAGTGTTGGGAACACATAAGTGGTTGACCTTGTATAACCAACCATATTTATTTGTAAACTCCAAGAAGGGAGTCTGATTCATTTTAGTGGGATAATGTATTGCATGCTAGATGGGACTGAAAAAGGGGTTTGAAGCATAATGTTGTTTCCGATCTTCATAAGTTTCACAAAAAATGTACAAAATATGCAATATCTAAGTTGGAATATGAATCAACATATATACCACCTTATTTGAACCAAATTTCTTATATTTGATCATGAGACATAATTGTTGGATGTATGAGGCCCATTTTAGATGGTGTTGTTCCTATATCTTAGGATGAGAATTTAAAAAGAAAGCAATGCCTCAAAGCCAATAACCTATTATATATTTCTTGGTGATCCAAAACTCTTTTGAATAATTAACCTCATCACTCCTAATCCCTAGAGACTCCTCCTCATGATCTGTAGTATTGTATAACTATATTCATTCTCCCATTTCCAAGGAATTCACTTGATTCCCTTTTGATTCCAACGTGCTTCCACCAACATCCATTTTTTCTATCTCTCCTTTTCCAATAAAATAATTTCCTTCCCTATCGAAGAGCTACCATTTCCTTTCTTAACCCACATTTGTTTTGTAAAACTCAAAGCACACTTGATACTTACATGTCCATATGTTTGGAAACTAGCACATTGAAATGATGTACCCACATAATATAAATCTTGACAGTGGTGCAACTTTCCTTTAATCAACATAATCGCCTCGACCAAACCTTCTTACATATCAATTTCCATTAATATTCATGTTATAATGCACAAGTTTGAGGTCTAAAAACTTCTATTTGCATCCAAAAATAAGCCCAAGTTATTACCAATTGCAAAAAAAATGTCCATCATTGAGAAATCCAATGTAATTCCTAGTAGCTTTACCCACATAGGATGTGCATTGGATGTTTGTTCTAGCTTAAGGTTAAAGCATGGACTCCACCTTTTTAGTGAAAGAGAAAATTGATCCCATAGTGAATATGTGCCAAAAATCCTTAAATCATCCACCTTTGATCTGAAGATAAGTGCCATCTAACTTTGTACCAAAAGGTGGAAGATTGGAGTATATCCAAGCACCGATCTCCAAAGACTTTCTATCCAAATCTGAATCAACTTCTCCAACACTTGTGGCCATAAAATCTCCCCACTAGAGCCTAGTTTTCCATTCCAACAACTTGATGCATATTGGTGTCATCTTCTAGTACCAATATCATCTATTTCTTATTTTGTTTTACATATTGCTTGTCTTTATTCCATGTGTCTGATTTCACCCCAACTCTTTTCCTAGTACTCACCTCCTTGTTTCCTTGACTAGTTAATTCATTGAAACCCTTTGTGTTGCCACAACGTTCTTCCTATGTTATCTAGAATGGATCACCCCCATACGTTTCTTCTTGCTATCCACCAAAATGGTTAAACATTTCTACAAATATATCCTTCTCTTGCATTCCTAAACCCATAGCATACCTTGGTTTATCCAACTCAACCACCTCATTCAAATCTTATACAACTAGATTTCAGAAAGACTAGTTATTAGGATTTTCCACATACTGTACATTTACTTGGTTCTTGGTTAGGTATTTACTCAATTTGAATCCCATACTGGTATAACATCTAGTATTAGGCCCAAATCCATCACTTACATGACTAGACAATTAATATTCAACTCCTAAGGTTTGGTCCACCACCACATTGTACTCTCAACATCTTGTGGCCTTGTGTACTAGGGTTGACAAAGTAAAACGACTCATAGAGAAAATGGAAATACCTTCTAGTGAGTCTTTAGTATAATCCAATAGATCCTCTTCTTAGACCATGGTTTGCATTCTCTAGAAACCCTTACCTTAGCTTCCTAAATTGCAAAAACCTAACCATTCCCCTTTGCAAGCACCAAAAATTAAAGAATAATATCTCTTATTATAATAATATTACTATGCAATACAATGATATATATGTTTCAAATGTGTTTTTGTGTATTTTTTGTATTTAATTCTTATGTATTAATATTTCTCAAATAAGAATAACCCATGATATATTATCGTGTACATGTACACAAAATTCTCATTTCCCATTTGGTGGTGGTAGAAGACTTGTTTCATGTAGAAAAATGAGAATGGTATACAAGTCCATGTGAATTTATAATATATTTTTCTTAATGGGTATTAATGTATTAAAAAATATTTATCTATTGAATATAATAAAAAAAATTAGAAAAATGATAATAGATATATTGTTAATTAATTAATTAATTAATTGATTTATTAATTAAATAACAAATTTTAAATGCAAAAAATAAAATTGCATCACAATATGACACAAATTATAACAAAATGGACAAATGACACTCAAGTGTCATTTTAATGCATGAAAATGACACAAAGTGTCATTTCAACACATGACATCACACAAGGTTCAATGCTCCTAGATGTGACAAAATTTGCATCAAATATTCAAGGAAACAGGGAGGGAATCAATTGAATTTCAATGTTAGGGCAAGGTGCTTGGTTGGGATAATTTGTTAAACGCTTTTCTTATATACTCCATATCCATTTTAAATTTATCTAAAAAAACATGTGATGCATTAGAATGATGCTTAATGATATATTGGTTTTCTAATTTATTGGGGGCGGGATAAGGTAGAAAATAGTGACTAATAAAACTATGCAAGAGAAGCGGTGTTGATAATTTAAAAAAGAAAGAAAGATATCAAATAATGACATATATACAAATACATAAGAGATTACGCTGGAAACCTTAATTGGTGAAACCAAAGAACTCAGAGCCACACCTCTTTCTCATTGTATTAATAAAACAATTCACAATACAATATGTAGGTATTCTGCAACATTTGACAACCTTAACTCTCTAAGTGATCTTAAATTGCAATGGGCAAAAAACAATCCAAAACACTATTTAGGACCCAGTTAGTATGCACGGTCTTTTTGCAGGTAAAGAATACAACACATATGCAACAAAATGATACTTGGTGATCTAACATAGTTACCAACTTAACGAGAACTCTACATAGTTCTCCTTTTTTGGGGGTCACATTTTTTACCCCGTTTTGAAAAGTTGTGCTACCGGTAGCACCCCCCTCCCTTTCTAGATTGTTTTTTGATATTTTAAATCTTCTTATCCATAATGTATCCACATTATTTTTTTAAATGTTTATTTTTTCATCTATTTTCAAAATTTTCAATTTTTTTTTTCAATTGTGTTTTTAATCATTTTTCCATGTTTCTTTCAATGTTAAAAATGTTGTACACCATTTAATTTTTTGAAATTGAGATTTTTCATATAATTATGTCTCCTTAATTAATTTATGGTTCCATACTTTTTAATAGTGTAAAATATCATTTTTAACACATTTTTAAACTTTATTTCAATACATAGAAAATAATTGTAGTTAAATAACACTATCTTTAAATATTTAGCAAAAAAATATAATTTAATTTGTTTTTGATAAATTAAAAACTAAAAAAATCTAATGAAAAAAAAGAAAAAGAAAAATTAAAAAAAAAAAAATTGAGGAAAAACTTAAAATATTAAAGAAGGAGAAAAAACCAAGAAATTAAAATTATATATATATGAAAAAATAAATATTAAAATTTTAAAAAGGTAAAAAAACAAATTTATGTCCAAAAAAGTTTTAAAAGGTTAAACCCCCCAAAAAAAACAAATTATAAAATCTAAAATACAAAATTTTAAATTTATTTTTTTAAATACTTCAAAAAACTTAAAATTACAACTAAAAAATTAAAATTTATATTAAAAAACTTAAGAAAATAAAATTGAAATACAAAATTTTATAAAAAAAATTAAAAACTATATAAATATATATATATAATGAGCGGGGGCAATGTCGGTCCATGAGACCTGGGCTTGGCACACAGAGGGCTAGAGAGATGCCTGTCATCGCCCCCACCCATATATATATATACGACAGTTTTCATTATGGGCGTGAGTCTCTATGGCTAGGGAAAACCCTAGCCATCACCTTTTGTAGCCCAAGCGTTTGCTAGTGCATGTCAGGCTGCCGATGGGAGTTGGTTATCTTTGCGTCAATCCCTTAGCAGTGAGGCTCGACCTCGCATGACATTTCTCTTTACTTAGGCTCTGTTTCCTTTCCTTCATCCTTGATGGCTGCGGTTCAGTGCAACTATTTCTCGATGGTTATGTTCCTTGGATGATCTGTTGGTTGAACATAATTTTGTTTGCGTTGATGTCGGTGGTGGGGTTTTGTGGGGAGCAGCTGGGGAAAGCCCTAGTGTATCGTGCCCTGTCCCTTTGACTTGGTCTTGCTTCTATTGGTGTTTGGGTCATCTAATCCATCATTGCTATCGTTGTTGGTGTTAATATTTTGGGGCAGATTCTCTCCTCTGCATCCTTTTGACTCCTCTTTTTGTTTTGCTCATTTTCGGTGTTGTTTCATTCATGGTTTGATGTATACTCAGTGCCTCTTCACTCCAGTGTTAAGGAGTTGGTGTTGGGTTTCATTTTTTTTGTGCTAGATTTAGGGGTTTTGCTACCTCACTTCTCATGTCTCTGTAAGGATGTATGTCACTCTGACTTGGTCCATCCAACTTCTAGGGCTTCTTTGGGGGATTTTTGTTCGTTTCTCGCTCTCAACAAGGTTTTGGGTTCGTTTCTTAGATTTGCACTTGTGGTTATGTGATGGGGTTCTTCCAGTCCCTCTTTTTGCTCTGCAGGGCTTGTTGTGCTTTCCCTCACTCTTATGTGTTGTTTTATATTATTTCGATGCTAGATGTTTCTAGCTTGCTCTGTTTGAATAGTTTGCTATTACAAGGTTGAAAAATGTAATTTTGGTTTCCTTCTAAAATAAAAATTATGCTTTTTGCGAAGGAAAAAAATATAGTTATATTATATACTATATAMTATATATAATTATATAGAGAGAGATATATTTTATTTTTATTTTATYTTTTAATGAAATTTTGTATTTTAATTTTTTTTCATTGTTTTTTAATATAAAGTTTTAGATTAGGGAATTTTAGTATTTAWAAAAAAAAAAATAGATTTTTTTAATTTTGTTTTATTAAGTATTTTTTTGGATTTATTATTATTATTATTATTATATATATATAATTAGTCTTTTATGGAAATTTTAATTTTTTTTCATTTCTTTTTAGTTTTTGTCCATTTTTTTTAATAATGTTTTTTTTTTAATTGGGTTTTGCATATATATTTTTAAATGCGTTTTTTTCTTAATTTWAAAAAAAATTGTGAATATTTTCTCCTTTCTCTTTATTTATTTTTTAATGTAAATTAAAAAAAAAGTTAGTAAATAATTTTTCAAATGACCATTTAGGATCCAATTTTGGGTTTTTTTTTTGCATAGGGATTTGTTGTCAAGGCCAAAGTTTCAATTAGATCGTAATTAGCTATAATTTTAACGTTTAGAAAAATTATTTTTCTTTAGTTAACTTCACTTTTTTATTTAGGTGTTGATTTTAAGGTTTTTTTGAGCAACTATTTGATTTTTTAAGGCCATGCTTGAAAAAAGGTTGTGATTTTGACCCGATTAGAAAAATAGTGCTACAAGTAGCACCAGTTTTTTATTTGGGGGTTGATTTTCATGTTTTTTATGCAAAAATATGGGTTTTAAGGGCTAGATTTCTTTTTTTGAAGTCACAGTTCTTGTTAAGTCGGTAATTGTGTTATCTAATAGTTCCCTGAAACTAGGACGAGTCATGAGATAAGGCAAAGGGGTTATAGCAATATTTAGAACCTTAAGATAAGCTTTCTTCAACGACCAATCGTTCGTGTCTCACCATAAAGTTTGAAATAGGTAAAATCAACTAAAATCTCAACACCTTATCTGCATGCACTTTAACCATTACTAGAGTTGTTAACTAAGGAAAGATCCATACAAACAAATCATTCGTGTCTCACTATCAAAATTTTAAATAAATAAGATCAACTAAAATCTCAACACCCTATCTTATGCACTTTGACCATTACTATGCTAGAGTCCTTAAGTAAGACCCATAGCTAATGCAAAATAAGTCCAAGAACAATATAGTGTAACATAAGTGTAATAATGTGAACACCCCTCCAAATTCTAAGTGACAATGTAATTTTTTTTTTTTTTAATTTAGAAAAAGAACAAGAGAATGCAAGTTTGAGAAAATAAATGGAAGAAACAAAATCTTAAAGAAAAACCAAAGTGGAGTACTAATCATTTGTGAGAAAACAACTTATAACTTTGCATTTGGTTAGACTTACTTTTGGCCCCCCACCATAGGCCAATTTAAAATCGTTAACATGCATTTATTTCTCTTAATTATTTAAAAATAAAACTACGAGGGAAAGAGAGTTTGGAACCCTCCGATATAAACCCCTAGAACAATCTTGTGTGTTCAACTCTCATATATTACAGAATCACATTCATTCTCGAACATTCTACCCATCCCCTGCTATAAATTCTCCCGACCATGTAAAAGAGTATGGGGGGGTAAACTCCTCTAGGAAGGAAAAGGGGGGCTAAGAGTCTAGGAAGGGGCTAAGATAGAGGGATTAATCCCAAAGGAATATTATATTAGTATTCCTAAAGTCTAAATTATGGATATAACTTTATGTTACCCTAAATTCCTATGGGAAGGGAACAAGTTACAAGTGGGGAAAAGTGGGTTCCTTGAGAGCCATGTGTCATTAAGTGCACATGCATATATATTCAGGGATTTAGTACATTCCCCATCATTCTTACCATTTTTCACTCATCCATGCTACCAATCGTACTTGTACCTATACCTAGTAAGTTTGGAGTTGAAGAAGCGGGTAGGAGGCCCATATGTCAAGGAGGCGGGTTGTTAGGCATGTGGTCGAAGAAGCAGGTTGTCAGGCCCATGGTCGACGAAGTGGGTTGTCACGCCCATGTGCATTCTCTCCAGTTGAAAGAACTGATGGGAATTAGTTCTGAAGATTCCAAGATGCACCTACAGATGTCTCAGACTCCCTGTCCGACCTGTTACTGAAGCCCTGTAAGGGAAGTGGGGCATCCGAGGGAATGTTGAGCAGAGAAGGGGCACACTTCCTCGGGTGGGACAAGCATGTGGGGGATGAGGGACTATAGGCTGGTTTCTAAAGGCCAAGTTGTGACAATAGTTTCTATAAAATCCAAGAAGGGAGTCTTATTCACTTTAGTGGGATAATGTATTGTATGCTAGATGGGATTGAAAAAGGGGTTTAAAGAATAAAGTTCTTTCGAGTCTTCATAAGCTACACAACACACATCCAAAAAATGCAACATCTAAATTGGAGGATGACTCAACATATCTACCACCTTGTTTGAACCACCTTTCTTATATTTGATCGTGAGATGGAATTTTTGGATGTATTAGATGGTGTTGTTCTTATATCTTAGGTTGAGAATTTAAAAAGAAGGCAATGCCTCAAAGCCAAAAACCTCTTCTTAGATCTTTCTAGGTGATCCAAAAATCTTTTGAATAGTAACCTCACCATTTCTTATCCCTAGAGCCTCCTCCTTGTGATTTGTAGTGCCTCCTCCTCATGATCCATAGTCTTGTGCAACCATATTCATTCTCCCAATTTTGTGGCATTCACTAGATTCCATTTTGATTCCAATGTGATTCCACCAACGTCTATTTTTGCTACCTCTCCTTTTCCAATGGGCGAATTTCCTTTCCTCTCCTTCTCTAGCGAAGAGTTACAATTTCCTTTCTTAACCCACATTTTTCTTGTAAACTTCAAAGAACAATTGATAGCTACATGTCCATATGTGCAACATCTAGCACACCAAAATGGTGTGCTCACATAATCTAAATCTTAACAATGTTGAAACTTGCCTTTATTCAACATAATCTCCTCAACCAACCCTTATTGTATATCAATTTCCATTAATATGCATGTTATAATGCACAAGTTTGAGGTCTAAAAACTTCTAATTGCATCCTAAAATGAACCCAAGTTATCACCAAATTCCTTAAAAAAGTCCACCATCGAGAAATCGAATGGAAGGCTTAGTATCTTTACTCACATAGGATGGGCATTGGATGTTTGTTATAGCTTAAGGTTAAAGAATGGACTCTACATTTTTAATGAAAGATGCAATTGATCCCACAATGAATATGTTCCTATTATCCTTGGCCTTAAAACCTCCCCACCATAGCCTAGTTTTCCATTTCAACAACTTGATGCATCTTGGTGTCATCTACCATTACCAATCTCATCTATTGTTCTTTTGTTTTACACATTTCTTGTCATTATTCCCTCTTTTCCTACTTCCCACCACCTCATTGCCTTGACTAGTTAATTTATTGAAACACTCATTGTTTCCACAATGTTCTACCTCTCTTATACAAAATTGATCACACCCATATCTTCTTTCCTCTTCTATGCCAAAATGGTTAACCATTTTTTACCAATAATGCCTCTTGCTTCCCTAAACCCGTAGCATACGTAGCCAAATGGAAGAAACAAAATCTTAAGGGAAAACTACGTATTCGTGA